>JARHVA010004506.1:402500-457500 GCA_037957365.1 Torreya grandis
GGGTGGCTAAATAAACCTAGATAGATATATAGGGATTTTTCCAAAAAAAGATAAACTGTGGGGGGGCATATAGATAGATAGGGCCCTATAGATTCTCAACACTTGTGCTAGCATGAATACTCTCTCTGGGGTAAATCCTTTAAGCCAGTGTCTTGAGCTTGTCTCTAGTTTGCTCGCCCTGGGTGGTAAGTTTAAAGTACCCCACCCAACCCACTTTATCCCACCCAAGATATGCCAAGATCTAAGTGAGGGACTAGACCATTAGGCACACTCAGTGAGGGGGAAATCCCTCACTTCCTTACTCCCCCGATAGATAAGGTTTCTCCTCTATATGTGAGCCTTCTTGATCTACTCTTTGACCATATAAATGGTGGTCCATCAAGTCATGTTTCACATATAATGAAGATTGATATTCCTCAATCGATAGTCAAGGTTGCTATATAGATAGTGGGGGGTCACTAATCTATCTATCTATCTATCTATCTATATATGATAGTCAAAAATTAGATAGATAGGGGAATTTAGAGAGTGAGAGATAGGGTTTAGAGAATAGGAAGTTTGATAGACTATCGACCATTATATTATATTATATTATATTATATTATATTATATTCTCTAAATAATATGACTCATTATCTAATCTATGAACCCCATCACCATATAGATAGATCATTAGGGCATGACCTCTATTATAGACTCTATCATGAGATAACCATATAGATAGATAGTGACACCCCCAATCTGGTGGTAAGATAGATTATTGACCATTGATCTCATGTATAAGACACTCCCATGCCCCTCTACTTTCTTTAGGTCCCAACCAAGGGGGATCTGTATAGAGATTAGGATACCATCACCTATTAAGTTAAGCTTTATAACATCTAAAATCTATATAGGGTTTCCTATATCTATCTAGGGCCATTGGGGCCTATCTCCACTCTATAGTAGACCCACCCCCTCCCCTAGATAATGGAAGCATAAATCAATTACTACACTCACCCTCCCCCCTCTTTATATATAAGGTCTAGCCTCTATATATTTAAACTAACTCCCATATATATATATATATAAATTATAGGCACTTCAATTAACTTAACTTTATATGGTTGGTGGTTCCAAAAAAATGATATATAGGTGGGGTTTTAAAAAAACCATATATAGTTACCCCTCCCCTATATAGATTGATTAAATATATGTAGTGGCCTCCCCCTCCCCCTCTCTATAAATGGGGTCCCATCTATAGATATCTATAGCTTGTCAGTCAAGAAAAGTAATAGAGATCCCCACCCCTCTCTCTATTGGCCTGTGTGCCCCATTCTATATAGATCATCTAAACTCCTGATCAAATAAATGGAATAAAAAAATAGATAGGGGAATGTGCATCTCAATATAGAGATAGATAGGTCAAATAATGGAGTCTAGTTAGGACCTTCTATTTAGATTCTATATAGATGGAGGTTTCCCTAAGCCTCTGATGTGGGAGTCCCTCTGGGTCTCCCAATTAGCCAAATAGAATGACTAGAAAGTATAGTCCCATTCAGTTGAGGAGTGCACCCTATCCCATATATATAAAGAGGGGGACCTAGGCATAACCACTCATATGTCTAGTCCCATATAGATAGAGGGGGCCTTATAGAGTAGGGTCTAGTCGTATATGCCTAGTTCTATCTATAGGGGAGTAGAGTCTATATGCCCAGTTGTGTGTGTGTATGTGTGTGTGTGTGTGTGTGTGTGTGTGTGTGTGTGTGTGTGTGTGTGTGTGTGTGTGTGTGTGTGTGTGTGTGTGTGTGTGTATGTGTGTGTGTGTGTGTTGTGCATCTGTGTAGGTATGTGTGTATATAGGGGAGTCTAATACACCTTGGCTTCATCTATCTAGTCTAGTTTACAGAGAGTGCCATTTAACTAGGATAACATATATATATATATATGGGGCCCTATCTATCAATTTAAGCCCCAAGCATAACCCTTGTCATACCAGTTATATATATATATATATATATATAGGTGAGTCTAGTCTATGAGTCAACCCCTCACCATCCCATCCCATCTATATAGAGAAGGAGAGGGAGAGGGAAAGGGAGAGAAGGGATAAATAAATAGAGATTTGGGGCTTGATCCATATATTAAATAAGAAAGGGCTCACCTATGTAGATAAAAGAGAGGGGGTCCTATATAATAGATAGATCCAATCCCCATAATCTATTATAGAGTGAGTCTATATTTAGTTTATATATGGGATGATAATGCTAATGAAACTCTATCTATATAATACTCCAAGATAAATATAAAGGATAGATGGGACTATCTATCTATATGGGAAAATAGAGGGATGATCCATATATTGATCTTGAATACTTGATATTGATCTTACCTATATATCTATTTGGACTGATTGAAAACCCAATTGATTTAGGACTCGACTGATTGAAGTGACTATATTGGGAAGGGGAAATGGACTCTATAGATCCCCCACCCCACCACTCTATATATAGATGAGACTCTCACGCACATCATATTGTTTATATACTTAGGATATATATAGTAAGGCCATATATAGAACTCTAGTGGGGTATGTATCTATCTATAAATAGAGTATCACCATATCTCTTTTTGGGAGCACCTTATATCTTATCATTATAAACTGATGGGAGATAGGGATAGGCCTATATATCTATATATATGGGGGGTGGTTATGGGATATGATCAGGGTCAAGTAGCCTTAGGCCATATACATATGATATCTAGTGTCCACCACTCTCTATATAGATTATAGATCCCCTAAATAACTATATATAGATGTTAGGGCTTACCCCTATCTCGATATCTAACTACCCTTAGCTAGATATAGATGTTGTGCCCCCATATGATAGTATATGGAAATTCACACCCCTATCTATCCCTATCCCTATCCCTATATATTAGAGGGGGAGGGGAAGGGGTAATGGGTAAATGTGACTATATATAGTCTATAGTCCATATTTAGCACCCTCTATCTATGATATGTGTAGACACCTAAATCTGGCTACTAATAACCTCTAACTAGGCTTTTGACCAATTTCTACCAAAGTGCATAATTTGGGTTAAAAACACTAAAATGCATTAAATGGGTTGAAATTGATATATTCAAGTGCCAAATTTGGCTAGAGTATCATTAAATAGAGTAATGTAATTTATGGGCCAGCTAACTTTCATCAGATCATTTTGAGTCAAAATGCCAATTTTGCACCTAAGTGCTCTGGATTGCTCTTTTCTATCAAATATCTTGCACAAGATGTGTGCCTTTGTTATTTGGTATTTTTAACATCCTAAATGGAATAATGGATCCAACACATCTGACATTGACTTCCAATTCTAATCTAGTCAAAATTTGGACCAATAACAAGACATTTTGACCAATTTGATTATTTTGTGCACCAAGAGCCAAAATTTGCACCAAAGTTGACTAATCATGTTTTAGGCTAATTATACCAAATTAGGGCCTTAAGTTAATTATTAATGGAACTTGTTGAATAAATCTTTATTAGAAATTGATTTCTATTAACTGCATCATTAGGTGACATCATCATATAAGGTGACATCATCATATAGTGTGGCATCCATAAGCTATAAATGCATAAAATATAAGTATTATTGGTCTCCCATGCCTCAATAAGACCCTCATGCCTATTAAATATCCCTCTATCCTAAATATTAATGGGGATATTTATATAATGAATTTCATATTTGTATTTATTCATGGCCACACATCTCAATCTTGAGATGGACGGTCATGGTTGATCCTCAAACCATTCCAAAAATCTATAAATAGGAGGCCTTGCCTATTTAATTTTAAGCTTATTTTTTTCAAAGTTACCATGTAAAATTTATTCCAAGAGTTCTCACATGCCAAATTTATGATGCCAAAATATTGATCCAAGCTAAGCCAAAGCCACAAGATGCCAAGGAGAAGAGGAGATTGCCAAGCCTCCTTTGATGAAGACTTCATGAGCACAAACCAAGAAAGTCACTACAACAATCATTTGAATCATCCAATAAAGGTGAAGGATTATTGTTTTTCTTTACTTTTTAGATTTGTTTTTCATTTATTTTTGTTATTGAGCTCATCCTAGTTACTAGGCCTAGATATGTATGCTAGTTAGTGTGTTTTTATTAAAAAAAATTCATTTTGGGACTAAAAAAATAATAATCACCTCTATTGATTCAAATTCCTAATTCACATAATGGCATGTTTGGTAGGACTATCTTCATGAGAGCGCAACCCACAAACTTATTTGTAATTCATAGTTTTAGTTATTTTTTTTGTTGTTTTTACTTTGAGTAAAAATGGCCAATAAATAAGTCATAATTTTTTATTTACTTAATATTTTTGTATAAATATTTTTATTCATATATCTAAATGTCATTGATATTCTATAAAAATTTCACAAAAAAAATTCTTTATATTTTATAACTTATAGCTATTTTAGTGACTGTCATTTTTTGTTTTGTATTTTTCTAGTAAAAATGGATAGAATAGAGTTTATAACTTTATTTTATTGACTTTTTGGACCTAAATTTTTTTATATAGGTTTTAATTTGCATTATTTACAACTTATAAAAATTTCATATAAAATAAATCTATATTTTAAAAGATATGTTTAAAATACTAATTGTAGGTTTTTATATTTTATATGCAGGCTTTTATGTGTTGTGTTATATTTTATTTTTAGCCTTCTAATTTGTTGTTTGTAGGTGTTCATATATTTAATATTATTTGTTTAATTTTATTTATATTTTTACTAACATTTTCTAAACTAACATATTTATTTTTGGGCTGATGCATTAAGTCTAGACAGGTAATCAATGGACTTCAAATTTGTTAAAATATGTTTTAGACCATCTTTTGCATGATTTTAAAATAAATTAATAATATTGTTTTTGGTTATTAATGAAAAATTTAGGTAATTAAGAGAATTTTTTTATAAAATAGGATTTAAAATTTACAACTTAAGACTAAGGGGTCAAAATAACACCACTACATCTTTCATTTGGGTATTAAAATTGAACACACTTATCATTTCTTGTTTTCAATAGTTGTTTAATTAAAACTTGTTTAGAAAAGAGAAGGTTTGTGTGTGTGTGCTCTTCCATTTTTCCCCTTTATGGAACCCTTGGAATAAAAATCAGCATCCTTATTGAAAAAATCCTAGTCTAAGGCTTAGAAAGAATGTTGTCTAAAACACTCCCCAAAAACTTGCAAAAGTATTGGGTGACCTTGAAAACAACCCTAAAGTCTTTCTATTTTATGGTTTATTTATTTCATGTAAACTTGGATTGTGAGGGAGACATAATTACCTCCCATGAGTTATTTATAGAATATTTGACCCAGGGTTTCATCTCCTGGTATTAACTTCATCCACTCCTGAGTTACACACAGAACATATATGCATTTGGACATCACACTACACTAACAAAACAACAAGATGTAGTGGTTGTAAAAAGGTATAGACCTTTTTACAACTAGCCAATGCCACAATCTCCCAATTTATGTGCTTATCTTTTGCATTTTTTGATGTGAAAGTCATTGCGCAATTTATTCTCCTAGAAATGTTCAAAACTTTCTAGTTTAGTCAACCCCACATTGCCATACTCTTGCTAGGATTTGGATGATTATACTTAGAGTATTTTGGTCATTTTTTCTTGGTATGTTTTGAGACTAAAACTTGTTTGTTTATTCATAAATCCATGGAAAAATCAATTTGTTTATATGTCATTATTTTGTCTAAAGATCCATTATGCTGGCCATTTTACACAACACTTGTGCCTTGAAAGTTTTTGATAAACTTGTTTATGTTTATGTAAATTTGAGTTGTAGAGGGTAGCGTTATGCTGCCAAAATCATATCAAACAATTTTGCCTTTGAGTCTTTGAAACATAACACTGATTACATCATTCGATCATGCTTACACTATTAGGTTGCTCAATTTTTTTCAAGACTAGTTTACCTTGTATCAAAAACCTTATTTCAAACCATTTTATGTATACCATATAGACATTTGTCTTGTGTTTTCATGCTATCCAATCTTTTATAGCTTGTTTGGTCAAATCTTATTTTTCACCATTGATTTTTAAATTAACCTTATCAAGTTTGGATTCAAAAATTGATTGATTTTTATTTAAGCCTTAATTCATGGGACTGTTACATAGATCTTTCTCTTTTGGGTTGCATAACTTTAGTTAATAGATTAACCAAATTTGAAAAATATTGATGGTTTGTTTGTTATTTAACTATCCTTATCATTTTTTGTGCCTTTATTTAGGAAAACATAGTCTTTCTTCAAGGATCCTTTTGTCTTATACCTTATGCTAACTGATCATGTTTATGTTTGATTCTATGTGCCAGGTTTATGTCAAAGTTATTTTCAAACTTGTTAGATTAAATCAAATCACATTATACCTTTGTTTCAAGTATAGATTTTGATGACATTTGGCCAAAAGTCCTAACATATGCCTATTTTTTTAAGCCTAGATTTTGACTCCACATTTGAACAAAAGACCTAGCAACTCAACTTTTCCTTTTCCTAGTTTAGACCCTATTTGGAGCACTTTGACCTAGACCTTTGACATATTAGTTTTTATTTAGATGCTTGACCTTTTGTGTGTATGACATTATACATTTGATGTTAGACTATTTTATGCCAAGTATTAGCACAAATCATTTTGGAGATACTACTCCACTTTCAGACCATATTGGAGATACATATCCACCCTTTCAACAAAGTTAGACTAAATTTAAACCATTTGTCCTTTGGATAATTTTTTAGAATTTTTATAATTCTAAGCCTTTTTTTCCAAAGCTTTCATAATTTAGATAGATATGTATAGCTACACTTATGTTTGAGTCATACAAAATACAACTTATGATATAATGGCCACATAAAATCCCACTAAGAACCCCTATAGAGAAATATTTTCTAAGGAGTTATATTATTTTCCCTACAATACTCCATATGGGGAAAATAGTCAAAATCCACAAAATCCAAATCAAGACCTTGACTGAAATGAAGGGTATTATGAGGAGGAATTTGAAGACCCAACTATAGATAATGTTGTTTGGGATATGGATCCATACCCTCTTTGCAATAATCAATACTTGAAACATAGTCAAGAACTAGCTTATGAGCCAACTCATGACTGGGATGATATGGTTCATGAGGAAGACTTGGATTATTTGGCTTGTGTAAGTAATTAAGTTCCATGACATCTTTTTTTTATCTTATCATCAACTACCCCTAACCCTCCTTTAGATTATATGAGCTATCAAGCTCTATAATATCTAAGGAGTACCATTACTATTCCTAGACCTAGTCCTTTGGCTTGCATAAGCAACTAGGTTCCACAACACCCTTTCATCATTCTAAGACTTAGTCATTTAACTTGTGTGAGCAATAAAACTCAACACCACCCTATTTTTACCATCTCAGGGATTTGTCTTTTGTCTCATACAAGCAATCATATTCCCTAACACCCTATCATTATCCAACTGTAGGTCATTCCTCCTCTATTACCAATCCCATCCAAACCTCAACTGATGCAATCATTCAAAGACTAATGTATGTCAAAAATTGGTATCTTCCAACTCATTAGAAACCAAGGCCAAGAGAACCAACTAATATGAAATGTTTTTATTCAATAAACCATTTGTGATAAGTTAACTTGTGATGAATTGCCTATTGATCCTATACCAGTTATTGAAGAGTCTCACTCTAATGAGCCAGTATTTGATGAGTCACTTCTTAATGATTATAACCAACTTTGGGAAAATCATTACCTTGAATATATGCCTATTTTTTAAGAGTCTCCCCTTGATAATCTAGTCCTTGAGGAGTTGTCTCTTAACCTATTTCCCATTATGGAGGAGTCTCACTTTGACAAACTATTCTTTGTAGAGCCCATTATACCATCACAGATCATTAATTGTCTAATACCAAACATTCAACAAGAAATAATTGTAATAGAGTACCCATTAGATGAATAATCAGAGCTAGATTTAGGTTCTATTCTTGGATTGACATCAAATTTAGTATCATAATCAAAATCAACATTAGTCTCAACATCAGATTCAAAGTCCCTTGAGTTAGAATCAGATTCAAAAGAAAAATATGTTTTTGGTTGTTACAACATTGGTTACACATGCCTTGTAGATCAATTTTAATACATTTGTGATTCTTCTATGGTTTTTAAGGATGAGTACTTTATATTTAACACAAGTTATCTTAGTATCTTCTACAAGGATTGTGCAGCCTCTCTCCATTATATTATCATTCCATAGGTCATTACCATCAACCAAGATAGCCATATTATTGACATTCTATCTTCCATAAGTGTTGATTAGAATCAATAGAATCACATTTTATTAAATTACATACATGGAAACATAGTAGTTGAAAAAGAGCAAGGAGGATAAGACCACATTCATGTAGCAAAAGAACACTCTCCTAGTGAAACCTTTTAAGAGGTTTTAGGATACAATCAAAGTTATAGCTCATCATCTTATAGTGATTTTTTTTTAGAAGTGCGAGAAGAAAATCAAAGTCAAAAGCCAATGTTCATTAGTGAAACCTTCTCAGAGGTGCTACAAGAAAATAAAGACAACTTCATTTGTGAAAACCTCATTGAGGCATCAATAGTTGAGCATAATTTTTTCTCACTACTTGATGAAGATAAAATGAAATATCAAAGATCAAATTAAAATAACTTCGTATCTATAGCCCAATCAGATGGTAACTACTCTTAGTCTCAAACAACAACAAAAATTGATGGTCTTATCAAGAGAATAGGTCTTTGGCCCCACCACAACCAAAATTATGTCAAATCTAGCATCAGTAACATTACATGTGACTGAAAGTCCCAATCTTCATTTGTTTTCCCACCATTATACATTCCATTATCATCCACCACTCCATTTTACAAATAAATGTACCATTCATGATTCATCCCTTTTTACCATCCATGGTCATACTTTACATTGCTTAGGCTACAAAGATACCTTGTCTCAATATTTAAAGGAATCAAAATCAATAACCAACAAAGATCACAAAAGCATTCTTGACAACCAAATATATAACCAATTCTTGATAGAGAAACTATTCAGATGAGGTGTGGGCTAGAAATTAACATGATTTATTATTTGATTTGTATCATTTTTTGATTAGGATGTTCATTTCCCCATCAATAAGAATAACATAATCAAAAACCACACCTAGGCCAAAAACATGTACCATACCACTTCATATGCCATTGCCATTATTACATATCCTTTTGTCATTGTTGCATATCCTAGCCATTTACCCCATCACTTAGGGGAAACCCTCTTACCATTTGTTCCAATCTATCAAAACCCATAATTATCCTTATCAAAATTGTGCCATCTAACCATTCCATTCTTATCTAGACTCAAGCCTATTTTTAGTAATCCTATCTAATCTTATTCTAATCTTGGTTCATTTGGTTCTTCCTACACCTTTTGTGAGAGGATTTTTATCAAGTTTCAATAATCAATCAAATCCATGTTTACAATGATTGTCTATGAAAATAGTGTGATAGTTGATCTGGAAAGATATCTTTCATTTTCCGTCTTGCATCAAGTTTGTTTATGTGAGCTTGATTATAACTTCCTATGGGCAAATCATTGTCTCACTAGTCTTACTACTAACTATAACCACCTATGGGTAAACTAGCATCATTGACCTATTCCATTATATCATAGTTATAATATCCTATGGGGAAAATAGGGGTAACACCTATTTACCATGCATTTCTACATCACCTTGCCATCACTATTTTAATTTGACTATCTATTTGCCAAATTTGATAATTTGTTGGGACCTAGTTGGTTTTTCCACACATTTTGTGTGGATGGAATTAATATGACTTGAGGTAATTCAAAAATTATGTAGGTCATACTCAATTCATGTTGAGGTTACCTCAGTCATCCTTTCCATATGCTCTCACCATTTTGTGAGCAACCTAAGCTAAACACTCTCATTATTTTGTGAGTAAGTATCTTTTCATTCTCAATCGAGTTAAGATGCCTCAAAATTAAAAAGACATTCATAATATTTCAAAAATCTAAAAACATTTGTGTTGTCTAAGTCTATTCAATTATTCTCGATCCACCCTATTGGTCAAAGTCATTATTAGGATGCTTTCTTCTGATTTTAGTTTTAGGCTTTTTGTTTGTTTATTTATTTCAAGTTGTTTGTCTATTTGTGTGCTTTTTGTATGTTTTATTTTATCACTATTGCCTTGACTTAGTCTATATGTGTTCATTGGGTGATTCCTCAAGCACATTATTCTTGAGTCCATCCATATTCATACATTAACATTGTCATCATGGTTTTTATCATTGGTGCATTATTTTTGAGTGTTTATTGGATTGAGAGTCAGTCCTTATGCATATTTTGACCAAGTCTTCATGGTGTTCTATCATGATTCCTACCATCACATGATATAGTAAAAATAATCTTCAAGAAGGTATATAATCAATGAAACTACATGTGTTTCTCCTTAGCACCTTAGGAAATCCTCCCATCCCACCTTTGATAAAATCAACTCATTAACCATTCTAGTTGTATCATTGCTGATCAAGATGAGCATCTCCTCATTGGTAGGTACAACTAAATCATTCACACTGATCAATATTATTTTTCTATTCATCTATTTCATCACTTTGCACCCACTCATATTTAATTTATATTCCAGGTTATATCCTTGAGTTATGCTTGCTAATCATCCCTAACTAGGGCACAATCATCTTTAGCCAATATAGGTCCTCTTAATGATTATAATCACTTATAAGTAAATCATTATTTTGACTTTTAATTCTAATTATAACCAACTTTAGGCAAATCAATATCATATTTACATAAATACATGCAAGCATTTTCTCATTTGGATTAATCTCAACCATGGGTTAATTGCATCTTTCTTCTTGTTTCTTTTCTAGGGACCATTCATCAACAAATGTTATGGCCACTCCCTTGAGGGCACATCATCTTAGGCTTCCCAAACACCATTTGGAGCTTTTTTCTTCAACCATCATCTTATTTTTGGCATACAAACCTTTTCTCATTATTTGAGAATAAATTGCTCTACTTACGGTTTGCTACATCTTCCCAAATAAGGGAAAATTCTAGACACGTAAATCTAGCCACCAATAACCTCCAACTAGACTTTTGATTAATTTCCACCAAAGTATACAATTTGGCTTAGAAACACTAAAATAAATTAAATGAGGTAAAATTGATATATTTAAGTTCCAATTTTGGCCAGAGTATCCTTAAATGTGGCAATGTAATTTATGAGACAACTAACTTTGATTAGATCATTTTGAGTAAAAATGCCAATTTTACACCTAGGTGCTCTAGATTGCTCTTTTATATCAAATATCTTTCATAAGACATGTTCCTTTATTATTTGGTTTTGGTAACATCCTAAATGGTATAATGGATCCAATGCATCTGACATTGACTTCCAATTCTAATCCAATCAAATTTTGGACTAATAACAAGATATTTTGACTAATTTGTGCACCAAGAGCTAGAATTTGCACCAAAGTTGACTAATCATGTTTTAGGTTAATTAAAAAAAATTAAGGCCTTAAGATAATTTTCCATGGAACTTGTTGAATAAATATTTATTGGAAATTGATTTCTATTAACTACATCATCAAGTGACATTATCATATGGGGTGGTATCCATAAGCCATAAATGCATAAAATATCATGATTATGGGTATTCCATGCCTCATTAAGACCCTCCATGCCTATTCATTACCTCTCTATCCTAAATATTAATAGTGATATTTATATAATGAATTCCATATTTAGATTTATTTATGGCCACACATCTCAATCTTCAGATGGATGGTCATGGTTGATCCTTAAACCATTCCAAAAATCTATAAACAGAAGTCCTTGCCTATTGAATTTTAAGATTAATTTGTGCAAAGTTAAAATGTCAAATTTATTCCAATATCTCTCACATGCCAAAGTTAAGATGCCAAAATATTGAACCAAGCCAAGCCATAGCCACAAGGTGCCAAGGAGAAGAGGAGATAGACAAGCCTCCTTTGATGAAGACTTCATGAGCATAAGTTGATAAAGCCAATACAAATATCATTTGAAGCATCTAAGGAAGGTGAAGGATTCTTATTTTTATTTAATTTTTAATTGTGTTTTTCATTTGTTTTTGTTATTAAACTCACCCTAGTAACTGGGCCTAGAGATGTATGCTAGTTAGTGTGTTTTTATCAAATTGTTTTCATTTTGGGACTAACACAATACTAATAACCTCTCTTGAGTTTAATTATTAGTTCAAAATATGACCTCAATTAATAAAATACCTATATACCTAATCTCTCCTAACCCATATAAAGAGAGTCATGACATCTATATCTATTGACAGTTGACTGACCACCAAACTATCAAACAATATAGAGTCCCCCCTATATATATATATATATATATATATATATTAGATAGAGTGTACTTTCCCCTATCTCCTTCTCCCATAGCTCCCTCTCCCACAACTCCCTCTACCCTAGATATATAGTGGAGGATGTTGGTGGAGTGCAACTATAGGCTATAAGGGGTTAACTCTCTATATATTCTATAGCCACCCCTAGACCCTAGATTTTTATATGGGTTTAGGGCTCCTCTCCTAGCTTCACCCAATGATATAATAATGAATAATTCAAGGGTCCCCCTTAGCCTCTTGGGCACCTAAAGTAGATATATATATATATATATATATGGTTAATTATAAATCTAGTATAGATAGGTATAGGGTAGAGTCTAACCCTCATGAAAATCATATTTCTCCCCCAACACATATCTATCTAGGAGGGCCTACTCTAATCATTGATAGATATAGATGGGGGTGTCCCTATGTCTATATTTACTAATCACTCAACCCCATTATATAGATGGAGTAGAATATATATATATATATATTCTACAAGGTTTCCATTCTATACTAGGCTATATATGGTATAATATATAGTTGGTTGATCCCCTCTCTATATATGAGGGAGTGATCTTCTTCACCCATATAGATACCTATCTATTCTTTAGGGGGCCCACCTCCATATATAGAGAGAAGGGAGATCAACCAACCTAGTCCATTCAACCAATAGATAGATAAATATATAGGAATTTTAGATGATATTATATATCTATATGGCATTCAACCCCATATAGAGTAGAGTAGAGTAGAGTAGAGTAGAGTAGAGTAGGGTAGAGTAGAGTAGAGTAGAGTAGAGTAGAGTAGAGTAGAGTAGAGTAGAGTAGAGTAGAGTAGAGTAGAGTAGAGTAGAGTAGAGTTAGTGGTGGTAATCCCCTTATCTATAGTTTATATGGGGTGGGGGTGGCTTAGATAGGGTAAGGGGTAGGGGTAAGGGAATGCCTAACTCTAAATAGTCCCCTTATCCTCCCAAGTATAACAATTGGACTAAGCCATATTCAGTAATATATATATATATATATATATATATATATATATATATATATATATATATATATATATATATATATATATATATATATATATAATCTTGATAGGGAGAAGACCCCAACTCTAGAGGTGGTACTCTAAATTATCTATATGGAAATGGGGGAGGAGGTTGAGATCAAGAACAACTCAACTGATGGCCTCTAAACTATGGGGCCCTCACTGTATATGGTTCAAAAAGCATAACTATAGAGAGTATCATCACCATATAGAGAGGAGTATTATCTAATCCATCTATAAAGTGGGGTACCGACCCCAACATAACCCTAATTTATATATCTTCATCAGCCTCCCTCTATATGATATAGTTTCCTATATATAGATCCCCCCTCTATAACTATGTCTATAGATAAGAGATGGATAATTATCCCTAGAGATAAGATATATATGGGCTCCCCAACCCCCACCTTTCCTCAATAGTTATATATATCTATATCTTATCCATATAGAATCATAGGCCATCAAGTTCTTATCCCTGAGTGTAGCAAATAGTATGGGATGGGAATAGCATTAAAAAGCTTGATTCATAATTAACTATACTCTAGTCAAATTCATGGCTAGATATATATATGTAACATGAATCATCTACAATTTCATGAATCAAATGGACTACCTCTCCCTATTCTTATAAATAGGTGGGTCTAATTGATCCTTAGAGTTCTATTTGTCCCCCTTTATATAGATGAGAGATAGGGCACACCCTATATATCTATATCTATATCTATATCTATATCTACTGAGTTGTTTAGCACTCACCATACTCACCATATAGTGACTCATCATATATATATAACCATACAAAGAGTTAGTTCCATAAAGCTCTGGGGATGCCTATCTATCTATCTATCTATATGGCTATGATAGATGATTGTCATACCCCCTATAATATCTATCTATCTATTTATCTATCTAATCTCTATGGTATGGTGGTGGGGTTCATATTACATATATAATACAAATAGAATGGTTGATAGTCTATCTCACTTACTATCCCATTCTATATGGGGTTGGGCCCTATCTATCTACAAATGGTTAATTGTCCCATAGTGATAGGTGACCCCCCTAGAGAGTAGATTAACCACTCTATCTAGTCTATCTAGTGAGATATAAATATTATCCCACTCAATTGAGAGGGGCTTCCCCTAGATATAGATATATCTAGTGATCCTCTACTTTATTATATACATGATACATCTATATCTATCTAGTCAATTGAGATATTGATGGGATTACAACTAGGATAGAGTACTTGATTCTTCCCCATATTTATATATAAGGAAGCCTTCATACTGGTATTAATCCTTCACTAGGAATCCCTCCACCCTATATGATAAATCCTTCATCCTCATACTAAGCCTTAGCTAAACTAAACTCTCTATGTGGCCCTCCCCTCCATTCTATATCTATCCAATCCCCAACCACTTAAATTATCTATATGGCTATATGGCCCCTCTATAAATATAGATAGGGCTCCAATTCGGGTTTCCACATCTATATCTATATCTATTTGTAGTGTTAATGGATCATACCCCTTCCTGTCAGCCAAAATAAACTAAATTGTCCAACAACATATGTCCTTACCTCCCATCTGATCTAGAGATAGAGGTTTCCTATCCAACAACTATCTATATCAGAGGAGGGGGAGTTCCCCTATCCCTATCCCCATATAGATAGGTGATCAACCATATCTATCTATAATGCATGTATCAGTAGAGTTTACCATCTATATTATTGAGTGAGTCAATAATAATTATAACTAAAGCCTACACCCAACCTAACCCTAAAAGAGATTGGTCATGGCTTGACCAACCTAAGGGAGGATAGTTGATCATTTTGTTGGTTGGGAGCCCTCCTTCCACTATTGATATAGGTTATCTCTATATAGATTTGAGACTTAGAGTAGAGTTAGTCAAAGTAGGGGGTGGGGGAGAGACCCCTCCTATCTCTCTTAAAGAATGAACCATCTAGGTAAAGTAGACATATTTGATAGAGGCCCTTCTTTCTCTATCTCAAAGGGTGGGTAAGTGGTTAAAGGATACATTGATTTAACCCCATGGGGGTCGAGAGGGAACTAACTAGAGATATATAGAGCCTAGTGATCTATCTATATAGATCCCTCAAGTCTCACTCATAGTCAGTCATGGGGAACCTTCCTTCACTACTCTATAGGGAATATATATAAGGATAGGGGGTAGCACAATATCTAGATAAGGGGAGTGATGTATTGCATATCTAATCATTAGTTGAGTGACCACTAGTCATTGGTCAGGTATGTATGCACTCAATTGTCCCTCCCTAATAGATATACATCTATGGAGGTTGACTATCTATATAGAGTCCATCCATAGACTAGCCATAAACTATATCTACCCTATCTATATCTACAATCAAGGGGAATAGACTATCTATAGTATTTTATCTATCTATAGAGAGTCAAGAGTTAGTACCCCTATATATCTATATATATGGTGCCCTAGAAGATCCCCCACATCTAGATTTAGTTGAGGTCCTATCCATATATCTAGATCTATATAGATCTCTCAAGACTCCCCCAAACTCTATCTATCTAGGGCCCCCTCCCTATATATCTTATCTTGAGCATAAAAAATATTATAGACTCTTATTCCATATGTGTGTGTGTGTGTGTGTGTATATATGTATATATGTATATAGATATATACATATATGTATATATATATACACATATATGTGTGTGTGTATAAACACACACACACACACATATATATACATATATACATATATATATACACACACACATATATATATACATATACATATATATATATATACATATACATATATATATATACATATACATATATATATATACATATATATATACATACATACATATATATATGTATATATGTATACATATATATATATACATATATATATATACATATATACATATATATATGTATGTATATATATATATATGTATATATATATGTATATATGTATATATATATATATATATATCACTATGTCTATGGGAAAGATGACCAGAAGGGCCCTCTCTTTGAACCTTGTAGATGAGATGATAGAGTAATTGATTGAAATCATAGACAAAAACTTGGTGACATTTGATGATTAACTAAGAATGAGGTAGGGGATATTGCAAGAATGAAGTAATAGAGGAGGAAGAAATTGTTGGTGGTAATGACTTATCATGATCCATTGGGTTACATATCATGCATGTTCTAGGTGTATCATGATACATTATTTTTTCAAAGCATATATAATGAATTGGGTGGAAGGGTCCACCTCACGATGAAGTTCATAACTACCCTAAGACTAAGGGTGTGCTAACCAACTACTAAGTCCTCTCTGAACTATAGGAGATAATTACCCATCATATGGCTCACCAACTTTAATTTATATAAATGGGCTATCTCAGGGATCACCTTACCAACAAATGGTGAAGAGTAGGGATTGGTGAAGAGCAGGGATGGATTGAAAGAAGGTGAAGAGTGGGGAAGGATTGGGAAGAATGGATTACAACATAGAAGACAGTCCTAAAGGAATAACTCTAATGATTAGTAAGGGTTCCTAAATGTGTGTTAGTTACACCCACCCCAGATATATATATATATATATATATATATATATATATATATATATATATATATATATATATAGATGTAGATGTAGATAAATAGGGAATCACATATTGTCTTGTCACATTCCCCTCCATTCATTCCACATGACCCTTCTTGTGGCATGGTGGTGGGGATGGGGATTAGCTCAGGTTGAATTTGAATATATTCATAGGCCCCTTTCCCTCTTTTTAGAAGGTTTTCCCCTATTCAAAAATTGATTGATCAAGGTTATCTTGGGAGGTCGAGCCATATAGAGTCTAGTCTAGTCTAAGGCCAAAGCCCTCTAATAGATAAGTTTACTCTATTGACATAGATCGATGGATCCTCATAGTTATCATTATAGTTACATCCCCCCCTCTCATTTACATTTCATTTCTATATAGGGCGGGGTGCCAATGCCAATGAAATATATCTCTATCTATATATTGTGTTAATGCCAAGGAAAATCTATCTCTATATTATGTGAGGATCAAGAAGGAGAGGAGATCAAAGGGCCTCCTAATGGCCTCCACTATATGGATATAGATATAGATCAACCAATGACAAGACATGTATATAATGGATGCATCATGTGGTGTTTAACCCCCCTCTACCTCTATATAGATAAGTAGGGGTCAAGGGTGACTCTCTATAATCCATCGACCCTATATATAAAAATATTAATGTATAGAGTTTCATTATTATTTATAGATTATAGATAGGCACCCATCAAAATCTCCTAATATCTAAATATAGGCCACCCTATATATCTATATGGGATATACATATGGGGTTGGGGTCCTATATAGATGGTGAAAAAACATTATCTATATAGTTTAGGGACCCCTATATCTAGTTGGTGATAAAGGGGCCTTTAGATTAGACTATGGTCAAGGCACTCAATTTCCATATCTATCAGATACTAGAAAATCTTATTATTCACTTCGATAGGAGAACATAGAGTATAATATGTTTAGATTCACCCATATATATTTATATGGGTATAATAAAGTTATTCAACCCTATCTATATATATGGGATACATATATGGGGGTGCCCCATATTCCATATTTGAACTATCTCATCTATTTATTCCACTCAAGACATAGAGTTTTTTTGGATTTGCCCCTATTTATCTATCTATCTATTTATCTATCTATATGGGACATATAAATGGGGGTGAGCTAAGATCCATTTATAGAGCCTTATTTACATATATTCTTCTCCCATATATATATATATATATATAGGGATTTGAGATCCCAACTCCCTACAGATATATAGTTGATCTGAACTAAAGAGAATTGTGCACTAAGAACATTAGATAGTTTACCACACCACATACTAGACTAGTTAGTCTATATTTGAACCAAGCACATAAGGTCAAGGGACCCCTATCTAACTATCTATATATGGTAAATAAATGACATCAAACATCCCTGAGATAGATGAGTTAAGATATATAGTCATGTTGGTGGAGCCCTCTATATCAATCTTTAAATATGAACTGACCATACACCCTATATATATAATTACCACCCATATAGACTATATCCCTATATAACTAGATGCCCTATAAATGTAAAGGGAGGACTTCCACCTATATATAGAGTTTCATATGGTCATGATAACTATAAAGAGAGGGGGATTGGGTTGTGCCTCATGATGAGGGGGACTCCCCCATTTTTAGAAGGGGAGTTGAGTTGAAAGTGAAGTTGATCTAACAGATTACATATATCTCACCTTGGTTTATTCTCCACTAGGGATAGGTATCTCCTCCTCACTAGGGTTTGGATCCCTAAAGTTTGGAAGGTAGCATCTTATTAGTTGATCATATAGATAGGGGGAGGGGGTGGGGCACTCAATTGATCTAAAGTAACCTGATCCTCTACACTCTATATGGGCCCAGTTGATTGATATAGTTAATAATAAGGATAGTGATCACTCCTAACTCACTTTATTTAATATAAAAGGATCCCCCCACCCCATTATAGAGTACTAAATGGGTGGGGGGTGGATAGTTTTATAGGGAATATTGAGAACCTTTAGAATTCCTTTGTATCCTTTCCACATTCAAGGAAAGGAATGTGGGGCATCTCCACCATAACCATCCATCCCCACATTTAGGGTGATATTTACCCTCAAGCCCAAATATTCTAATAGTATAGTAGGTTTCCACCATATATCTATATAGTGTAGGGTGAATTGAGCCCTTAGATTAGGTCACCATATATACAGGGTGATGACTGTAGAGAGATATAGAAAGTCTCGATCTATCAATCAAGTGATGAGACCATATCTATAAATAATCCCTAGATATATCTATTCTATTTCCTCACCACTATTTAAGGGCCTATCAATCTATATATATAGGGCGAGGGGGTCTAGATAGTGGAATATAGATAGTTTAGTTTCCCTTTTACCTACATCTATATAGAGTAGCCTATTAAAATCCCTATCTAAAGTATCCTAGACTAACTTGGATAGATACCTGACTATAGATAAATAGTTGCTCTTGATAACTTGATGGATCAAGTGATAATTATATTCCCCATCTATATATCCCCATATCCCTAGATCCTCTCTAAACTTAAAAGTGGGGGTTAGGGGCCTTCTATATATATAATAGATATATAGGGTGGATGGGATAGGATAGTAGGCCATTGGCCAAAAAACTCTATCTATATATAGGGGTGCCACTTAGGAAGGAATAGTCATCATGGCCCCTACCTTGTATATAGACTAGATATAGCCCTCTAGCTATAGGCCCTTAGTTTCAAGTTTATTATCCCTATATTTCTAAATCATATATAATCTCTTTATAGGGTCCCCATATTCATATATAATAGATACCATGCCCTTGAGAAAAGCTCAAACTAAACTCAAATATCATGGTTAGATATAGAGGGCTCTCCCATTGGTCTATCCCTATATATAGGTGGGGGGGAGGGCTAGCTATAAAGAGTTGAGTGGCTATCCATATCTAGTAGTTATAGAGTTGGTCCCCCATACCTCTCCTCTATCTAAAGGGCCCCTATCTCTAATATATAGATGTAGATGGATGGATCAACAAAAGATGACTATAGACTTGACTGAAACCCTGCTTCAAGGTCTATAAGAGATGGATATATAGATAGCTATCCTAAATATATAATATTTATATATACATAATAGAGATATCCTTAGACATCATGTCTATATATGGGGTATATTTCCCTATCTAAATAGAGTGGGTCACCCACCCACATCATCTATCATCTACATAGATGGGGATGGGGATGGGTATTATTTATTATGAGATATATAGATTTTTCTAGTGACCCTATCTATCCCCATATCTATCCCATATAGATAGATAGATAGATAAATAGATAGATAAATAAACATATAGATAGATATACAGATAGGGGATAGATAAATTTTTTTTGGTACCCCTATCTATTTATATGGATATTTATAGGGGTGAGGCTAGGGTTAGATAAATAAGGATTTACCACTCATATCATGTATGTTGTACACATATGAGATATCTATTATATATATTATATACATGATATAGTGATCACAAATAAATCTTTGGGATGGTCCATCCCTACTCATCTATGCCTTACTCTATAGTCTATGCCATGAAATAGATATCTATTCCATAATCTATGATGTTATATAGATATATATTAGCGAGGGGCATAAGTTCATCTATATATATACATCACCCCTATATATATATGGGCATATCACATATGCCCCTCTATCTCTATCTCTATACTATGTCCCCCAACGCTCCTCCCTATATATATCTTAGATAAATCTATAATGTAATTTACCCCCTCTATCTATATGGTAATTATAGAATAAAACACCTCTTACTTCTATAGGAGAGGTAAAATTTACGCCCTACCTATATCTACTAGAGGCTCTCTATATAGATAATCAAGGAAACCCACCCAATCTCTATTCATTGGCACCCCATCTCTCTATTATAGAAACTAGATAAGAGGCCCCAACCCTCTATCTCTATTATGGATATAGAGGAAACGTGTGAACCTTCTATTAAGCACAAGTTACAACCAACCCTATATTTTATTATTGAGGGAAGATAATTCCAACCCTCCATCTATATTCTGAGGGAAATAGGAAATCCCCCATTGATCTGTGTGGTTTAGTTGGATGACCATTTATATATATATACCCCAAACTAACCCTTAATAATGCATGGCCCACTAAATTTGAACAATATAGAATTAGATATGGGATAGGGGCTCTTGAATGTAAGCCCCTCTCTATATACATAAGAAAGGGGGGACATATCTATATATAGGGCATTCTGACTAGAGTCAAAGAATTCCGACCACCACCGCTACTATTTAGTTCTAGTTCTCTAAAAAACTAGCATGCTTGATATATATAGATGGGATAAGATCTAAAGCCTATATCTATCTAATATATCCCCATAGATATATAGGTTTGACACAACTCACCCAACCATATGTATACCCTAATTGATCCTTTTCAACTACAACTATATATGGCTAGATTCTGATATGTGGTATCATTGATAAATAAACTAAAACCCCCAATAGCCCCATAATCATTAAAGCATCAAAGCCATAAAATAAAATTGACTAGTATGCTATGCCTATACCCAACCGATATAGTTTTATAGGACTATCATGTTCTACCTATACCCACCCCACCTTGATTTGATCTAGTCACTCAATGGGCTCAATCAGAATCACTCTCCACTATACAACCATGACCCCATGGCTGATCAAGATGAAGGAGAGGTCCTTTTCAAGTGATGAATTTTTAGGCTAGATATGCATATCCATCTCGACTTCCCATATATATAGTTAGTTAGATGATGATGGGAGACTAGATCAGTGGTATAGTAGTGGTAGTGATCAACTCAAATCATAATACATTATATTTCCCTATCCCTATATGGGGTTTGATTAGATTAGTTGTTGAGGTTAAGTCTATGAGTGAGTGATGAAGCACCTATTGACTAAAGTAAGGATCAACCATTAGGTTTGGTTCATACCCAATAAATAGAAAGATGGAATGAGGGACTACTTAGGATTCCATCAATAGTCCTATCTCCCCATATATAGATAGGAGGTAGGGCCTTAATCTGACATATATATAAATATGGCACCTATAGGTTTATATGGGCACCCACCACTATCTATGAAGATAAGGGCTTGTTGAGTGCATCATATAGATTGTATGTGATATGAGTCATTAATTGTATCATGTATATAATGGTATATGTATTTATATATACATTTATTAAGGATAGATCAATCATCCCATATGGCTAGAATAAATAATTTTCTATATGGGGACTCTATACGACTTAACTATAGATAGTTCACTAGGGCTCGAGGCCATTTTCCAAGCTCTACTGAGAATGGAATGAATGGTCTAAATCAATATGATATATGATATATGGTATAGGAAAAACCCAACTGAACTAAATACCATTGAAGAAGTAGGATATTATTTCTTCTATGGCTAGGTGGGTCATCAAGCACTAGGAATCTCTTTGAAGATCTAGTTATACCAATTCAATTCATCTAAAATAGATTCTAGGTGGATCATGAGGGATCTAATCCCATTCTTAAGAAGGTAGCCACAACATATGGCCCTATCTTATCTACACTCCCCAAAATCCATTCCATTCTCATCTAACTAGTACACAACTCATCATTAGCCAATATCTAATGCCCAATGTATATAGTTGACATAAACATTAGTAGTCAACATTGGCTAAGTACCACATCTATTATATACATGATACTAGCCATCAATCATATTGCATATATGCTAATATATATGTAGTTACATGATAGTTTATGATCCCTTAGAACTAAACAAAAGAGTGGGATGGGTGTAAGAGCACATAGAGGCCCTACACTAAAGGTAGATTAAATAAATCTAGAATGGATGGGATAAGAGGATATTTTTCTCATAAATCACATCATGGCCAAGACAAATTTATGTTTCCATCATTGTGTTATGCCAACATCATGCTAGTATCTTATCTCATCTTGGACAGGTCATTTCTACATAGATATTCATTGACCAACTAGTACCCAACTTGATAGTC
Organism: Torreya grandis; assembly: GCA_037957365.1. Taxonomy (NCBI): domain Eukaryota; kingdom Viridiplantae; phylum Streptophyta; class Pinopsida; order Cupressales; family Taxaceae; genus Torreya; species Torreya grandis. The sequence goes on from JARHVA010004506.1 coordinate 425,763, forward strand.
ATGGAATGGAATTATAAATGATAAATGTAATGAGTTACCATTCTTGGAATTACCCCAAATTCTTATTCATCGATCACCCATGGATCACCACTCAAGATAGGAAAAGAATACACTGGCATGGAATGAGAAGAGAATAATAGTAGTTCAGATAGGATTTAATCTTGGACCCTTAGAGAAGATAAAATAACTATGTTTAATGCACTAATCCACCATAGAAATTCCTACCATCCACTAGTAAGATGCATCAGGAACCAAGAATAGTAGAACTAGGAACCAGGAGGAGTAGAATTGGGAAACATGACTAGTAGAATCTCTCTCTCAAAATTGAAATACCTCTCTTAGAATCAATTGAAAGATATATCTTATAATAAAATTAGTTGGAATACCTATTTAAAAATAAAATCAATGGGAATATCAAGAATAGGCTCTCAAAATCAAATCAATGGGAATCTTAGAATCAAATCAATGGGAATATTAGGAATAGGAAATATCTTTATCAAAATAAATTATAACACCTCTCTCTCCATCTATTCCATCACCATCACTTTTGTTTGAATATAAATGACTTAGGATCAAGCTCCCTTGGGCTCCCTAATGTATATACAAACCCTAAAGTGTAAATAAAGGTCCCTACCTAGTGTAGATAAGAGAAAAGATTTATAGCCTCGAATCTAAGGTGGGTGAATAATATTGGTAGAAATTTGATGAAGAAGATAGATATCCCCAAAAAATCCTTAGTCAGAGGGGGGTAGGGAAGTGAAAGTGAAAGGTGAATGTGGGGGCATAACCTATCTCCTTGAATGGTCTTAATCCATTTGATCTTAATCACACTCAAATTGGGGTTATTTAGTGTGATCATTCCTTTTTAGTTCCCTAAGCGTGACATCCTAATACCCACCCTAGATGTTGTTCCCTTGGAATAGTTAATCAACATTCTCTCTCAGGCATGCTCTTCTTCCCTCATGTGGCTTAGATTTTATCTTATGGTAGTCATGATGGGAGTCACCATACTAACACTATAAAGGTTGAGGTTGAAGGTGTGGTTAAGGTTGAGGTTAAGGTTATGGTTCAGGTTGTGGTTATGGTTAAGGTTGTCCATATCTCAGGATCCTCTAACAAGAAGTTGAGGTTGAGGTTGTGGTTAAGGTTGAGATTGAGGTGGAGGTTAAGTCCATATCTTGAGCCTATTCATAATATTCCTATTGATTTGATTTTATTATGAGATTCCCATTGATTTTAAGACCCTGTTCTTAATATTCTTATTGATTTGAAGGCTCATTTACCAAGAATTTAAGGTTGTCTAGATCTCTAGCTCCTCCACATTGCATTGTATTCCCAAAAGGTTGAGACTAGGGTGGAGGTTAATTCTATAACTCAATCTCCTCTACCAAGAGGTTGAGGTTATGGTTGTGGCTATATTGGAGGTAGATGTTAAGTCTAGATCTCAGGTTCCTCAACTTTTATAAGAACCCAAGATGATCAATGAAATGAGGTTGTGGTTGTGGCTATGGTAAAGGTGGAGGTTATTTCTAGATCTCAGGTTCCTAAAAATTTTCTTGCTCAAATCCTCAAATTTTTCTTGCTTAAGTCCCAAACTTTTACTTGCTTAGGTTCCTCAATGTTTTCTTAGGCTCCTCAACTTTTACTTGCTTAGGTTCTTCAATGCTCAAGTTCCTCAACTTTTGGTCAGGTTCTAAAATTCTCAAGTTCCTTAACTTTTACTTATTTAGGTTCCTCAATGCTTAGGTTTCTCAATGGTTAGGTTCCTTAATTCTCAAGTTCCTCAATTCAACTTTTACTCAGGTTCTTGAATTCAAATTTTGCTCAGTTTCCTCAATTCAACTTTTTCTCATGTTCCTCAATTCCAATTTTGTTCAAGTTCCTCAATCCAACTTTTTCAAGAACCCAAGATGATCAATGGATCATCATACACCCATATCCACTTAGCATAGCTCCACTCAGAGGCAACCACCCACTACCAACACATAGGTGTTAACAAACTTAATACTTCATAAAGGTTAATCACAGTTACCCTTACCTCCCCACAATTTATAGATAATTTTGTATCATGTATCATTTATGTCTTGTATTATTATAGATATGTCTAATCAATACAACTCATAACTCATCCTCATCATAGGAACCCCTTTCCCTAATAGATAATTTTATATCATGTCTCATTTATGTCTCATCTCAGTCAGTACACAACTCATCCCCATCATAGGTGCCCCCCTCCATGATAGAGAATTTTATATCATGTCTCCTTTATGTCTCATCTTATTTAGTAAACAACTCATCCCCATCCCTACCTCCCCATATTGATAGAGAATTTTTTATCATGTCTCATTTATATCTCATCTCAGTTAGTACACAACTCATCCCCATCATAAGGACTTATACCTACCCACAGTTGATAGATAATTTTGTATCATGTCTCATTATAGATATTTAAAATTAGTATATAACTCATCCCCATACAAATCATCCCTAGACAACTTATTCCTAGACAACTCATCCTTAGCCAACTCATCCCCATACACTATATAGGTAGTAGGATGGCCCATATCAATTTAGTTCCCCCAACCCCACTTGCCTATCCAAAAGGGTTAACAACCCTATATTATATTATATCCTATCCTATTTTATTCTATTATATTGTCAACCATTCATATTACTTATATAATATAAGTTAAATATATCTATATGGGACCAAACCCTATCTATAGAGTTAATGGGCCATTTGGAGGAGCTATGTAGAGATGAGTGACCCAAAACATTTATAATCCATGATCCTTATCCATATACATAGAGACACTCTCTATATATCTACTCCATATAAATAGAGGGGGACCATGTATATAGTTGGAAACTATTTATCATTTCTATACACGACCAACTAATCTATACATGCCTATATATCTATATGGGCTAGATATATCCAATCCCCACCCCTTGTCTATATATATATGGTCCCATATGAAGTCTAATAGAGGATGGACATATATATAGATAGGAGTCACCCTATCCCATATAGATAGATAAGGTGCTACTCCATCTCTATATGGGGTTTGGTCATTCAGGCCATATCTATCTATCTATATATAGGGGGTGATAGTTGATCATTTAGATACCAACTCTTCTTAGTAGATATATATAGATAAGGGGTGAGAATAACATGAGTTAATCTCAAATTCAACTCACCACTATACCACAGATAGATAGGGTATATAGAATAGCTGATTTGAGATTTATACATGACTAATAAAACTGAATTGAATTGAATTAGGTATATATCTAGACCCAAATCAAGACCCTGGACCTATCTAATCTATAAGATATATAGGGGTACCAACCCCAACCCCCCCACCATATAAATTTAAGTTGAGTCAGTTTAAATATAGAGGGGCTTCATATAAATAGATAGGGCTATCTAATCTATAAGATATATAGGGGTGCCACCCCAATCCCCAAACCATATAAAGTTAAGTTGAGTTAGTTTAAATATAGAGGGATCCATATAGATAGAGAGGGGGGCCTATCTATCTATATGGGAATACTACCTATATATCTATTATTCACCCATAGTGGGATATGGAGATAGATGGGGGCCCCATATCATATATATTTCTAGATAGATATGGCATATAGAGTAGAGGGAGATGACTAGACTCTATATAGTGGAACTCAACCTCATCAACTTCTATATACATATTGGATTGGAATTGAACTCAACTTAACTAGATTGGATTATAAACTCCCCATATATATACAGATATGGGGTAGGGGATTATAAACTACTATAGGGGACTCAGCCTCCTAAGAGATTCCCCTATCTGTATATATACCCATCGATTGATCAATGAGTTTATCTAATGCACACCCACTAGTATATTATATAGATTATTTCCCCTAGTTTCCCTGAAAAGGGTAGAGTCCTTATACTCTCAACCATCTAATATAATATAATCTCTTAAGAGGAGGGGGAGGGACTCATGTTAATAAACCTAGATATATATATATTCTATAAGGACCATATAAATATATAGGGTTTATGAATAAAGGATAGGGCTTCTCTTGGCCCTATCTCATCTATATATGGTGGGGTTGAGTGGCAGCTATCTATCTAGTTAGTGAGGGTAGGAACCTATCTATAGATAGGGCTAGGTGATTAATCGATAGGGAAGGAAACTAACTCATTTTGTAGGGATTAAAATGAACCCTATACTCTAGATCATGATCGAATATACTTTTATTATATAAGTCAAGTCTTATCTATCTGGCAATAGGTCTAGTTAAGCCCTATCTATCTATCTATCTATCTTAATATATGTGGGTGAGTGTGTAGTTCTATAGTTAGTGACATGGTATATAGTTATCTAAACTCCCATCTATAGTTTATTTTAGTTTATATAGAGGGGGGAGGGCCAAAAAAACTCTATCTTGGGGGGAGGCCATATATATATAAAGGTCATGGATAGATAGATAGGTAGTGACATGGTCTATCTCATACCCCCCCACTCATATATCTCTATCTAGAGTGATATGGCTCAAATAAATAGTGATTAGATTATGAGATGGACCTATCTCTATATCAATGGCTTCAACCAAGGGTCAACACTCACTCCATTATATAACCCTGTCTATCTAGCATATGTGAGATGGTCTATCTCATGAAGTGAGATCAATTATTGATAGGTGGGGGAAAGGGTAGATGGTTCCCTTTAGTCAATAGATGGGAGGGTAAATGGGAAATAATGTACCATCATCTTTGTATTTGGAAGACTCTCTCCTATGGGAGGTGAGTGAGGGAAGGAAAACGACCATAAGAGATAGATATATGGGCTTGAAGACCTTGAACTTGAGGATTTCAAGTGAGGGACCTTAGGGATCATCCTCCCTCACCATAGATATCTAGGGTGAATAATACCTAAGGCCCTCAATGACTTATCTCTATATGTGTGACCACTAAGGAGAAATCCCTCACGAGGGACCATAGGAGATAGAATACATCTGTTGGCTCAAAGGCCCTTAATGCCTTGCCTTGTTTAGTCTAGTCTAGTCTATATACATGTGACTGAAAGGGACTGCCCACACCCTAACTTAACCCTAGAGAGAAAATAAATTATTGCCCTGTAGGCATGGCTCATATAGATATATAGGCTTCAATAGTGGGCATGGCCCATATAGATATATAGGCCTAGGGAGTGAGCATGGCCCATATAGATATATAGGCTTAGGGAGTGGGCATGGCCCATATTGATATATAGGGGGTTAATTAGTATAATATGTCTTGACTAAATACATAATATATTATATATGGCCCCATCTCTATTACATAATCCATTTATAGATCTAATCCTTACAATATAGAGTTTAATTAGCCCTCTCTATGGATATGGAATTAATCTTGGGAAGCAAGTTTCCCTTGAGAGAGAAAAATCTCTCTTGGGAATCCCTAGATAGATATATAGGCTATATATTTTCCCTTGAGAATAGAGATAGGGGAATCTATAGATGGGAAGGAAAGCTTCCCTAGAGATAGAGGAGAGGGGGGTACCCATTCATGTATCTAAATCTATAGATGGGAAGGCAAGCTTGGTTGGATATAGAGGAGAGGGGGCATAGCTGACCTGATAGGTAAGCAAGGTCCCCATGGAAAGATTCATAATATGAAGATCATCTTTGGTGGTTTAGAGAGAGGGGGAAGAGGTTCATCTATCTAAGGGATATGCCTAGTGGGTTGGCTAGTCTAAATGGGGAGAAGGAAGGTAGTTCCCTCTATGGGGGAGTGGTAACAAGATTAGGGGAAATTCTCCATCAACAATGGTAAAGGGGAAATATATAGTGAGTATCCATTGATCATCTAATCCTAGAGTGTATAGGGGAGGACTGATAGGGAGTGATTCTAAGTGAGGGATCATAGGAGATAGAATATATCTATGGGCTTAAAGTCCCTCAACACCTTGTATATATTTTTATATGAGAAAATAAATAGGGGTGGTATCAAGCAAAGTGATAGGCTCCTGATGGTATCAATAAAATTGATAAGCTAAGGGCAGTCTGATCTTAAGTGAAGTGATAGGCTCAGGGTTAATCAATATAAGAGGGCAAGTGATAAATAGGGAGTGATAGGCTTGAGACCAACCTATCCATTCTATGGGGCGGGAAAAGGAATTAATTGCCAAATATATCTAGGTGACCTGCGGGCTAGCCCATATAGATATATAGGGGGTTGAATCTATATGTCTGATGCTAGTGCTAGGTGGATCCTTCTTGCATTAGGTCTATCACTCCTACTATATATAAATCTAATCCCCAAGTATATAGTTTAATTGGTACCCCCACCCCCATGTTATATAGATATCGATAGAGATAGGGATAGAGTTTTAGGGTATTGCAATTAGCACAAGATAGAGTTTATTTATCCCCCTTACTATAGATCTTATCCCCCCTCTCTCTCTCTCTCTCTATATATATATATATATATATATATATATATATGTATATATATATTATATGGTCTCTATATATATGGGAGTCCCTATCTAAATAGAGGCCCTATTAGGCCATGCCATATAAGTTGAGTTCCCTCTCTCTCTCTCTCTATATATATATATATACATATATATATATATATATATATATATATATGAGTTGAGTTTAATGGGGATTAGAGATTATAGATTTAGATTGATTAATATTGGTGATGAGAGATGGCCCAAGGTCTCCTCGACATGAATCTATAATCTCTATTGAAGCTATAGAAATATAACTATAAGTAAAACTCCATTGAGAATTGGGTTATATTCTTATATGGGGTTTATATTGATGGGGTGTCGATGACTATTAACCTATGGGTCATTGCCCATATGGATTAGATATAGCTAGGGGAGTAGCCTATAAGGGGAGGAACCTTATATATTAATTGATATTCACTCACTCAATTAGGGATAAGGATTGACCAGGTAATTTTAGTCCATATATAGGATTTTTATCCCTAGTGGGCATTAAATTATCTATTTTATTGACCCTATATAGAGCCATATTTATCTATCTATTCTATATAATCTATATGGATAGATAGGGGTTCCCCTATATATATATATATATATATATATATATATATATATATATATATATATCTTTGGGCACATGTCCCCCTCCTATTCCCATATATATATAAAGGGGTCTAGATGTCAGTGGGGTTGGTATATAGAGAGGGCGGCCCCTCATATTATACAACCACCAAGGATTTAGACTACCACCAGGGATTTAGACAACCACTAAAGATTCATATGAGGACTAAAGATAGACAACTAAAATGACCAAATCTTACAAAAATGACCAAATCTTACAAAAATGATGGATGTTTTATCCTTATATATCTATATGGATTTCCAAGGGAGAGCCATATCTATATATAGGCATGTTCTATCTAGTTGAGAAAGGGAGGGTCAAGGGCCCTATATAATAGATCCACCCCTATAAATCTATCTACCAGAGTTGAGTTTAGAGTTGAGATAGAGGGGGGAAGGCTACCCCTAATTAGTTATCACTCTAATCCCATCCCATCCCATTCCATCCCATACCATCCCATCTATATAGATAGGGAGAGGGGGCCTCAACCTCCCCTCCCCATCTATATCAATAGGGGTTGGCCATATCATTATCTAACTATCTATGGGGTGGGGGGCATATTTAGATAGTATCCCTTAGCCTCCCAAATATATCTAGGGTATATAGTAGAGATGGGGCCCAATAAATAGTTTCATTGGCACCCCACCTATATATAGATGATAAATAAGATATAGATAGGGCCTAGTATATAGTTTCATTGGCAACCCCTATGTATAGATGATATAATGGTTAATTTCTCCTATATATATTAGTTAGCTAATATAGGTGAACTATGGAGTTGATAGGGGATCTAAAAATATAGATTCCATATAAATATATAGGCAGTATGGGGGGCCCTCTATCTAGATCTATGGGCTTCCTTGCTATATATAGTATCTACATAGCATGAACTAGTTCTATATATCTATCATGTCATATCATGTATATAATTAATTAATAAATCAAAAATATTGATTATACACATGATAAAACAAATTATGTGATGTGATGATGGATAGATAATTTATTCCTAATATATGGATAGATGGTTGCAGTGGATTTCCCGACATATCTATCTCATGTCGTTAGCCTAGCCCTATATAGAATAGAACTAGAAATGTCTCCCCCCTTTATATATATATATATATATATATATATATATATAAAACTAGATATGTCAAATAATCGATATATATATATATATATATATATATATATATATATATATATATATATATATATATATATATATATATATATATATATATATATAGTTTCTTTGGTACCTCCCCCACCTCATGTAAAGAGTTAAGATTTTAGAGTTAAGTATGAGGTGTATCTATTTTATATATATATATATATATATATATATATATATATATATATATATATATAATAGATACACCTCATACTTAACTCTAAAATCTTAACTCTTTACATGAGGTGGGGGAGGTACCAAAGAAACTATATACATATATATCTCAACTCTCTAGTTTATATATCTATAGGGCCAAAGAAACTCCCATATATATATATATATATATATATATATATATATATATATAGGGGCCCTATATATATCTAAATCTACTCTATATATGGGTTGGCATGGAAGATAAACTCTATATATCCAAAAGAATTCCCATATACATAGAGGAGGGGGTCACCCTAGATAGATGAGATATATATTGCCAATGGGATGGGATTTTATATATCTATATCTATTTAGAGGTGGTAGGTCTTTAATAAACCTAATTTTTTATCCTAACCTCTAGCCTTTAGGTACCTATAGATAGATGGGATGGTATGGTTATGGTAATGAGCCTCAATCTAGGTTGAGTTAGTCACTGATCCTAGCCTAATCACCAACCAACTCTATATTAGGCACCTAGGATAGATAGGGCATCAATGAAGTGAATATTATATATTCTCTCTCACCCTATGGAAATAAGATATATGGCAACCAATCGAGTCAATGCATTCATCTCGAGAGGGAGACACCTTAGCCATAGAACTCTATGGGCCCATGTCCCTATAGACTAATGTTGATCAAGCCAATATACCTATCAAGAAGAGGGTGAGGCCCCCCTCTCTATATGTCTAGAACCCCCTCACCTCTAGAATATGGTATGGCTCATTCCTACCCCCTCTATAATATCATGCCCCTCCCCCTCTATAGAGAGTGATATGGATCCACCTAACTAAACTAATAACCTACCTTTCCCCTCTCTCCCCTATATATCCCATATATACATAGGGGGCTCTATGGAGATGGAATAGGTATAACTATAGATTCATTCCCATATATAAATATATATATGGGTCACATCAAACTGGTTCCTCCTCCTTCCCTTCATAGTTTGGTTTGGTATGATTGGAGATGAGATGATTCCCCCTCTAGTCTATATAACTAAACTAGTATATGGGATAGAATAACTAGTAATTCTATAACTACCTGACTAATTAGTATATTCCACTATCTCAATCTAATCTATATTATGGGGGGTGATAAAGAAACTAAATCTATATATGGGTGCCAAAGAAACTCTATATTACCCCTCCCCTCCCCTCTATATATATATGGGATATGGGACAACTGACTGGATCTATCCATGAATGGAATGAATGGCATTATCTTCTCTAAATATTAGTGAGTCACTCATGTGACATATATAACCCATCCCATCCCATATATATATATATATATATATATATATATATATATATATGTAGATATGATATGGCTAATGAAATTCTATATCTATATCTATACAATGGGCCCAATATATATTTTTATATATGGTTAACCCATCCATAGTTATATACACATCTATAATAGAATGGTATGCCCATATATATATATATATATATATATGATATGGGGATCAGAGAATATGTATTGTAACACAACACTGTATATATATATATATATTATACATAACATGAGTCACTCATTATCACTCTCACTAAGACCAATGAGTTGAGAGGAATAGTATATGATAACCTCTTTCTCTATCTATCTAGTAGGTTGGCCCATCTCCTCTATCTCTTTATGGTCCCTCTATAGATATCATTTATTAGCAATAAGTTTATCCCCATCTAAATATATATATATATATATGTCCAACTATATATTGGGGGGATCTCCCCTCTATCACTAGGTATGGTGGACCCCTTCCCCTATCTACATCTATATATAGAGGGGGGAGTATAAATTAAAATTGTTAGAGTTAGAGGGCCCCCCTTCCACTCCATATAGTTAGATAGATAGAGAGATATTTATTGGCCTCCTTTATATATAGGTGAGTGGTCCTCATCCTATCTTTGTTTACACCCATTTCTATAGATAATTTAAGTTCCAATTAAACTCTATCCTAGGATTGGATAGAGATATATGCATCTAGGTGGGTGGCCCCCATATAGATATCGAGTTTCACTCCCATATATTTATAGACATTGAGCCCAACCCCCTGATATAGATACTGGTGGGTGGGATACCCCACCCTATAACTATATAGATTTCCCCCTCTATCTATATATAGATCATATCCCTACTTTAGACTATATAGATATGGATACCTTAATATTCCATCCTTATAGAATGGATCGGTCATATCACGTATTATATATATATATATATATATATATATATATATAGAGTCAGTCTAGTTGGTGGATATTCTCATCTCTATATTCTAGTTGACCTAATTTTCATAGGTTAGGTGAGATTAGGATATCACTATATCTATATCTATCTCATAAATAAAAATGAAAATAGAGATAATGATTAGTTCATCACTTACGTACCATCCATATAGACTAGACAAAAGGGCAGCTTTCCATATAGACTAGATGGAAGGGCAACCATCCATATATATTTGAGTGGGAAATTGAAGATGGGTTAGTGACCTCCCATGACCCTCTATATAGATGTGGGATACCCCATCTAATAGATCAATCTCTACTATATAGAGTTTAATTGGCCCATCCCCCCATTTAGACTAGACATCAAGCCCCACCCCCATTATCTATATGATTAGGCCCCACCCAATAGATATATCTTGGGGGTGAGCATAAAGAACTATATATATATTGGTTTGAATCCACCCCTATCTAACCTCTCTCTCTCTCTCTCTCTATATATATATATATATTGGTTTGAATCCACCCCTATCTAACCCCACTATCCTCTATGGCCTATACTCTAGTGATATATATAGGGGCTCAAATGTTGAGTGTCAAGTGCCAACCTATCTAGTGATCAGTCAGTCAAGTACCACCCAAATAGATATATATGGATATATTTTGAGTTCTAACCCCATATAAATAGCCATCCATATAGACTAGATGGAAGGGTAGCCATCCATATAGACTAGATGGAAGGGCAACCATCCATATATATTTGGGTGGGAAACTAATATTAGGTGAGTGGAGAATAGAGATGTAGTGGTACCCTCCCATGCCCCTATATATATATGTGGGCTATCCCACCTAAGAGATCAAGATCTACTAAATAGAGTTTCATTGGCCCACCCCCCATATAGACTAGACATTGAACCCCACCCCCATATATCTATATGATCGAGCCCCACCTAATAGATAGATCCTGGGGGTGAGCATAATGAACTATATATATAGGTTCAAAGCCACCCTTATCTAACCTTATTATCCTCTATGGCTTATACTCTAGTGATATATATAGGGGCTTAAATGCTAAGTATCAAGTGTTAACCTATCTAGTGATCAGTCAATCAAGTGCCACCCATATCTATAAGGAGAGTGACACCCAAATAGAAATATGGGGATATATTTTGAGTGCCAAACCCATATATATAGGTCCATAGAATCCTAGACAATAGATAGGGCCTATCATTCATATAGATGATTTATGTTGGCCCAATATATCTATTCGTAACCCCCTCTATCTATATTGAGTTGAGTTTAGCCCATATAGATTTATCCCTAATTTGAGATAGTTAGATGGGAGCAGAAGATAGAATTTTTGAACCCCATATATGGATTGATTAGTCAGATAGGGTGTTGGGCCAAATATCTATCTAGGGGACTGATTTGGGGGTATGCCCCCCAACTCTAGATTCAGGTTTAGGCATAGGGACTCAACACTAGATAAAGGGAGATGCATGTACACACACACACACATGTATGTACGTATGTATATATATGTATATGTATATAAGTACATATATATATATATATATGTATGTATATATATATATGTATGTATATATAAGTATATATATATACATATATATATACATATATATATATATATATATATATATATATATATATATATGTACACACACACACACACACATATATATACATATGTAAATGTATCTCCCTTTATCTAGTTTTGAGTCCCTAGGCCTAAACCTGAATCTAGAGTTGGGGGGCATACCCCTAGATCAGTCCCCTAGATAGATATTTGGCCCAACACCCTATCTAACTAATCAATCCATATATGGGGTCCAGAAATTATATATATATAGACACACACACACACACACACACACACACACACATACATATACATATATATACATATACATATATATACATATACATATATATACATACACACACACACACATATGGGCCAAATATCTATCTAGGGTACTGATTCAGGGTATTCAAGACTGGATAAAGGGAGATATATATAAGGGATGGATTTTGGAATTATGGAGGATAAGAAGGCCCTATATAGATCTATCTAACGGGGGTATGGTAAGAGTTATATCTATATATAGGGAGGGATAGTCACCTTTACATTAATCTAGTCCTAAGTATGGTCACAAATTCTAAGGGCCCTATATAGATCTAGGTAGATGAGGGATGGTAATTATATATCTATCCAGCCTAGGGATATATATATATATATATATATATATATATATATATATATATATATATATATATATATATATATATATATACATACATACATACATACATATATATATATGTCATATCAAATATTAATACTCATAAAGAATAATTAATTCTAGCATAGGTATGGTAATTATATATATATATATATCTGGCTAGTCATATCTATGTCTAGTCACTAGTCATATTTTCCCCCAAATAGATATATATGTCATGTCATTTATTAATCAAATTCCATCTATCTCTATCTAAAGTATGTAGAAAGTAGGTAGTTGATCCCCGTCATATCTTCTCCCCATAACCCCCTAGATAGATATAGATACTTAAATGGTCGATATGTCCTATTCCCCCTAGATATAGATAGATGCCAAATGGTTGGGTTGATATATTATGTTCCTCCCAACCCCTTAGATATAGATATGGATAGATGTTAAATGGTTGATCTATATTATTCTAAATAGAGATCTTAGATATAGAAAGGGAAGATGGGATATGCCACACACACACACACACACACACACACACACACACACACACACACACATCAATGGTTGTATGTGGTGAACCTATTAAAATATAGATAGAGATAGGTTGGTATGGGTATGGTAATCAATCTAGGTTGTTTGGTTCTAATTTGATAGAGTAGAGTAGAGTATGATCTAGTCATCATCACTAGATATCTGATCACCAGATATCTAGTCACCATATAGAGATATAGGGGCTCTAGTTACCATATAGATAGGGATTGATTCCCTATAAATTTATAATATGGTTAATTCAAATTAGATAAGGGTTATTCACAAATTTAATAGAGTAAGATCTGGTCACTAATCTAGTCACCCACCCATCTATAGAATAGATAGGGGTTGGTCACCAATCTAATATAGTAGGATCTAATCACAAGAATAGAAATTTATATAGGGATATGGGGGCTCTGGTCATCATATAGATAGATAGGGCTTGATGTCCTATAGAATAAAACTATTAGATTAAATTTAGTTATTAACAACCCAACTTGATATAGAGATTCTCTGCCAGATAGAGAGCCTATCTATCTATCTATTTGGGAATCCCTAACTGAGTGTTCTCTTTTAATCAGTGCCCAGTCAGTAGAGTCAATTTATAGATAGGCCCAACACCCATCTATATAGATAGGCCTTCAATCCCAAATAGATAGGGAATTACTAATTACTATAGATAGGGTTATACTCTATCTATATATAGGGTATAAACTATCTAGATCTATAGATTAGACTCATATATATAGAGGGAGGGGCCTATATATCTATTTGGCACTTTTTGATCTATTAATAAAATTGGCCAAAAAAACTATATAGATGGAGTAACCCCCCATCTAACTATCTCAAAGCTCAGGGAGAAATCTATATGGGCTAAACTTAACCCCCCATCTTTATATATGGGGATAGAGGGGCCTATGGATAGATATATAGGGGATGCTCCATCTATATATGGGGTAAGGCATATAGAATCTAGATAGGGCTATCTATATATATAGGGTAAAGCTTGATAGGAGAGGGGGCATATATAGGGATACTTAAATAAATATTCTCTAGGGGTTGCTTATATATCTATATGGGACCAACCCCCCATTGAATAGATAGGGAGATAATATGTTTTATTACATATATAATAGATGAGAGGATGTCAATCAATAAAACCTATCTTTGATATGTAGTCAAGGAATAGATCTATCATGAGTTGCTAGATAGATAGTCATATAGAATAGGGTTGAATAGTTGATCAACCAACCCAACTATCGTATTTTAGATGGGGATTTGAGATACCATAGATCCCTATTTAAATTGATGGAGAGTGATTTTACAGTAAAAATAGTCCTCAACTATGGGATTCTTAATATTGGGCACTCACTACTCACCGTACATAATAATGGAATACTAGGGTGGTCCTCACCATACTAAATACAAAATACACCCTATAGACCTATATGGCATTCTTGACTAAAGTAAAGACTATTCTAACTCAAACTCCTCATGAATATATATCTATATCTATATATCCCTTATCTATCTGTCAAGCATGAAATGATCTTGCAGACATGAGGTATATATAGGGGGATCTAATCATTTATATATATATATATATATATATATATATATATATATATATATAACTAGGGCTTGGGAGTAGAGTGTAATACTTCTATCCAGAGCTATATCTATATATAGGGGGATCTATTCATGGGTTTGAGGCCATATCTGACTATAGGTTAGAGTCATGGGCCCTATAGATCTATATGGGTACATATAGTGAGGCTAGTTATCTATATATTAATCCCATCTAGCCTATCTATCTATCTAGGGGCCAATTTCATTCCAAAATAGATATATAGGCTATCGCTATACTGTGGGGATTATATCTATATATAAGGGATTGGATGCCTAGTATAAAGCTTATGTTAGAGTTGAAGGCCATATAGATATATAGGGGTGTTTAGTAGAAGTTGTATAGTGTAAGGATTATGTCAGAGTAGAGGGCCAGTTCTCTATATAGGGTCCCTAATCTAAATCTTAGGTGTATAACCTATATATAGATAGAGGGGCCATATCTATATATAGGGGTCAATTAATATATGTGGGTGGGGGTGTATAGATATATAGGGTTGTCAGCCTATATAACCTATCTATCTATATAGGGCTATATAGAGTGGACTCTAAATAGGTAGTGATTGGATCTATATACATGGGGATTAGGATATCTATATATATATAGATGGGACCTATCTAGATAAATGTTGAGAGTCGAAGGATTATGACATTTATAAATAATGAGAATGATTCTAAAGTCTTTAGAGTCCTCTAAATAATTCAAATGAGTTAGAAGGATAATAATTAATAATCTATCTATGGGGTACCAATGCCAATAAACTCTATCTATATACTTTGCTAATTAAACTATATATTGTGGATCTATATATAGGGAAAAAATAATATTCTTCTTGAACTAACATTATTCATCCACTTTCTAGATAGATATATAGGCCAATGGTCACCTATCCACCTAGACATATATAGATAGGGATTTTCATTCATTATATCTAGCCTAGAATTTGTTTCATTCATTTATTTTGGCACCTAGGGTAGGGTAGGGCATCAACCTCCTAGATAGATATATAGGTTAGTGGTCACTTATAAATAGATAGAGATGTGATACAACTAATTCAAAGGCATCCATATGATGAGTTATAGTTATATATAGGGTGATGTCTTCTTTAGGCCCAAATAGAATAAAAACTACACTAAATATGCCTTATGCCTTCTTTCATTCATAGTGAGTATAAGCCTACCATAATTTTATCAAATACTATATAATTCCCATCTAAAGAGTACTTGTAGTGATTATAATACTCATAGTGATTATTCAATTAACCCCATAGTCTAGAGTTTCTAGATAGCTAGATAGATATATAGGGTCCAAATAGATATATAGGTGATCATTCTATGCTCACCTACATAAATAGATAGATAGATATATAGGCTATATAGGATTAAAAATCTCTATGGTATAGGGGAGGCTGAGCCCCATAGTATATAGTTTAATGTTACCCACCGTCATCTATATTATACTCGGTGAATAAGATATGGGATTGAGTATAGATAGGTTGATAGTTAGTTTCCTATTGAATAGATGGGGATGGGGAGGTCAAGGATAGTTAGATCTATATAGAGTTATGGCCCTCGACTAGATAGATATCTAGGTTTAGTGCAATGGATTAGATAGAGGGCCCCTCTTAGATAGATATATAGGTTGTAAGCCTTTATATATCTATCTAAGTGAGTGCCAAGATAATTATATAGGATAATGCCCATATAATTATTAATTATTTATATGGGCATAGGTATATATTGACCATATAGAGTTTTTGTTCTAGTGCTCCCTTTATATCCATATATGGTGACTCTTATTGCCTATAGAGATATGGGATATGGGTCACCCCCTTCCCTATAAACCAAACAACCCATAGGTGATGGATCAGTGGTAGCTATATCTTTTCTTGTAAGCCTACCAGTGAGAGTTATCTATATAGGGAGACTTACCCTAGATACATAAGATACATAGGGAAGGGGGAGGGCCATAAAAACCTAATATTGGGGGCCTATATCTATAAGATATATATATATATATATATATATATATATATATATATATATATATATATATATATATATATATATATATATACCACCCTATAGATATATGGCTATCATCAAATAGAATATAGGGGCCCTATCTATTTATATTATTTTCTACACTCAATTTTTCCCATACATAGATAGGTCACTCAGCTTAGGGTAGGAATTCCTCACTTGGAATCTTAGATATCTATATATGGGTGTTGGGCTTGGAGGCCTTCTTATAGGTATGAATATAGACTAGTGCTTGGAATCCTTAATATGAGGACCAATCGTTCCTAGTGGTACTAAGCCTTACAAGTGTTAGTAAGCCTTTAAGCTATCTACAAGTGACTGCTTACAAGTGCTAGGAAGCCTTCATACTATCTACAAGTGACCATTATATATATATATCTTGACTGATAGATCCTTACCCCCACCCACCCCTATATATATATGGGAAACTACCATACCATATACATATATCTCAAGTGATAGATCCTTACCCAACTAATCTATAATAGATAATATCCCCCTATACATTATAGAGTAGAGTAGGTCATAGGCCATCAAGATCCTATATAAATATGGCCTCCCCATTTCACCCGCAACTATCTATCATTAATCAATCAATCAATATATCTATATAGAGTGGGGAGGGGGAGGCCACAATATAGATTTAATGGGCCTTATTTATATAGAGGCTAAAAAACCCCTATTTATATAAAGGCCCCCTCTAACTCTATCTAACTCTATCTTGAGGCAGGGGGACTATCTATTGTAATCTATATAAAGGGGGGAAACTATATAGAATTAATCAATATATATAGAGGGCCAAATAAACTCTATCTTGGGTGGGAAACCATATAAATTGAAGTGCCCTATCTATATATATGGAAGTTGACCCTCTATATAGATGGGATTTTATATATAAAGTTGAGGGGCTCCCTATATATATATATATATATATATATATATATATATATATATATATATATATATATATATATATATATATATATATATATATATATATGGAGTCACTATGATAGATAGAGATAGATCCCAATAGATAAATTATATAGAGGAAGGCATATATATATATAGGCTATTCTACCCTATATATCTTATATCTATGCTCAATATAGTGGGGTTCATCCCTGCCACTATCTAGGTGCCCTGAGTTGGCAATCCATAGATATTTGGGGTTCTTCTACCATATAGAATAACCTATGACCATTGGCAAGTCCCTTAGAGTTATGCCCCATTAGCCATCTATTTGGGGTTCATCTATTGATTTACCCATTAGCAACTATCTATATGGAAAATGAACGCCCATATAGATAGTAATATTGAGCATAGCCACCCCTTTCTAGATAGGCCCATATAGATAGATGCCCCGCAGAGAATATATAAGTATAGATATCCCCCCAATAGATAAAGCCCATTAAAATCAAATTTATATGGTTGGGGGTGGGAACACCCCACTCCCCAATATATAGAGTTTTTTTGGACCCCCCTAAAACTATATAGGGTCGAGAGGGGGGTCAAGAGGGGGGATCACCTCTGGTTATTTGGGGTGTGAGCGATAGTGAACCCAACTATATCTAGGGGGTTGGCCCATGAAACTCTCCTCTCTATAGCTATTGTTATTATTCTCTCAAGAGATTAGTTAGTATGGTATGGTGATTCAGACTTGTATTGTATCCATTTCTAACCACCTTTCTTTCTTTAGCCTAGTTCTAAACTTGTGAATCTCTTAGTTTTAAACTCATAACTCTCTTAATTTTGAAATCATGACCAACTAATATTCTCACTTTGATCTAATAAATCCCATGAAAGAACCTATATACAGGTGCCCATATATATATATAAGGCAGTCATATCACATATATTAGGAGTGGTCTATTTGACTATAGTATACGACTCTAGATAGTCTCCTTTGATGATCACCTAAAGGTAGGCCTTGCCTTCATCTTCCTAAGCAAAGCATAGATTAGTCATCACCATTTATCATCTAAATATAGAGGGTAAATTATCTATTTCTCACACCATGTCTATATCTATTACCATATAGACTATAGATACAGATATAAAGGGTCTTTTTCCCCACCCTTTCTTTATGGATAGAGGCCCATATATCTATTTGGGAGGTGTTGAGAGAGAGGGATGCTTATTTATATCTATATGGTGTATGTCTCATAGTGGGTGTACCCTTCCCCTTAAATTCTTGAGAGAATAATAGATAAATGCTATTAAGGACCATTTCTTCTTTTCTTTCAACCCATATATGAATTTGGTGTGAGGGCCATGACTTCATTTCCTATCATCTACCCATCTATCCATCCATCCCATCTCATCCCATCCCATTTATATAGATATGATATGATCTGATCCTAGAGGTTTTTTCCCACCATATAGTGAGGGGGATCTAATGAGAGAACCCATAGAGAGACGGGCTCTTATAAATTTCCCCTTCATTCTCTTCTCTCTTGATATGATGGACCTACTATATGGCAAGTAGCTAAAGGGTGTTGTGGAGAATACAATGGTAGCCTATTCATATATGGGGAAGTTCTTGATTGATATTTATATATACCATTATTCTATATTAGAGATAGGAGAGTCAATCCTCTTGTGTCTTATATATCTTCCTAACCCCCTATACACACACACACACACACACACACACATATATATAGCTTATTCTAGGAGAGTCTCTCTCTTCTTGATTGATGGAAGAAAAGAGAGAGAACCACCATTGATTCCCTAGATATATAATATAATATAAATTACTCAAGATAAGATAAGAAATATATATAGGGAGGCCACCCCCAATCCCCAAGCCCTATATATCTATCTAGGCCTATCTAATCTATGGTATATCTAGATCTATATAGGGGGATAAATAAAATCCCCATATAGAGAGAGAGGGGGGCTCTCCCAAGCCCTATATAACAATCTAAGCCTATTTAATCAAATCAAATCTAATCTATTTATGGAAGATCTAGATCTATACAGGGGGGCCAAAGAAACTCCCCATATATGGAGAGAGGGGGGCCCTCTATCTTTATATAAACTAAACTCTATCCCCATAGAGAGTAGATAGGCTCCTAACCAAACCACATAGGCTGGTATGCATCTACATAATATCATTGATCAAGAGAGAGTGCCCCTTCTATATTTATATCACTATCACTATTTATCTCACTATCTAGATCTAGATATAGATCTATATCTATATCTATACCTAAATGGTATGGGGGACTTGACTCTCTCTTGATCGATAGAAAAACTATCTACAATAGATGGAAAATATCCTACACTCTACTCTGATGGCCTCCACTATAAAGAATAGATATAGCTAGCCCCTCTACCTCTACCTCTACCTCTACCTCTACCTAATCCTCAAACTCAACCTCTACCTCTCTATTTAAACTCAACTCATATATTTAAGAGCACCTAAACTCTACTCTTTATGAAACAATTTAAATGAGACTCTAATTGTACCTCTCAATATATCTATTATATACATGACATGAACAATTACCTTGCCTATATATAGGGGCCTATAAGAGGGGGCTCCACTAGATAGGCCCTACCCCCTATAGATTTAATTGAAACTTAGAGGGGGAGGGCCAACTAGACTCTATGTGGGGAACTGAATTGATTTTAGCCCTATCTATCTAGATATTAATAGACCCACCCCATCTACATCCTTGAGATAGATAATAAATAGTCTAAATAGAACTATCAACCACACCCCCCCATATCAATATGGGGGAGTAGAGATAGGGGCCCACTCTCTAGATGGATCTCGTAAGAATTATAGACTCTAAAGATTATATATCCCTAGATCTATACTCTATATAGAGGTTGTTGGTATTGTATATCTAGGGCCTCTACCAAGAAAAAATAAATGTAATGTGATGTGATGTGATGTGATGCAGTCATCCCCCTATCTCCCCTATCTACATATAGATGGGGGCACCCTATACCTATATTGATTCATTCCTCTCTATATCTATCTATACATGGGCCTCAACCCCCCCATCGCATATCTAATATATATATATATATATATATATATATATATATATATATATATATAGGTCAAGATCAGCCACATATTCTATCTATTTATAGCCCTATGCCATATCTATATATAGGGGTCCAAAGAGAGGGGGTCAAACCTACCTATCTATCTCTCCATCCATCCAATCTAATCTATCTCTCTTAACTCTCTATATCTGGTTGAGTCCATAGATCTAGATCTATATCATGGTGAGCGCTCTTCTATATAGATAAATTTTATTTGGATAGAGATAAAAATAGATGCTCAACATGTTATCCCTTTTTTGCCTTACCCATCCCTATAAATATTCACATTCACATCCATATCTACTCTAGATTTATCCTAAACATTGAGTTTAGATATCCCCTATAGATAGATCCACCCTCACCGATATAAACTAGAATCTATATATGGGGTCTAGGAAAATATATACAGTGTCAATGCCAATAAACTCTATCTCTATCTATATACTATTCCCCCCATAGTATATAGTTAATATAGACTATGGGGGGTTATTATCATTGGAATTGGTCAAATTCCCTAAATCTAGGAAGAGAAACTCCATATGGATGGCCCTAAATAGATAAGTCTAATTCCTTTAACTTGGCATAGACATATATATGGGGAGATTGGGGGAGGGTTATACATTTATGATGATGTCCACCAAGAGTTTATATATATAGGATAAAGAGTAAGAGTATGACGATGGTAAGTCCTATTAAATACCATTCCCATTAGTCTCTATCTATCCTCAATGGAGGCTTTGGCTGAGAAGGTGTAGAGCTAATAGATCTATATATAAATAAGAGCACTCATTCCCTTTAAATTGGAGTTTTAATAATAGCAATACCAATAGTGTTTATTTCAATAACCCCATATCCCCTGATACTCATAAACATATTGATTCCATTGAACCCCTATTACCCCATCATCATTCATTCCCACTAGATCCATCTCCATCTCCATCTAGATAGATCAACCACAACCGCCCACCCCATCTATATCCCATCTCTCTATTCTCTAAGATAAGATATATAGTGGGGAGGGGGGAGGGGGAATATATCTAACTATGGATAAACTATCTAGATAGGAAAGAAATATTTCACTTCATTCCACTCCACTATAGATATAGTGTCTCACCTTGACCCCATATCCAAAGGGACCATCCCTCCCATCCCATATAGAGTGAGTAGAAATAAGGTTGGTAGTCCCCAGTCCATATGGATATTAACATAACTAGGGACTCGACTGGCCCTATTTCTCCTTGGTAACCATATATAGATCTAGATCCCTGCCCATTTAAATAGAGTTGATTAGGCACTCTATATCTATGTCTACAGAGCTAGAAAATATAGCTAGGTTGAGCCTAGTTTAGTTATAGAAGACTAGAGCCACCCAATCTATATATAGTCTATCCATCCCCCTCACCTTTACACGTATAGATTATCTTCCTACCCTATAGATACTAAATCCTTATCTTTACATGTATATATTGTATTATAATACAAAATATTAAATTTACTATATTATATATATGTAATACAATACAATATATGTCTATTCGATCCTCACCTAACATAAATCATCAATATTAGACTAGAACATAGATTTTACACATTGTATTACATATAGATTAGATTAGATTATATCAGATCATGTTGCATATATAATCATTAATATAGAATTATCTGATGGGATGGGAAGGGATTCAAACAATCTATTCCAATGAACTAATGACACTCCCCTATATCTATCTTTGAATGAAGGAAATCCACTCCATATTGGCTAGTGTAGTCTAGTGAGTGACCATCATACCATAGACCATACTAAACTAGTAGTTGAGTAGACCCCATATAGATAGAGTGCCTAAAGAGATAGGGGATAGGGTAATTTGTCTATATGGGGTTAAGGGGTCAATGCTAACTAGACTATATAGAGAGAGAGAGTCTCCATCGACATAGATAGGCCAATGAACCCATATATACATAGAGGGCATACCTCCTCTAACTCTATCTCCATCTCTATCTAGCCACCCATTTATAGGGGACAACCCTTATCTATGGGGATGTTCAACAACCCCATCTACAAATCTACACTCCCGCTCCCCAAATAGATATATGTGGGTGGGGTAGTGCCCCATATATTTGTAGGGGATGTTCTCATTGATCATGAATCTATCCCGTATGGATGGATAAGTGACCCCATATCCATATTCATATGGTAATGTAAGAAGTTTCCTCTTGCCATATCAATATGGGATTAATGAGCTTATCATAAATGTAGCCCATATAGATGATATATGGGCACCCATATCCATCCCCATATATAGATAGGTAGGTTAGGGAGATTCCCATATATCTATATCAATTCTAACCTAGATATTAGATATTAGATATATATGGGTATGGGCTAGATTTATGATCAATGACTTAATCGCCCCTTCTTAGGGTCTTGTCACTTGTCCACCCATATGGGATAACCATATATATTTATAGGTTGGATTGATTTTTATGTATAGGAATAGGAGGGGAATATATATGAGTCAAGATTTATGGTAGGGAATTAGTCTAGTGGAAAGTAAAGTAGGGGGAGGTTGGTGAACACTATCTTTAGTCTAGTGGGTAGCTGGTGAGGATCTTTGGTCTAGTTAGTTGTAGGTAAGGAGGGTAGATAAATAGAATAGATGGAGGGCCTCTCCCTTTTTTGGGGTGCTTCCTTGGATAGAGGTTATTAGGTGCCTTATATATAATAGATATATAGGGCTTAGGAAGTAAACTAAACCCTCCTCATATGCTATATATAACCCTCGACCGTCAAGGTAGTTGAGTAGAATATATCTATTTGGGGCTTGCAAGTCCTATATGCACCACTATCTAGGAGGGTGTATAGATAGGACACTCCCAATCAAAGAGTGACTATCTTGATATCAACATAACCTAATATAGATAATATGAATGGGTGCATCCTTAACTAAAGAGAAAAAAGGTGCTCAACTAGAGATAAATGATGTGGGTGAGATGGTTGTAAGGGTAGGTGGACATGAAATTTTATTCTTTGAATGGTTAGTCTTTAGTATTAGGATTATTTTTTGATATGTTATAGTCATATCACATATATAATATAGATATTCTAAGTCATGTCATATAAGTTATAGATATATGACGGATAGATGGAGGCATCTGTGTATGTGTATCTCAATTGATGAAGACTTTAGGAACTTGACCATATTTTTGATCAACATTAAGGGAGTGTTGACTATGGATACTCACCCCCCATAAACCACCTAACCCCCCAACCTAACTTTAGACTTGGTATTGGTAGCCTACGTGCATATAGATATAATTTTATCCCATTAGCCTATATCCGTAGGGGTAGGGGGCATATCTACTCCATTGATGTGACACCACCTACCCACCCCATATATAGATATGGGGCCTCCATAAACCATAGATATATAGGTTAGGGGAAGTTTAGGGCATAAATGAAATGCCACCTATTTATACCTAGGCCTTATCTAGATAATATATGGGCACCCCCCTTATATAGATATCTAGTCAAGGCTGATGAGAAGACCTTGAAACATGTGGATGTTTCAAGTCACCATATAGAGTGACCATCTATTTAGAGGGTGGTAGAGTGCCCAACCCTATAGATAAGCCTTAACTTCCTTCTATCTATATGGGGTTAGTCAATTACCTAGTCTATATATAGGCCTATCGACCATTTCCCCCCTCTACCAATGCCAATGTTTAGATAGGGATAGTTATAGTTATATATAGGGGGACTATCTATGATTAGATTTATGGTTTGCTTCCTACCTATATATCTATCCAATATATATATATATATATGGGCCCATCTAGCCCCTATCATTATTTATGGGAAGTATATAGATAGAGTTTCATTGGCACCCAATATATAAACTAAATATAGACTTACTCTTTAATAGACTATGGGGATTGGATATATCTATAGATGAATAGGCAGTGGGTTTGGGTTATTTTCCATAGATAGTGAGAGAGGTAATGGGGCCCCCTCCATATCTATCTATCTATATGGGCACTAGAGGATGAGAAGGTGACTGGGGCTAGATAGTTATATACGGGAATGATCATGAGTATAGAGAATACTATTTAGGGGCTAGGGCCCTATCTACCACTATGGGAGAGGGTTGGGCCCCCCTTCTCCCTCCCTATTTATATTATCTATCTATCTATCTATCTATCTATCTATCTATCTATCTATCTATTTATCAATCTATCTATATATCTATCAATTTATCTATCTATCTATCTATCTATCTATCTATATATCTATCTATTTGGGCATGGGGGTTGGGGTCCTATATATCTATATGAACCATTATTCGAGTGCTAAATAGATATATAGGTCATAAATTTAGATCTATATATCAAGTGATTTAATATCACGTATCCCTAAATAGATTAGATTTTAGTCGAGTGCCAACCTATCTATTTATTGATATCTCTTGAGTGTCAACTATATATAGTTAATCAATCAATATATATATATATATATATATATATATTGTAGTTGAGTGCCAACCTATCTCTCTATCTATTGATATCTCTTGAGTGCCAACTATATATAGTTAATCAATCAATCTATATATAAATATATAGGGGGGAGGGGGGCAACCCCTATATATATATATATATATATATATATATATATATATATATATATATATATATATATATTGTAGTTAAGTGCCAACCTATCTCTCTATCTATTGCTATCTCTTGAGTGCCAACTATATATAGTTAATCAATAAATCTATCTATGTATAGGGGTGGAAGAGAAACCCCTATATATATATATATATAAATATATATATATATATATATATATATATATATATATATGGGAAGTGATATCTCTGTGTGTGTGTGTGTGTGTGTGAATTAGTTTCTTATCTTATATATAGAGAGGTCCAAAAAAACTCTATATATTGGGGCTATATCTTCCCATCCATACAAATATATAGGGATTGAGGAGTGATAGAGATGCTTAGCCAATCTCTATATGGTGTATGGTGCTCCTCTATTCTATACATGCCAACATCTATAGCATCATGATGTGTGTGTGTATGTGTGTGTGTGTGTGTGTGTGTGTGTATGTATATATATACATATATATCTATATAGATATAAATACATATATGTATGTATACATATATATATGTATACATACATATATGTATTTATATCTATATAGATATATATGTATATATATACATACATATATATACATATATATCTATATATATATACATATATATATATACATATATATACACACACATATATATATAGATACATACATAAATATATATACACATATATATGTATGTATGTATGTGTGTGTGTGCGTATATATATATATATATATATATATATATATATATATATATATATATATATATATATATATATATATATATATATATATATATATATATATAAGGTACTCACTTCGCCCCCCCCCCACCATTTCTATATATAGGCCAATGAATAGAGACTATATGCACCTCCCCCCCACTTTGATCCTTACCAATGAGATTAGAACACTTGATCCCCCACTGTATCTATATATAGGCCAAAAAATAGATCTACCACTTTACCCTCCCTCTCCCCACCATATCTATATATAGGCCAAGGAATAGGGATTAGATAGACTAACCCCTCACCATTTCTATATATATGCCAATGGTCGATGAATTAGATGAGATGGGATAGGAACCAATGAATATATAGTCTAATACCCCTTTCCATATCTATATATATGCCGAATGAATATAGATGGGATCCTAAGAATCTAACAATGTGCATACACACTTTAGATAAACATACATACTTACCAACCTACTTTGATCCTTGATAACCCACCATATCTATATATAGGATGAACCTAAACAATATATATGGGATGGGATCCTAAAAATATAGATTAAACCTACCCCCACCATATCTATATATAGGTTGAACCCAAACCTGAACAATATACATGGGATGGGATCCTATGAATAGAGAGTCACTTGTTAACCCACTTTGCTCTGACTAAACTTGCCAACCCACTTTGATTCCCTAGTAAAATAGAGGATCAATTGATTTGAACCCATGTATAATAGAATAATGTAAGCCCTATATATCTAATAATTCCATAACCACCCCATATGAGTAAGAAACTTTGGGACTAGCTAGCTTGGATGCTTTAATAGATTGGTACTCAATGAAGACTATCTCTATCTCTTTATAGCCCTAACCTATATATCTATCCAATCCCCACCCCCACTCTTTATAGATATGGAATTAATGATATATAGATAGGTGAGGTTATGATCTAGACATATATCATATCTATCTATGTAAGCCTTTATATCTATAGGGCAATTAGAGCCCCTCCATATCTATCTATCTAAAGAACTCAACTATTGGATTTGATAGTACCCATCTAGTGAATTTAGGTTCCTCCAATCTACATAAAATTGTTTATCACCTTATATATATCTATGTGATACAAATATTTCATATCACTCACTCCCCAATATTCTATTATAAGAAGCATGCCCTCTAGATCTCAATCTCTAGCATATTATCCCTATAGATCTATCCAATCTCGAGATAGATTTTAATTGGCACTTAAATTACCCTCCATATATATATATATATGACTCCAACCCATATATATTATCTATAGATAAGGATGGCTAATAAATCTAAATCTAAATCTATATCTATATTCTATATATGGGGTCCCCATAGACATAGTTAATATAGACTGTGCCAAGAAAATATAGACCGTGCCAATGCCAATCCCAATGAAACTCTATCTCTATATGGGCTCCCCATAGACATAGTTAATCTATACCATCTCAAGTCTTGATAGATCCTATATAATAGAGACAGGGGGATACACTTAAGATAAAATTTACTATTTCATATATCTATATGGGATAAGATAAGATTAACTATATATATATATATATATATATATATATATATATATATATGGGAGTCTATAATATTCACTACACTCAAGAGTCTATCATATTTATTATACTCAAGATAAGATATATAGGGAGGCCACCCCCAACCCTATAAAGTTGAGTTAGTTTCCTATCCTATATATAGAGAGGGGAGAGGGGCTCTATCTATTAGGTTGGGGGGGAGGGGGGGTAGATAGATAGGGTTTGGGGGAGGCCACCATATAGATTTTAATGGGCTAGATATTTGGGAGGGACCCCATATATATTATATAGATAGGCTAGGCACCCAAGCCCATACATACATACATACATATATATATATATATATATATATATATATATATATAGGCCAATGACCCATATAGATAGATATGGGATATGGAGACCCCGTATCATAACATAGAAATATGATATCAAACATTTGACCCCACTCTTTATCTCCCTCTCTATATATGTGGATGGGGATGGCAATGGGGGCCCTATCCCCTATCTATCTCCCATCCCATCCCATCCCATACCATCCCATATATATATAGAGAGAGAGAGGGAGAGGGAGAGGGAGAGGGAGAGGGAGAGGGAGAGGGAAAGGGAGAGGGAGAGAGGGGTATCATCAATTATATATGTGACCATATATAAATCTTAATTTAAATCTATATATGGGGTGCGTGTAGTGAATAATATCTAAACTAATAGTAGTGCCATATAGATATATGGGGTGCCAATTCAAATATAGACTATGGGGGCTATATATATATATATCTAGGAGATGATCCCCTATCTCATCTATGGGGTATTTGATTGATCATCCATATATTATATACGTGATATGACTAATGACTCATCTATATAATATAGATGGGGTATGGGCCCCGCACCTCCCACCCATATATATCTTATCTTATCTTGAGTGTAGTGAATATTATCTTGAGCATACCTAATATGATCTTATCTATCTATAGATATGAGATATTCATAAGGCCCAATCACCCATGCCCTACCATACCAACTGGAGACCTAACTCATACACCATATACTACCTATCTATAGTCAGGGGAAATAGTGCTAGCTAACTCCCATTCATTAAGGCTTGGATGGTACATGAGTTGACTCATTAGAGATAGTGTTGGCTAATAACATCATGTTATGGCCTAGTAACCATAATCCCATATATATATATATATATATATATATATATATATATATATATATAAGGGATAGTGCCTACCTAACTCCCATTTTTTAAGGTCTAAATGGTACATGGATCCATCTATACTAGAAGCTAGCTATATTTTTTAAGGCTCAGATGGTACCTAGCTCTACTAATACAAGATTTAGGCCTAGATCACACAAATAATACAATACCCTAGATGGCACATAGTCTACCCCTTAATATCTATCCCATTAAACTCAACTTAGCTTTATATGGTTGGGGTTTTCCATCTAGGCCTTATATATTTGTGTCCTTTGTCCCTCCCCCCTTCCCCCTATATATAGACTAGATTTATTTGATTGATTAACTATATGCGATGGATTCACCCTCTAACTATATTGTATATGGGCCTAAATATCTATCTATGGATATGGGATATATGATCTATTCAAGGGGTTAGACAACCCACTTCCTTAGGGTTTAAGATTACACACAATCCCATATATATATATATATATATATATATATATATATATAGATCTAAGCCTTACACTGACTACCCTATCCCTATATAGAGAACTGGCCTGATACACTCGATTTTAGATAGAGATAGAGATAGAGAATTGGCCCCCATATAGATAGGCTAGTAACTAAAACCCCCTAGAGTTAGATATGGTTAAAGACCCTCTATTTAGAGAACTGGCCCCCTCTAGTTAGATATGGCCAGGCACCCTAGACAGAGAACTAGCCCACTAATCCTACCCTGTATCTATCTATCTATCTATCTATCTATCTATCTATCTATCTATCTATCTATCTATCTATCTATCTATCTATCTATCTATCTATCTATCTATCTATCTATCTATAGAACTAGGCCCTATACCATCCACCTAATACCCCTCTAGTTATATTCACTCCCCAATGTATAGAGTTTCATTTAGATATTATCTAATGGGGTGGGGGCATAATATCTATTTTCTTGGCGTAATTT
The DNA here is from genome assembly GCA_037957365.1 of Torreya grandis. NCBI lineage: Eukaryota > Viridiplantae > Streptophyta > Pinopsida > Cupressales > Taxaceae > Torreya > Torreya grandis. The sequence continues at coordinate 456,168 of JARHVA010004506.1, forward strand.
ATATTAATTATGATAGGTAGAGATAGAGGGGGGCACCCCATATATAGATTTTAGATTATATATTTATTAACAATCCCCTTAGATAAAGATGTGGTTGAACACTAAAGCCTTTTCCAAATACCCTATAGATAGATATTACCCCCCCACCCATATCTATTTGAACTATTTCCAAATAAATAGGGCATACAGAATAAAATATTGTATCTCTATCTATAGATTGTACACCCCACCCCATAGATAAAAAATATATATTATCTAATTAAACTATGGGGGGTGGATCTATATATAGTCACTATCAGATCTATCTCTTCATGGCACACATCTACACCCATAGTTAGTTGGATATCCTATCTATCTATAGCATCCCTAACACCAATATTGAGGGGAGACTCCCTATCCCTAAAGGGAGAGGCCCCACCTACCTATAGACTATATCTCTAATTAAAGAAATAGGGTGCCCTATCTCTAACAAGATCCCCTATCTATATATCTCACAAATCTATTGATGTCCTATATATATATATATCTTAGGATGAGGTGGCTAAAGAAATGAGTATGAAGTGAATAATCACACACACACACACACACACACACACACACACACACACACACACACACACACACACACACACACACACACACACACACACACACACACACACACACACACACACACATAGAGAGAGAGAGACACACACGCACATCCATTCTAATCTGAATAGTGATGCATCTATATAGAATATATATGTAACCACCAAAGATCCCCATCTATATATATCTATGGGGAGGTCCCTATCTATATAATACAATAGATGCACGATGGCCCCCCATAGATATATGGCCTAGAAGTTAGAGGAAGCTTGGGTGCCACTCTTCCCTATATAGATCATAGTTATGTCAAATCTATATGAGACTGGTTGTATCACATATATAATAGATGGATGATGGATGTATACTAATATAAAGAATCAAACCCAACCTCCTAAACCCCCTTTATCTAGATGGGAATTAGCATTAGAGATCATCCTAGCTTGATCTCAAGCTTGAGAACTCCTTGATAGGCTCTATAGAAAGATAAAGAGCTCTTAATAGGATCTATAGAGTGATAGACAATACTCCTATCAATCTTGATATGGGTTTTTTAGAGCAATATCAATCTTGAGTACTCATATCTATAGTCTAGAGGATAATCCTTTAGAGTATATTATAAGCTCTCAATGGGATAATAGGAATCTCAACTATAATCCTAATCTTGAGCTTGTTAAGGCATTCCCAATCTCACAATCCCCCTATATAGATCCCCATAGTATAGATCTAAGTATGTAAATTCATG
>JARHVA010004506.1:462500-500000 GCA_037957365.1 Torreya grandis
AACCTTTTTTCTAGTGATCCCACTGGATTTCACCACCATGGGGAGGACCAACTTAGTTCTATGGTTGAGTATAATCTCTGGACTGTTATTTTATATTGTCTTAGCACCTACATTAGTTGTGTGATTGTGATGTGAGGGGAGTAAGACCCAAGTATAAAGATATGTACTATTACCAATATATATTTCCTTTGAGCACCAAAATAAAATACCCAAAACCATCCTTATATTACCATTTCTTAGGACCCTCATTATCCTTTTTCTTTATTTATTCTCACATCTTAAATTTAAAAAAGATATTTTTTTTTGGAATTAATTTACTTTGTGTATCTTTCATTCAAACCTTAAAGTGAGATAATTCAAAAAAAAATATTGTTTTGTTTTTGTTTTTTTTGCCTTTTCTGTCTCATGTTTTTAACTAGACAATAGTCAAAGAAAGAATCTGAGGAGGGTGTTACATCCTATCCTATGGAACATACACCTAGATCCTCCTCTACCCTTAAGTCCTTTGAGAATCTTGTGTTCCCACACTTTTATCCTCAAGGAAATCCTTTACAAAAATATTGGACAATAACCCCATTGCTCTTAATTACTATCTTAATAGTCGAGAAATACATATTTCTCCTTCACCCCATGCCTAAGATTCTTGATATAAATATGGGATGCCTTTTTATAGAACTAACATAATTAAAGAGTTTACCATGGCCATGGTAACCTTTTACATTGAATCTCTTCCATTTGGTTCTAATACCTAGGTGATGCAACCTTTAGAAAACCAACCACCCATAGTATCTACCAATTCTCCAACCTCCATTACTCAGACTCAAAATATTTATACTGCTCAACCTACATCCACTATTCCTCAAATGTTAGTAGTATAAATTCTTGTAAGTCTACCAGCCATCATAATGACTCTAGCATATAGTTATCAAGCTTTGCCACACACAATAAATCCCTTTAAAACACCCTATCCAACAATATGTCTCCTCAACTACCTAGTACATGGCCTCATCACAACCATTGGTAACTACTTATTTCCAATATTCTATGAATTATAATATTCTATTACAAAGCCCATAATATGTGGTGGCATCCCAACCCATTATGTCCACTACGGTTGGATACCCTTCTTCATAACCCCTAACTGCTCCCTTACCAAATTTTCAAACTCTTCAAGGTATTTTAGGGAATGTGTCTCAGAGTAACACCCAAATAGACCTCATAAACATATTTATGAATAGGATGGATAATTTGGAATCCTCTATCTTTTGACACAACAATATGTTCACATATGAGCAAATTTGTAATGAACCTATCCACCCATCTGTTCTTATCCAAATATATCCCTCACAATGGGAACTTCCAAAGTTTAATAAGTTTCAAAACAAGGAAGATCCCCAGTAGTATATTAGAGCCTTTTGACATGCATGTTACCTTATAGAACATGATGATGCATTACTAATTAAGACATTACCCATGTTGTTAGTAGGGGTATTAATAGATTGGTAGAAATCCATTCTTCAACATTCTTTCTTTTCCTTTGGGCAATTAGCCTAAATTTTCTTAGAACACTTCTCAACCAACATTTCTCAGAAAGTGACCATCATGGATTTATACACCATTTTACAATTTGAAGATGAATCCATATTAGACTTTGTGGCTTGTTGGCATAGCCTAATCAACTAGTTAACCTTTTATTTGCCATAACCTAAATTAATTGAATTTTTTTCATGCTCTTGTACAAAACATATCTCATCTATGTTACAAGTTCAAACTTTTAATACTTCTGATGAAGCTTTTACCATGGCATGAAAACTCAAAATTCATGGCATTGAATAGGGAAAAATTAAATTATGCAATAAAAACTTCAAACTTGACCCATCAAAAATTAATAACAATAAACCAAAAAGGGAAACAAATGTTGTTATTTTAAAAACTTCTACCCTTCCAACACCCAATCAATTAGGACCATCCACTTCACAAACATAAAGGGGCCTTACTTATTTTCCCCCTACAAAATATACCCCTTTAGGAGAACCTTACACTAATATATTGGATAAACTCCTACAATAAAATGTTATTGAGCTCCCTTAGAATAAACCAATTGATGATACACATCCTAAACCCACTTGGTATAAAGAGGATGAGTTTTGTGCTTATCACAAGGTAATAGGACATGACATATAATGATGCTAATCCTTTAAATGGTTTGTATAAAATATCATTGACAAGGGAGACCTCCATTTGGACAATCCAAATGCTCCTCCTAATCTATATTTAGGTATTTTTAGATAGCCATTTCTAAACCATCCATCCACATCAGACATACTCCAAGTTAAACCTAGAGAAACACAAAATCAAGCTAAACATATTATTGATATAATCTATGATTAATTATTTCCTAAATACGTTCTAGAGAAATCTCTGATCTTGGATCTCCTTATGGGAGATGATTTTGATACAAGTCAACCCAAAACTATCAAAACAACTCCAAAAATTTCTATAGAGCTCCCTGATCTCATTACTTGAGATCATTCATGTGAACCATTTCCTTCATCTTCTCACACTGAATCTCCTAAAGGGAAAAATGAAACTACTCCATAGGATGTCATAGATAAACATCTTGATACTTCTAAAGTTGAACATTCTACCCCTTTTATCCATGGTAGACCTCTTCATGGTATGCACCTAGATTGTAATATAATAGGATCCTACAATTTTTCTCAAAATCAAGACCCTTCAAACCTATCCTCTATCATAAAACTTCCTTACCTTTAAAATACTAAAGGAAAGGGTAAATCTCCTATCATTGATAATTGGTATGATTGTCTTGGTATTCCACCAAACAAAGCCTTAGCTCATCCTCAAGTTAAAGTCAATCTTTTTCAAGGGTCAAAAGATAAAAACCTTAGTTTAAATACCCCCTCTTTTCTCAACACATGAAATAAAAAAGGGCCTATCCCTTTTTTATCATTTCCATCATCTATTTTAGGTCCCCATCTTTTTTCTATCCCTATTATAGGTTATTCTATTCAAACATGTGGGAAAATGCAAAGTCTCCCTCCATTATCAGCCAGACCTCCATCTTCATATCCATCATCTTTTGCTAAAGGCCCATTTGAATAAAAGGTGCCTAAGGTCATCCCTACTATAAAATCCAAATTACAAAACCAAACAATCATTACTTTGCCAATAGAGATTGTATAACCTATTGTATAACCACAACACAACCATTTGAAAGGATCTTATGTTGTAATCTTAAAATAATTTTTGGATACATCCCTTATTATGCTAACATCTATATGGTCCATTAACCTTCACCCATAAAGACCTTCCTGATATAGAAATCAAGAAATATGTGCATATCATAGAGTACCTAAACATGATACAAAAAATTTCAAAGCCCTTAAGGCCATAATCCAATAGTTAGTCCAGGATGATGATCTATTAATTGATGATCTAGGTCATAATACTCCTAATAAAAAGGTCACTAGTCCATCCATTCTATATTCCCATAATCTTGCTAGTCCTATAAGTGATAAAGATTTGATAGCTTCTTTAAACCCTCCATTATTACACATTAATGTTGTCCACGTAACCACCCATTTTCAAAATCAAAATCTTAATAAAGTTAAGGTTTCAATTATAGATGCCTCTACCAATAATATGCCTAAAACATATAGACAAAAACTTAAAGTTTCTATTACAAGAACTACCTTAATCAAAGCCAAGGAGTTGGTACAAATCTCCATATTAAAACAACTCCACCAAATGCCTATAAAAATGTCATTATATGAACTTATCAAAAACTCTCCACACCATTGATAAGCAATGATAAAAGCTATCTAGGATATTAAGGTCCAGTCAAATGAGCCTCAATCATTATCAAAATTTATAGGGGCGCTTAAAATGGTGTCAACTATTAGTTTCACTAATTTTGAGGTCACTCCTCTATCACCTAAAGATCGAGATCCCCCACTTTTCATCACAGCTCAAATAAATCAAGCACAAATTAAAAGAGTTATGATTGATAATGGGGCTAGTATCAATATTATCTCTTCACATACTTTCTAATAGTTATAACTACCAAAAACCATTATTTCATAATATTTATAAATTATCCATGCATTTAATGACATGATAGAACCCACAGTAGGAATAGTCATCCTTCCCATTTTCATAGGTTCTCACACCCTCCAAGAAATCTTTTATGTAATGGAGGGAAATTTGAATACAATATTTAATTAGGTCATCCATGGATTCATGTGATGTAATGTGTCCCCTCCATATTCCATTAGTGCCTTAAGTATGAACATGAGGCCATGTACACATCATCCCTACCAATCCTTATCCCTTCAAATCATGAAAATTCACTTTTTAACCAAGTAATTTCATAATACCCTCACCTGACACAATCCCATATTCATCTTCTAATCAAGCCTCAACTAGTACAACTATTCCTACTTCAAAACTACTATCTCAAGAGTCTATTGATTCCATGATGTATCATTTTCAATGGGGTAATACCAGTTATTACACCTTAACACATTACCTACTCCTAGGAAATATAATCATCCTAACAAACAACCCATGTATTCACCTAGATTACGGGATCTCATCTCATTTGGGCCACCTTTATTACATACTCACTTAATATATAGTGGGATTGATCAAAATACATTTGGACTTGACAATCATACCCATTATAAACCCTTCACATCTAATTTCTCATTTCTTAATAAACCCTAGTTTGCACAAACCTACCTTTATCATTGTGCCTAGAAAGGCTTTGAAATGGGTAGATATGAGGAGGGTCCCCACAATATCACATTTGGAGATTTCAAAAAACCAAATAAAAATCATGGCTTAGGATTTGAAAAGACTCTAAATCTTCTCCTGAACCCATTCCTGTATCATTTTTGAAAGACATGCCATCTTCATCATCCAATACCTCTTCCTTGACTAGCGACATTGTATCCATCCCTCCTAATTTTTTTTAGTCAATATGATATCCATAAAACCCCTCATCTTCCATCGTAATGCCAAGAACTAAACCATCCCTTTAGCATATACAAACTTAATAGGACCTGATACACCAACTATCTTTGTTCTTTAGTGTCAAAATGATATATTGACTCATTTGGGTGCTAAAAATCTTATTTACACAATTCTCTTCCATTTGAAACATCTATCCTTTTAAATGAAGCCACTATTGATAGTAATAATATCAAGGAATGTTAGAATAATGCATATTTAAGCTTACCTAGGGTTAATAGGGTAAGTTATTTATTACCCAGGGTTAATTTTATTTACCTAGGTTAATTTATTTTATTGTTGAGAATCTCTCAACAATATATTTGTTCGTAGTATGAGAAAACAAATAGTTTGTTTCCTCTATTTTGTAATCACTACAAATAGTTTGTTGTCGTGAAACAAACTATTTGTATTATATATAATTTATAATATATGAGAAATGAATGAGAGATTAATGAGAGAATATAGATAATTTTTTGGATTATCACCTATTTTTTAGGTGTGACAAATTTATTTTATTCTCTAGTATTATTTGCAGGTTATTTTTTGTGGGTTCTTTCTCCTAGATTGATCCTGTGGATCTTGTGTATCTCCTGCTCATTCTTTCATGGTATTAGAGCTTGGAGTTCCAGTTGAAGATCCTCTTCCCTAAAAATTTTCATCTGTTAACACATTCAAAAACATTATTTTATTGATGTGTTACATATATTTTTTATTCTCTCAAATTCTGGTTCTTGTTTACAATTTTTTTTGGAAAATTCCATACTTTATGCTCATTAAATGACCGTACAAATTTCCAAAATCAGATTTTTTTTATGAGAGCATAGAAAATCAAGTCAGGAATCCATTTCAATTTGAATTTTTGCATTTAATGCTTTTTGTACAGCTCTTTCCTTCAAAATCCTGCAACTGGTTCCCGTTGTCAGACTACAATACCTATCCATTTTTCTGATGTGACAGATTGTACGGTTGAATTTTTTGAAATTTAAGACCTGTTTGTGAAATATAACTATTATATATTTCATTTCATATAAATTTGGATGAATTTAGATCAGGTTGTATAGCGTTTTGGGAGGTTACAATAGGGATTTAAAAACTATTTTTTTGTCTGCTGCATAGCCGTACGGTTCTCTCATTTTTGAATGCCTTATTCTATATAAAATAAAAATATGAAAATTTCATGTATTATTAGACTTCCCAAGATTTCATTTCATGCTAAGAAGGATGGATTTGGACTAGGCCATACATTCTTTTTGTCAGATCTAGTGGAGCCATTCTACATTTGCTGAGAGGTGTTTTTCCTTGGCTGTGTTTACAAAATTTCTCAGATATTTCCCTGACCACCACGCCTTGCTGGAAAAAGAGTTTATTTTTGATAAATCCAAAGATTATTCAGCTATTATCACACATGTGTGAGTCATTTTGGCTTTTTTATATTAATTTTTTTTAATTTTTTAGTGGTTTAAATGCAAGTCTCTAGCTTTGAAAGTACAAATTTGACTTTGCTAAAGTGGCTAGAGATATTTTGTTAAAAATTTGTAGGGAGGAAGTCTTGGGGTCAAATCCCTCTACAATTTTTTTGCATAAAGCCATTTTTTTTAATTTTGTATAAGCTAAGGCTAGTTTTTTTTCATCTGGAGACATTAAATTGTAATGGGAGGGGTGTTTTTTGAGGAAAAAAGAATGTCTAGGTTGTTCTTGTCAACATCATTGTCTTCCTCAGGAATGGAATCCCAATCTTTTGAACCCATAAATTCTATAAATTACCATGTTTGGAATCTAAAAATTCAAAAACTCCTTCAATCAAAGGGCTTATGGAGAATTTTTTCTGAAACAACACCTGTAACATTCAACACTAAAAAAGACAAATATGCATATGGTTGTAAGCAGGATGAGGCTCTTGGATTGATTTACCTCAACGTCTCAGATAATATTCAATTTCACATTACAGATGCTACTACACCAAAAGAGGTATGGGAAAAATTTAAAAACCTATTTGGCAAAGTTAATGAGTTTAAAATTTTGTAACTAGATGCAGAATTGAGTACTCTCTCTCTATCAGATTTCCCTTTAATAGATGATTTCTTGGCAAAATTCAAATTTATAAAGTCATAGTTGAAAGCTAGTGACAAGGATAAAAGTGATCAGGAGTGCATTTTCATGATTTTTTCAAAGTTTAAAGGACCATATAGTGTTTTTTCCTATACTTTTTATACTATGATGGATACATTAGGTGATGAATTCAAATGGCCTTCCTTTGAAGTTTTTTGTGAAAGATTGACTAGGGAGCAAATAGAATTAATGGCCTTAGATTTTCTACCTGGTCCCAGTCATGCTCTAGTTTCTAATTCTTCTAAAGGAAAACCTTCACCTAAGTCTAAACAAAAGCAAACACCTTCAAATAACCCTCCAGAGTCTACCACCCAAACACCTCATCATTCTAAATCTACTAAGACCAAAAAGTCCTTTAAGGAAAAGAAGAAAACATTTGGTCCATGTAATTTTTGTGGTGGTCCTAATCATGATTAAAGTAGATTTTTTAAGAAGATGGAAGCATTAGAGGTAGTGGTCAGACAACACAAAATTTCCATTCCGTCTCCATCTCCTTCTACTTCTCCTGCAGGAAAAGGGAAATCACTTTCAACCAAGGTTATATCTTCATGTCATGATCAGTGGATTTTTGACTCAAGTGCTTCTCACCATCTCACACATTCTAAGGATCTATTTTCTTCTCTTATAGATTGTATCACATCATATATTGTTATGGGTAACTCCTCATAGATTGAAGTTTTGGGATCTGGTACTATTGATAAACAGGATGGATGTTTTAACAATGTATTACTTGTACCCCAAATCTCTTATAATCTTCTCTTTGTATATCAAATATGTAATTTTGGTACTAGTAAAACTATGGAGTTTACTTCACATGATGTTGTAATAAGAGAATGTAATGATCCTAGTGAGATAGTTGCTACAGTTATAGCAGACCATACTACAAGACTCTATACTTTTGATAAGTTTGAGTCTTTTATGTCTTCTGGTTCTTCACTTATAGCACATGGTAATAATATCAAGAAATTGTGGCATGAGAGATTAGGACATTTGAGTTATGGATATATGCAACAAATGAGTACAAAACATCTTATAAAAGGCCTTCCTAAAGTCTCATGTATTGATGGGGTGTGTCTTGGTTGTCTAGTTGGTAAATAACACCAGGATCCATTTCCAGTTGGTAAGGCCACACGTGAAAATGCACCCTTAGGGTTGGTTCATAGTGATTTTATGATTTTTCCAACTCATTGATTTTTAGGGGATAAATATGCACTCACATTCATTGATGATTTCACTCATAAAACTTGGGTATATTTTCTCAAGTTCAAAAGTGAAGTTTTTGAGACTTTTAAGGCTTTCAAAACCTTTGTTGAAAATCAATCATCTCTTCCTCTTAAAAATATATGCACTAACAATGGGGGGAATATGACAGTAATGCTTTCTATGATTTTTGTATTGAGCATGGGATACATCACTAGTTCACTGTACCACACACCCCTCAACAAAATGGTGTAGCAGAGAGGAAGAATCGAACATTGAAAGAGATGGCTAATTGTATGATTCACTCTAAAAATTTGGGTCCACAATATTAGGTTGAAGCTATAAATTGTGCAAACTAAATTAAAAACTATATGCCTCATAAAGCTATGAAAAATATGACACCAAAAGAAGCTTGGTCTGGGATCAAGCCTGATATTTCAGATTTTCACATCTTTGGGAGTCAAGCCTGGGCATTTGTTCCTGATGACAAACGTAAAGCATTGGAGAAGAAAAGCCAACCACTCATTTTTTTTGGCTATTGTGAATATTTAAAACCCTACCATCCTTTTGATCCTATCACACATGATGTGTTGTTTTGATGGGATGTTTAGGTTGATGAGCTACCTACTTCACAGGAGTGTACATCTAGTTCTTCTTCTCCCCCTCCTTATACTGAGGATAGTGAGGATTTTCTTTCTATTGTTGATGATGATGATGATGATGTTGCACTTTTTCAGCCACTACAGCCATCTTTTTCACCACCTTTGCCCAAGTGGGCAAAGAGCACTCTATAGGTAGCTAGTTCTTTTGTTGGTGATCCATCTGATTCTCATCGCACTCGCTCACAAACATCTGGTGTTGCTCTTTTGGGACAAGCTTGTATAGATGATCCAGTGTTGTTTTCTAAGGTTATTGGTATACCCAAGTGGCATTTTTCTATGTATGATGAGTATTCTTCATTGATGAAGAATGATACTTGGGATCTTGTCCCTCTTCCCAAGGGAATAAAACTTATAAAATGTAAATGGGTCTATAGGACCAAATATGCTGCAGATGGATCAGTAGATAAGAAATCTAGATTAGTAGCTAAGGGTTTTTCATAGGTTGAAGGGGTTGATTACTCTAATACCTTTGCCCCTGTAGCTAAGATGGATTCTATTCGGCTTGTACTCTCTCTTGCTACTTCACATTCTTGGTCAATTTTTTAGATGGATGTGAAGAGTGATTTCTTGCATGGTGATCTCCATGAGGAGATCTATATGGATCAACCTCTAGGATTTGTGCAAGACTCATCATTGGTTTGTAGACTCTGTTGTTCTCTTTATGGCCTCAAATAAGCTCCTAGAGCTTGGTACGAGAAGATGGATAGTTTTCTTTTGAGTTCTAGTTTTATTCATTGTGAGTTAGATCACAATATATACATCCTAAAGCAAGGTGAGGAGCTTTTCATTTTGGTTTTTTATGTTGATGATCTCATCCTCACTGGTAGTTTAGATTCCTTGATATATGACATCAAGGACAAGTTGGTAGATAGGTTTGATATGACAGATCTAGGACTTCTACATTATTTTCTTGGTCTTCAAGTTTTTTAGTCTTTTGAGGGCATCTCTATTGGACAACAAAAGTATGTGATATATCTTCTTCATCGATTTGGTATGGCTGATTGTAAGCCTACCCCCACTCCATATCAGTTAGGTATTGTGTTGTCTACCACTTGTATGAAACCTCTTGTTGATTCCACATTGTATAGGCAACTTGTAGGTAGTCTTTTATACCTGACTCATACCCATCCTGACATCAAATTTGCTATGAACCTTTTCTCTTAGTTCTCACATGAGCCTCATGAGAGTCATTGGAAAGAAACCAAGCATATTTTGTGCTAAATTCAAGGCACCACTCACTTTGGTATACATTACACACCATAGAGTTCTACACAGCTTGTTGGATACACTGACTCTGATTGGGCTAGTGATGTTGACACTCACAAGTCCACTTGTGGATTTTATTTCACACTTGGTTCAGGTCTAGTTGCTTGGGCATGTAAAACGTAGACTACTATTACATTGTCCTCTACTAAGGCTGAGTATCAAGGTGCTGTCAAATCTAGTCAGGAGACACTTTGGCTTCGATAGTTGCTTGGAGATTTTGGCTTCACATAGTAGGGTCCTACTACTCTTTGGTGTGACAACCAAAGTGCAATTGCTATTTCATGCAATCTTGTTGAGCATCAGTAGAAAAAACACATTAAGATTCACATGCACTTCATTTGACATCTTATTTAAGATGGAGTTCTTTCTTTGGAGTTTATGCCTACAGCTGAGTAGATTGCTGACATCTTCACTAAACCTTTAGCTTCTCCTCATTATCTTCAGTTGTGAGAAATGCTTGGGGTGAAGGAAGTTGTCCTTGGGGGGATTTCCCATGAATTCCTTCCTTCCTTTATTTTTCATATATTTTGATTGGTTTGTACATGGGTACCTTATCAGGCCTAGTAACTGGGACCCATCTTTGTTTATCATTCTCCCTGTGTTTCGCTTAAGGGAGGGTGTTGGAATAATGAATATTTAAGCTTACCTAGGGTTAATAGGGTAAGTTATTTATTATCGATGGTTAATTTTAATTACCTAGGTTAATTTATTTTATTGTTGAGAATCTCTCAACAATATATTTGTTCGTAGTATGAGAAAACAAATAGTTTGTTTTCTCTATTTTGTCATCACTACAAATAGTTTGTTGTCATGAAACAAACTATTTGTATTATATATACTTTACAATATATGAGAAATGAATGAGAGATTAATGAGATAATATAGAGAATTTTTTGGATTATCACCTATTATTTAGGTGTGACAAATTTATTTTATTCTCTGGTATTATTTGCAGGTTATTTGTTGTGGGTTCTTTCTCCTAGATTGATCATGTGGATCCTATGTATCTCCTGCTCATGATTTCAAGGAAAACTTGGAAGAGCCATGGTATGCAAAAATATTTACTTATTTGTCTATAAGACTACCTCCTCCCCACTTATCTAAAGGTGTTAGGCATGTCTTTCAATAGAAAGCCATTCTCTATACTATATTGGGGGGGGGGGGCACGGGGGTTTCTCTATAAGCATGGTTTTGATGGTATTCTTCTTTGTTGTCTTTATAAATATGAAGCTACCTTATCTATCCAAGAAGTAAATAATGGGTCATGTGATGGACATTTTAGTAGCTTCACAATCACTAACAAAATCTTACATCTAGGATACTATTGGCCCACTCTAAATCAAGATTATTGTGCACATGTTAAGAAGTGTGTAAAATGTCAAAAATATGAATACTCATCCCATGTACCTATTAAATCCTTATTGGAAGCAAGGGAATTCTAGACATTCTCCTAATGGGGGCTTGATCCCATAGGGAAAATTGACCTTAAGTCCTCTTAGCATCATAGTTTCATCATTACTGCTACGAAATACTTCACTAAGTGGGTAGAAGTTGTGCCACTTATCTTGACCAAGGAAAAAAATATTACAGAGTTTATCTACCATCACATTTTTTTTTTGGAATCACATATAAAATAATAATAGATAACGGTAAATATTTTAAGAATAAGAAAGTCTAGGTACTATGTGACTCATTTAAAATCAAATTAATTTTTTCCTCGCCTTACTATCCCTAGGCCAATGGTGAAGTAGAAGCATCTAATAAAACCATAGTCAAAATCTTAACCAAATTTGTCAATTAATCTATAAAAATTTGGCATCTTTTCATCCCTTTCACCTTATGGGCATATCAAACTAGTACTCAAACCCCTATAGGTGTTACTCTTTTTTCCTTAGTTTATGGTATGAAAGTTGTGCTTCCTTTAGAAGTCAAAATTCCCTCTATTTGTATCTCTCTTAAAGACATTATTTTTTATGAGGATTTTCATCAGGCTCATTTATCCTAGCTTTAACTCTTATATTAGCATCATGCAGTAGCCCTTGATCACCTCCGTATATATCAAGGATGACTAAAATGAGCATATAATCAACATATAAGAGAATGAGAATATAATATTGTAAACCTTGTACTTAAATAAAAAAAACATATCACTAATATAGAATGAAGTAAAAGGGGTAAATTTTATCCTAATTATCTTGGACCATACTTCATAACCCATAAATACAGATCTAGAGCATATCATTTGGCCTCTCTTAATGGTAAACTATAATGAAAACCTCTTAATGGATTGCATCTACATCCATACTATAGTTGACAGATCTTGGTTCATATTGGTTAGATTATATTTCATCTTGTCATATCCCATTATCCAAAAATACCAAATAATGATATGAGAGATATGTGGTTATTTGATAGTCACTATAACCTCAACCTTGAATATGTATACCCCAGCTCTATACATAACATTCTCTCATGGATAAGTTTCACCTATGATAAGAGAAACCCCAAATCATTATTTCCTTTATTTCTTAAATACCATTAATTTCTTAAGATAACACCATCATCTCATGTCTTGAATTCATGGAACTATCCTAAAGTATCTTGTATGCCAAACCTTGCATTATCATCTTTTGGATCCAAAATCAAGTAAGCAATGAAAATCCAAAATATCAAAATAGGATAAATAAATAGATTGATCCCTCAAAGGACAACTATAATCAAATATAATGGTAAATAATAGATTTATCCCTTGAATGATAGCTATGTAAAAATGTAAAAATGTAGACCACTCCCTTGAAGGATGTCTACCAAGTAGAAAACTTATCATATTGATTAGTTTTCAAAATTATGCCTCTTAAAATCCCTTAAAAAATAAACAAAGAAAAATAAATAAATTTTCAAAAGAAATTTCCCATGAAAGCTTCTCACATTGATCATCTTTATAATTGTAGACTTCCTGTATTGATCAGTCTACCCATTGGCATAAAAGTGATCCCTGAAGGATAAATCCTGATTTCAAAATATGAGGTAAAGAAATTATCTCTAAAGCAATCCATCCCCATTGTATCAAAAGCATATAATCCTAATAAATGACTAAGGTCAAAGCTCTAGCTAACCTAGGTTGTGTCATAGTCTATTAACATCTAGCTAAGGATACATAGGCCATGTGTATGAGATATTCTCTTTTGGTTATGGTCTAAGTCAATGTTGAGAAAATCCATAATATATAATCACTAAAACCTATAAAACCATAACCATTAAAACATTAAAAGCTATTTATAATCCAAAATCATAATCCATATAGTAAAAACACAACTCTTGATATAACATAACCCATAATCATCATTAAGCATAATTCACAATCATAATTTATTTATTAAAAATATATCTCATGATATAACATCTATAATCCATAACATTTAAAATCCATAATCAATAAACCATAAACATCCAATATATATATATATATATATATAAAATAACAATGATCAAAATTAAAATACATAATATCTAATCTACATATCCATAACCATCAATAAATCCATAAAAATGCACATGATACATCCATAAACATAAAATGTATATATATATATATATATATAAGATGATGAGGGAGGTGATAGAATTCAACTCAGTAGGATTGAGTTCACTGAGTAGATCACTTTGTATGGGCTGAGAGCCCCACCGTATTTATGCTATGACATTTGTATATACATTTGATATATATATATATATATTATATATATATATATATATATAAGATGATGAGGGAGGTGATAGAATTCAACTCAGTAGGATTGAGTTCACTGAGTAGATCACTTTGTATGGGCTGAGAGCCCCACCGTATTTATGCTATGACATTTGTATATACATTTGATATATATATATATATATATATATATATATATATCAAATGTATATACAAATGTCATAGCATAAATACGGTGGGGCTCTCAGCCCATACAAAGTGATCTACTCAGTGAACTCAATCCTACTGAGTTGAATTCTATCACCTCCCTCATCATCTCCTCCCTAACTTGCGACACTTTGTCTACTAGTAGACCCCCCAGGAGTCCTCTATGATCTGTTATGGCTAGCCACATATGAAGTAAACTAAGCCACTTCTGATAATCACCTATATACAATCCTCTCATAATAGGACATCTCTATAGGTAAATCCCTATACCTCTAAAGTGGTACCATATCTGAAGGTGCAACACTAGCTCTTGTAATGTCTAGAGCAAGTCTCTCTACCAAAGTTGACCTCATCTACTCTAGATCTACTTTTTATCTATCATGATATTGTATGGCTTGGTCTCATTGACCTCTCATGCTATCTATATTACTTTGTAATGTGGCAATATCATCTTATAATATAACATGGGATGCATGTGCCTCTTGTAGCTCAACCTTTAGACTATCCCTCTTAGTAATAACTATTTCTATATTTATATACTCATATGTAGGGGCATCATGTAGTGGTGCATCCTCCATGTGCACATAGGGGACTCTTTCTCCACCATGTGTATATTTTAGGACTCCTACTCCACCTCCTACTTAGCCTCCCTCACCTCCTTAATAACCACCCTATGTCATGGTCTAACTACTCTCTCTTTCCTCCTCACTATCTTAGCTATAAACCACACTACATAATCATCAATATACTTGATGTCATCCAAGTCACTCACCATAGTCTCCTCTTGTGGCCCCATCAAAATAACTATAGTATTAGGTGCTGACCTGTCTAGCTCTATATCCTCCCACCTATACAAGCATAGGGCTAAGGGAACATCTTGTAGCAATCCAAATAGATGATGACCTGCATCAAAATAAAATATCTCAAGGTGCTCTAGCCATCATCCATGTACCCATATATATTAATAAACATCACCTATCTCTATCATTGAGCCAAGCCACACTAGGAAGTTTACATAAGGCCTCTAGATAACATCTATGTGTAAGCCACTAAATACCTATCTATAGTACACTAGATTCCACACTACCCTATCTATATGTGGAAAAATAATGTCTTGCTTCCATCAAAAGAAGTCTATGATGCATACCATCTCTCCAAATTTGGTCCATAGGGTCCCTTTGGGTGAGTCACATGAATGTGCTTATACACCTAGTAATGTAAAATAAAGGTGATGTCAAGCCCTAATCGGTGTCTAGTATGCCAAATCCACAACTCCCTATATATTTACCCTAATAGTGTGGGATCCCAAGAAAAAAATATACAAAACTCCACCATGTCTATTATAACACCTATAAAACTCCATGGTAGTCATCTTCCCCTAGACTTAGGTAGCACATAACAAGTCAGTGTTAGCATCATCACAGTTATCACTAGTCTCTTTACAGGATCTTGGTCATATAATGGTTAGAAAGAGAACCCCTTAGTAAATAATATGATGTATAGTGCATCCTCATCATATAATTATGCTAACACCATAACTCACCCCACCTCATCCATAGTATATACAAGAGTACCTAGAATTGGTACTCAGAGAATATGGTAGATGTCCTCTGTAGTGATCATCATCTCACCAATTGGTAGCCAAAATGTGTTGGTAGTATAATCCCATCACTCTAGAAATGCCATTATCATACCGATATCCCAATGGAAATGATAATAATTTTGAATCCCTTTGAATCTAACCACCTCAAGATGAGCCCATTCCTCATCACTCATAAACTCTTGTAGTTACACCAATAGTGAAGGGACCCTATCTCTCATCATTAGCAACTCCCAAGCCTATCAAAAATATCATTTTAGTTAATCAAAAGTCTAAGTTTTAATATTTCCATTGATCCTCTATGGATTTATTCTGATTTGACCTAGATCGATAATGATCCTTATGCATCATGGTTGATCCATTCAATTGTGCATCAATCCTCATAGATCGACATCAATTCCCTTCAAAAAAAATTCTTAAGCCATACATTCCTAAAATATAAAAAATATACCTACCCTCCCTTCCCATAATTTTCCTAAAAACCCAAATTTATTACGCCAAAGTAAACATAATTACTAACTTTACCCAAAAATTCATAATGCCTACATCATACTACAGTTGTTGTCATCATCCGCTCTCACTTGCCTCCATCATATATCATGTCCACTTGTAAGGTTGTCACACATCAAATTTTTCTCTCAAATACTTGTTCACATCGATAGCTAAATAATCCTTATGCCACATTAGATGCCTATATATAGCCTTTCTCATGATCTATGTCAATAACATTAATCGATGTCAATCCCCTAAATCGACATCAATCCATTATAGATTGATGTCGATTGTCTTAGCTTATTGAACTTTTTTCACTTATGGACCATTTCACATGCTTTCACTTTAGTTTTTAAGCCCCATCTTATTGTATTTTCTTTAGATATCCCATTTTTGTCTCCTATTACACTTTGGTTTAAGGATTTTGACCCCTTGTCAATTCCTCAATATCCTTAAAGGTGTATCCCTTTCTTTTTAGCATCATCCCATTATAATATTCTAAGGGTATATTTTGTATTGTGAACATTTATCTATAGGTAACACATACCCCATACACACACTAAATGTTATGGTCTTCCATTCCTATTTTTTGTGATCTTGTTAGCCTTTACTTATACCCACCTATTTTAGCTGTGGCATTTTGTTACTTGATTTGGTCTTTAGGGCATTACTACCTGCATTACTTTTTATCTTGTTAAGTGAAAATTTGGATCTTCTTTACATCATTTACACTTTTGATTGTATTTTTCTATCACCCATTTGTATATTCCTACTCACCTCATTGTGTTTTTAATTTATATCTTTTTCAAACCCATCATTCATTTCATCTCACTTGTTGGTGCTTAGTTTGAGGGTGGATACCTTCTCATAATAAACTTGGGGCATTAAATACCTTATAGTTTTTATCTCACATCCCACTATTGCATACCACTCCATAAAAAAGGCTAAATGTAGATGCTAAGTTTATATAGCCTTGTGTATTAATGTGTTTCATCATCACATTATTATTTTATTTCTAAAATAATGACCCCCCTTTCATACTTATTTAAAATAATTACATTCACCCCACCCATTTACCTTTACCACATAGGTTAATTAGACTTAATTACTATAGTTAAATATTAATTAACCCTATTTTTACCATTATAACATTAAAATCCTAAAATAAAATAAAAATAAAATCTATTTAACCTCCCAATAACCCTTCCAATAACTTACCCTCATCAAAAACCTATGCAAACAACTTAGTGTTATATTCACCAAGTTTGGCATGTGGTTTAAAATAGCTTAATACTTTTTTTTACCAAATTGGGTTGATCTATTTTGATCCTCCATGATTGACATTGATTCTCTAGGATCTACGTCGATCCATATATAGACAACAAATCTCCATGGCTTGAGATGAATGGTGACTATGTTTTTAGACTTTGAAACTCTACCAAAATCTCATTGTAACCTATGTATGAAATTTATCAACACCCTGCTATCTTATGGAACCATTTCTAAGGAGATTATCAAAGGATTTTTAAGGTTATTATCTCATCTTGTCAATTTTTATTATCAGCCATAAAGGTTAGTATTTCAATTCAATTCATTCACATTTTAAATCTATAAACTTCTATGTTTGTCTGTCACTATTCTACATTTAGTTTTTAATTATTTTATCAATAATGTAGGTCATTATTATATTCTATTTTTAAATTTTAGTGTTTTATATAGAATCAACATCAATCCATCAAGAGAGGAGTGAGTGTAGTGAACCATTGATAACCATTGACCATATATATCGCATATATAGTTATAATTATAGTTATATAGAGAGGAGGGAGGGGGCCCTATCCATCTATATACCCCTATCTAAATCATATCCCATATACATATTTATAGAGGGGGAGGGGGAGGTGTCTTATCTATATAAATTTAGATAGGGGCACTCCCTCCCTCTATATATAGAGGGGATAGATATATAGGCTGAGATGCCCATATTTATCTATCTAGGTAGATTGGATAGAGCCCCTATCTATCTATCTATCGTAAATATTGATGGAGGTTCATACCCTATCTATAGATGTGACATTACTTGACTCATAGATAGATAGATAGATCTCTCAAACTATATATAAAGAGTACCCCATCCCCATATGGATAGAAATCTAGATCCCTAGTCTTAGTTGTTGCCTTTTTATACTAAGACCAAGATTGGTCAAAAGGGAAATATATATATATATATATATATATATATATATATATATATATATATATATATATATCTTTCCCAACCCCAACCCAACTATATGGAATCTAGCCTATAGATAGTGGTTGGGGGGGGGGGGGAGGAATCTAGCCTAAAGATGGAATCTATCTATCTATCTATCTATATAAAAGGTGGAGGGGGTAAACCATATAAAATTAAGTTGAGTTCTTTATATATAGAGAGGGGATAAAATATATAGAGTTCCCCATTATATATATATATATATATATATATATATATATATATATATATATATATATATATATATATATATATATATATATATATATATATATATATATATATATATATATATATATATATATATATGAGAGTTTCTTTGGCCCCCTATCTATATATATGAGGAGTTAGAGTTAGTTTAAGGGCCCTCTCTCTATATATGGGGAGTTAAATAGAGTTTATTTTATATATAAGGGGAGGGGAGGGCTTCTCAATTAACTCTATCTAACTCCACACATATAGATTGTAGAGAGGGAGGCCAAATGAACTAGATATTTGGGGCATTCCCCCGTTCTATATAAACTCTATCTAACCCTAATCACCATCCCAATCTATATATAAAGGGAGAGGGAGAGGGGGGATTAAAAAACCCTATCTTAGGGGGTATTTTATACTCTCACCCCATATATAGATGGCTCCCCCTCTCCCCTCTATATAAACTAAACTAAACTAGATGGGATAAGGGAGCCATATAGATAGCCCTATCTATCTAATCTAAACTCAACTCCCATCTATATATAGGGGTCATGAATAGATAATATTTATAGGGAGGGAACCTTCTAGATAGACATATAGGTAAATTAAACTATATATAACTTAAAGAGGAACCATTTAGTCTTCAATCAGGGCACATATAGAGCCTTATCTATTCTCTATCTAGGGCATCGACCCCATATCTATATATATTTTGGGCTAAGGAATCATGAGCTAAGATAATAACCTACCATATATAGCATAGATAGGGGTAAGCTAAGAACCTAAATTCATGAGTGTGAGCTAAGAACTACCATATTGTCATGTCTAGCTAAGAACCAAAATGTAAGCTAAGAACTATCATATTGTATAGAGTCTATATATGGCTAAAAACCATTCAGAGAGAAGAGACCCCATATATTCCATGAATGGATGTCACCTTAGTACTAAAAATATATTCTAAGTCTTTATTGGGCCCTAAACTATCTATATGAAAATGTCAGGTCAAGCCCTTTTCCCTATACCTGACTAGTTGGCCCCCTCCATATCAGATGGGTACCACCGGCTATAGAGAGTAGGCCCTTGATTAGGATGGTGGGGCTAGGCTAGATATATAATGTGATAAGATAATATATATAGTTTCCCCTTATATATAGATTAGATGGGTTCTATGGACTTGATTAAATCCATTCCCTATATATCTATATGGTAGTCAATCCCTCTATCTTTATCTGATAGGGCCCTTGCCCTATATATATTATCTATGGTAGTTAGGCCCTCTACCTATAGAGATGAGATGGGGATTGGTCAGGACCTTATTCCTCTCTCAAATTTATATAGTAGTCCCTCTCCTAGCACATACAGAGATATAGGGTAGATAGGGATATATAGGGATCCCTCTCCCAACTATATATCTATATGGTCTGATGTATATAGATTAGTCAGTCAATGTTATTCAGTTATGCCATATAATATTATTTTCTCTTCTTGAGTTTGAGACTAGAGACCTAGGAGGGTGATCCCAAATCCCCTATCTATAGATATATGATAATGAACCAACATCCATTTGATTCTAAACCCTAACCTCTAACTCCCTATTAAAGGCCCATGACTATCCCTATAGTGCAAGTTTGAACTAGAGATCCAATAAGCATAATTATGCTTCCCTATATATAGATAATATATGGTGACCTCATATCCATTTATTCTCTATATGGGGATAAGATGGATGGAATACATCTACTTACCCCATCCCATACAAATAGGGTCCTACCCTAGATATAAATTTAATAATTGCTTCCCCATATATCTATTTGGGGAATCTCAAATTCTAATCGCTACATGAGCAAAGCTCAAATTTATAGATGGGAATTTGATATATATAGGGGATACCTAGTTTAAGTGGGTATGGATTGGATATATATAGGGATACACTAATTTAATAATCACTAAACTTAGGTATTGGATAGATATAGGGGCTATACTAATTTAATAATCATTACACTTAGGGATTAGATAGATATAAGGGGGTACACTCAAGATAAGATATATATGAAGGGGGAATGGGGAGGGCCCCCTATCTTTATATGGTAAATCTATATTGGGGTGACCATATGTAGATGGGTAAAAAATGATAAGGGCCAAATAAACCTCCCCACCTCAAAGAGCCCACCCCACCTACCCATTTATAGATAGGTTCTAGATTAATGATAGGGTCTAGTTGTATCATGTATAGAATAGATGGTAGATGGTAGATGTGGTACCCTAGACATCAACACCTAGCCCACATATAGATAGGTGATATGGGACCTATCTCCCCTATATTCTATGAAGGGCCCCCCTGTGTATGTCTGTAGCTATATGTCTAGTTGAAGACCGACTTTCTCTAAACTAGTATAGTATAGTATATTATATAATGGATGGGGGATGGGGCTCTCTCTAGACTAGAGAATAAGTCATATATAGATAGGGGGACCTATATATATGGCCATGTATCAACTAAATCTCTCTTATATATAGATATGGGTAGCCTTATCTATTTTATAGATCATTTATTAATGCTTATACATATAGAGATAGGGTGTTTTATACCAATCTCCATTGAGTATGAGAATATCATTTATATCATGAGCATCATTTCTCATTTCTCTATAGGGTGATATAGATCCCCAACCCCCCTCTATAGATATGGGATATGGTGGTGTAATAGATTATAGGTTAGGAGGGAGGGCCCCTATCTCCCCCATATAATTAAAGGGGAAGATATCCCCAGATAGATATATAGGACCTATATGAGAGGGTCTAACATCCCACTATATAGGAGAAGATGGCCATGTGACTATGATACACCTTATATACCTATCTATGAGGGATACAAGAGAGCACTAGATAGATAGATACCACCCACCTCTGAGTTATGGGGCCCATTTATCTAGACTCTATAGAGGGCCAACTAAACTATATATAGGTCATTTCTCTATTATATTCTATATAGTTTATATAAATTAGTATATAATGGATGGATATGTGTGTTACCATATATCTCATATATAGATAGGTAGACTGATTATTAGTCAGTTATTAATCATGCCTATCTATTCTATGGGGTTTAAGATTAGAGCTTATCTATTCTTTGATATTTAGGATTGGAGACCCCATCAGTCAAGAGGTCATTTATTTTATGTTATGTGCCTAGCCCCATATCTAGATAGGGATGTTAATTATCCATATAGAGGGTGAGGGGTGAGTGGAGCATAGCATATCCTATAGAATTATCTTGTCACTTGATTTATGCTTGCATAAATTGAGGGCCTATCTATAGATCTGATCTGATATGACCTAGGCTATATGGAGGGAACCCAATCCCACTATATGGAGGATGAGGAGGAACTACTATATAGTCTATATATCCTAGCCACCATCCACCTTTTCTCTCTAGCCCACCCAGTTGTCAGGCACATCGATAATCAGTAGGTAGGCCCTATATCTCTATCCCTATACTCAACTATCACTCAACTACCCATATATATATCTAAGGGACCTATATATCTATCCAATTTTGTTACTACTTTTAATCTTTGCTCATGTGTTGATTATTAAATTACTATAGAACTACTACTTGACCGATCCCCTATCTTATCTATATATGGAGCTCTATCTATATATCTAGGTTAGCCCCTATCCCTATATATATATGGGGATGGGATACCCTATATCCATATGGTGCCCCCAGATAGTTTAGGACAATGATGCCCTCCCCTCTATATACCATACCACCAAGGCACCCTACCTCTTTAGTCTATACAGTTGAGGTGCCCATCCCACAGAGTGATGTAGAGGGCTCCTTAGATCTATATAGGTGTAGTTAAGTGGTCCACTCACCTATCTCCATCATATATATATATATATATATATATATATATATATACATACATACATATATATATATATATAGGGGTAGTCAAGCACCCCATATAGAATATAGATAGTCAATTTATGATAATCGAGTCCCCATCTAGAGTACGTACTCAAGTCATGTTACGTATATATTATAGAATCACTATCCATATTTATATTCTCCTCACCCTCTAGACATAACTCTATATGGTCTATGAGGCCCTCAATTGACCTTCAACTATCTATCTAGCAATTGAGTGAGTGCCCATATCTATATCTATATAGGGAGGGGGCCCAAATAGATATATATGGCCACTCTACACCCATATCTATATATGGGGTAAATAGATTAGATATATAGGGATCCTCTTTGGATATCAACCTCCTTGCCAAGAAAGGTAGCTCTAGTGGGAGGCTGAGGGGTGAAGCGTTAGCCTATAGAATTATCTTGGCACTCACCTAAATAGATATATAAGGGCTTGCCCTATATATATATATATATATATATATATATATATATATATATATAGGTGAGGGCCCCTATAACTATATATACTCCCTATCTCTTCTCCATATGGGGGGCCATCTTAGATATCTATATGGTATGCCAATGAGAAAGGAGTGACCATATAGATATAAAATAGGTGGGTCTATAGAAAGGATCTACTCTATATAGATGGCCTAACATTTCTATTCTTAGAGAGTGCCATCTATAAATGTCAAATTTTATATATAGAATAGATATATCCCTCAATCTCCTTATATAGAGTTTAGGGCCTCTTCCCCCTCTTATGCTCAATCAGATCAGTTCCTTGTATATATAGTGGAGATAGGCCTCCCTATCTTGATAGGGGTTGATATCATATATATAGAGGGAAAAGGGTCACCCCATATATGATAAGATAGGGGAAATCAAAAATACATCAATTTTCAAATGCCCTATATTAGAATTATGGGTTGGGGACCCATCACATCTATCTAATACCCCATGGTAGGGAAACAGATGAATAGAGTTGAACCTACCATGCCCTATAGATCTATTTAGTCCCCACCCATTTAAATTACCTTGGCCTTGGAAATATGATCCCTAGATAGATATATAGGACCCATACTGGCTTCCCCTACCCCTACTCTACATATAGATGGGGGAGAGGGCATAACTAGTTTGTATGAACCTAATTATATTCACTCCTAACTCACTCTAGAATGATAGGATAGTCTATGTATTATAAGGTAAAGAGATTTATATATATAAGGGGCATATATATCATATACTATACATGGTTAAATGGGCACAACATCAAGATATTAGATATATACCTTTCCCCCCATGCCCTTCCTCTGCTTGACTATGTGCCTTACTCTACTAATCAAGAGAATGGGTTAAAGATTGAGGATAATGAGTTGATCACTCTATATACATTTATGTAAACAAATTTCCTAGCACTACCCCTTATTTCTATATGGTATGGCCTAAAATCACATCTATATGCTAGCTATGGTCTATTCAGGAGGATCTTAGCTTAGATAGGGCATCTCATTAGGATAGGGCACTCAATCCCTCCATTTAGAATCTAATCATTATCAAAGGATCTAATGAATCCTATTCGATAATTAATCCTATTCAATATATTTCATATTAATATGATAGTAAGATTACATATCTCTCCCAAGGCTTGACCCCTATCTATACTTTTTATGGGGTGGGGTGCAAATGAAACTCTATATAGGGGGTCGACAATATCTCTTCACTTGGGTCACTAACCAAGAATCTCTATGGGGAATGAAATCAAATTAAGGGCCTATATATCTACCTATGGGAATATATTAAGTGGATGATGGAGTATCCCTTTATTGTCTATAGTTTAGTTGGCCCCTAACCCTAAGCATAATGAACAATATATAGATAAAGGTGGTAGAGGAGGTCGAGCAACATAACTATGACTGTCTATATCCATATCCATATATATATTAGATAGGGCTTTGAACTAGTGGTCATAACATATGGTATATTCATTGGCATGAGAGCCCTTGAATATATATATGGTTATGGTCCCCTATTTGTCTTTAGACCTAGGCTTCCTCTATCTAGATCTATTGATTTAGTGGGATCACACCTTTATCAAGAGAGAACCAAGGGTACTATATACTATGTATAGCCATCCCTAGCCCCATCTTAGATATCTAAATAGGGCCCATATCCATCTCTATATATGATAGATGATGTGATTGAGTGCCATTTAAGATATATAGGGTGCCCCACATATATGTGATGTTTACGGATATCTTTGTCTTGGCTATCAGAGAATATAGAGTTAGGCTAGCTATCTATATATCAATCTATCATAAAACCTAGAGTAGGGCTTTAATATATAGTCAATATATCATCATATTCCATTGATACATCCATCTACATCTATAGAGTAGAGATAGGGGCCTTCCAGATAAAGGAGAGGTATAGGGGCCCAACTCTAGAATTACTAGATATAGATAATAGCCTGACTCTCTATATCTAGCCCTACCCCTTAAGACATGAGAGATCCCTCTATATCTATTCATGAACCCCTCTATCCCCATATATATAGAAGTTGGGTGTAATTATCATAGGATAGAATTTTTAGACCCCCATGGTTTATATTTTTTGGCATAGGATAAACTTTTTAGATAGTATAGAGACAGAGATAGAGATAGAGTTTCATTGGCACTGGCACAATATATAATTTTTGGCATAGTATATAGTTTTATTGGCCTAATATATAGATATACCATATATATATATATATATATATATATATATATATATCTTATTATTGGAATTGGCACCCCATATCTAGATTTAGATTTCCTATATATCTACTAAATCCCTATATATAGATAAATCATTCATCTTTTTGCCTAGTTAGGAGACCCAGTCTATCTATATATGGGATGGGGGGTTGGGCCCTATATATTATATGGGGGGTTGGGTTCCATATATATATCCAATCACCATAGTCTATATTTTCACTAGCCCTTTCTCTATATGGGATTAGTGGAAATGCCATAGATCTATAGGTCTATCTATGAGATGTATCATCTATTACCATTATATACATGACATCAATGGATAATCACATAATATAATGTGACTTATATAGATATAGATATAGACTTTCATTGGAATTAGAACCCCTTATAAAGATTTAGATTAGAGAGGGGGGCCTCTATAGATAAGATGAGATGATATGTGATATGCATATTATCTCCCCCTCCTAGGCATGGACTATAGGCTATAAGTGGCTTAGCTATAGTCCTTATCCATAGTAAATCCCTAGTCACCTATCAATCCTCCCATCTCCCTATATATATAACTATAACTATAATTATAACTAGAGGGACTCTATCTTCCACCTCGATTGAGAGCCTCTCACTTGCATGAGTATTTTGCTCATGCCATACCATATATAGTCGGGGTGGATGGGTGAGTGAATATATAACTATATGGGTGTAGCCTATAGAATTATCTTGGAACTTGATTTAGGCTTGCATAAATTGAGGGGAACCTATATTTGAGAGCTATATCATATTTTTTTGAGACATAAGCTTGCCCATATAGATAGAGGGGCTAGGGGAGAGGATATCTAGAGTGACTATATATCCATATCTAAACAAAAGGGGGGTACCCACCTGGATCTCTATAGATGGGATTCAAGGGACTCAATCCTGAGTGTAGTGAATAATTGATATAGATATCCCCCCTCTATATATGGGGAGAGAAGGGGGGTAGGGTAGGGTATGGATATATATAGATTAGATGGGAGAAGCTATAGCTAAGGTGGTTAGATAGAATAGATAGTTGTGTGTACTCCCCACCAATACATGGTTGTCCATATCCCTAATATAATCCCCATCTCTAGATAGAGTAGAGGGGATCAATCCATATATATATGGTCATTGAGTGATTTCCCATTGACATAGTTATCTAGGAGTGCCACTTGCATCAAGAATTAATAATTAAGAATTAATTCAATTGAGACTCTACTCTCTAGGAAATGAATGATGTGATACTCACTCTTAAAATGATACCCTATCACTCACACCCCATATATATATATATATATATATATATATATATATTGCCTACCCTGACCTGATGTAGAGGCTTTACTCTAGGCACTCCCCCTCCCACCACACCCTATATATATATATATATATATATATATATATATACATACATACATATATATACATATTAATATATATATATATACATACATATATATACATACATTTATATATATACATATATATACATATATATATATATACATACATATATATATATATACATATTTATATACATATATATGTATACACACACACACACACACACACACACACACACACACACACACACACACACACACATATAGGGTGTGGTGGGAGGGGGAGTGCCTAGAGTAAAGTCTCTACATCGGGTCAGGGTAGGCAATGTTTATCTATCTATAATAGGTCATTGGCCAAAAAACTATACTGAATACATAGAGATTAGATATAGATGGAAAAAAACCTATATATTTGCCCCAAGCCGATGACCTACTATAGATAGATAAGCATTGCCTACCTTGACCCAATGTAGAGACTTTACTCTAGGCACCCCCCCTCCCGCCACACCCTATATACATATATACATACATATATATATATATATATATATATATATATATATATATATATACACACACACACACACACACACATACATACATATATATATATATACATATATACATACATATATATATATATACATATATATACATGTGTGTGTGTGTGTGTAGGGTGTGGCGGGAGGGGGAGTGCCTAGAGTAAAGTCTCTACATCAGGCCAAGGTAGGCACTGTCTATCTATCTATAGTAGGTCAGTGGCTAAAAAAACATGCTGAATACATAGAGATTAGATATAGCTGGAAAAAAAACTCTATATATTTTCCCCTATATATCCCTATCTAAATAGAGGTGGGAGATGGCCTTGGATAGATATATAGGTTACTTCCATTCTATATATAAATGGGGAGGCCATATCTATATAGGGTCTTAATGGCCTATGACCTACTCTACTCTATAATTTAGATGGGGCTATTATCTATTTTGGATTGGTGGGGTGAGGATATATCACTCGAGATATTTCTATATGGTATGGTGGTCACCCATATATATATATATATGGGTGGGTGGGGGTGAGTATATATCGCTCAAGATATCTATATATGGTGGTCACTTTCAAATAGTATGAATGCTTCCTAACACTTGTAAGTGATCACTTGTAGATAGTCTAAAGGATTCTTATCACTTGTAAGGCTTAGTACCACTAGGAAATATTGATCCTCATATGAAGGATTCCAAGCACCCCTATATAGATATCTAGGCTTCTAAGAACTAGTCTATATTCATACCAATAGGAAGGCCTCCAAACAAAGCACCCATATATATATATATCTAGGCTTCCAAGCAAGGGCTTCCAACCATGAGGTAAGCAACTTATCTATATATAGGAATAATTGAGTGTAGTGAATAATATAGATAGATAGGGACCCTATATATCTATCCGGTGATAGCCATATATCTATAGGGTGGCATCTATATATCTTATAGATATGCCCCCCTAGTATAATGTTTTTTTATCACTCCCCCCTCCTTATATATCTTATCTATCTAGGGGAAGGCTCCTTGTATATATAACTCTCATTGGTAGGATTACAAGTGTTGGAAATATTGTCATTAATGTCATAGGTCTAGCATTATTTGTGATAAAGGCCCCATTGAATTTAATGATGTTTGTAACAATTATATCTTAGATAATGTGTGTTAATATTTATTTAATATTAATGAATATATTTTTGGTTGCATATAAGTCAAAAGAGGGCCCATGGATAAGTCAAAGAGTCATGGGATAAAGAAAATAGAATAAGTGGATGCATTTTCCCATGAAGAGTCATCTTGGGGAATTTTGAGAGTCACCAAGTGAAGACAAAAGAGGAAGGGCATAATTTCTCATGAAGGGACACCTTGAGGAATACAAAAAGTCACCAAGATAAAGAAAAAAGAGGAAAGGATGCTTTTGCTTATGAATGGTCACCATATGACTTTTCAAATGCAAGGATACGAAGGCTCATGCAAGTTTGGCACCATTTTCCATGAGGATTGAAGGGTCATAATGGGTGAAGGCGAAAGGTCATTTGGAAAGCTATAAATAAAGGCTTGAGAAGACATTTATAAGATGTATGAGTTTTATTTGTAATTGTTATATCTAGATTAGAAGAGCAGAGGAGAGAGAGGAAAGAGATATTGTAATGAACTATCATTTGTTGAGATAGCAACATTGAGAGATAGTTGTGTGATATGCACAAAGGGGTTGGTGTTCCTATGGGTTAGTGCTCACAAATAGTTGTTGTGTTGGTGCTCAACAAAAGAGGTTGGTACTCTTGTGGGTTAGTGCTCATGAATATTTGTTGTGTTGGTGCTCAGCAAAAGGGGTTGATGCTCATGAATAGTTGTTATGTTGGTGCTCAGCAAATGGGTTGGTGCTCCTGTGGGTTGGTGCTCATGAATAGTTTTTGTGTTGGTGCTCAATAAAGGGATTGGTGCTCCTAAAAGCTGGTGCTCATTCATATACTTGAGATTGTTCTCCATGGTTTTTTCCACATTGGGTTTCCATGTTAAATCTGGTGTCTCTCTCTATCTTATGTGGTGTTTATTATTTTAGTTTTATTGCATATCTTAAATGTATGGTCAAGTGGATTTTTATTAAGGAAAAGTTTATAAGATTTATGATATACTGAGTAACCCCCCTTCTCAGTATATGCCATGATTAAAACCAAGTGAAGATATATCTATTGTTGATCCATCACCTATGGGTTGGTTGGTGTTGGTAATTTTTCATGTCAAGGCCAAATTCCAACCCTTGTAATTCAAAATTTTTGGAAACTGTCAATAGCCTCTGCAAGCTAATCAAATTGGTATATTTTGGTCTAAAAAGTCATTTTTGGTCTATAAAATATAAAATTTCCCTCAAAAGTTCATTAAATTATTCCAAATACCTATATTATATTCAAAAATATAACTTTAGCCTTATCCTAAAGTTTCATGGCCTAAAAAGGTAATTTAATGCATTTTAAAGCTAAAAAGACCTATTTTGGACCCACACATGCCAAAATTAACCTTAAAAGCATGGAAAAGTTTAATTTTAATTTATAATCATTAAAAATATTCATGTAAGTCCATATCATGTATTATATTGGAGGTGAAATCTTGAATTATTTTTAAAAAGCCAAAAATAAGCTATTTTCTTCACTTTCAAGAAGAGAAGTACAGATCAAAATGGATTTTTTACATAAAGAGAATGGAAAATAAATAATGTGTCATTAAAAATATTTATCATAATTTTAATGGTGTTTGGATTCATAAAATGGCCAAAACTATTTCATACAAGCACTCTTCCTAGTTTACACATAGTGACCTGCTTGTAGGTTTGATGATGGTATGATCAGATGGAGAAGGGTACATATATGAATTTTTAGGTGTAATAAATATAATCATATGTATTTATTATGTATCATGTAGTTTTTTAATTGTATTTTACATTATCATGTACCATCAAGTTTAAGATAGGCTAATTCTTGTAGTATTACAACCAAAAAGGCAACAGGTTTTTCTCAATTTCTCCTCACCTGGGAAGGGTTTCATGAAATTTCAAGTTTTCCAAAAATATTTAGAAATTAATATATATCACCATGTAATAATTAATATATTTAATTTTATAATATAGTAAGGAAAAATAGCCAATCAAATATGCAAATTAACATGCTTTCAAGAAGAGTGTAGGGTTAGAGAGAGAAAAAAGATTTTTTTTCAACATTCCATTTTTGTATATTTTTCATAATTTCCTCCATGTTTTCATTTTTTCAATCAGGTTTTCCAAATTTTTTTTCCAAAAATATCCATTATTTGGCAAATCTTGGTGCTTCCAAGCTTCTAAGAGGGCTTGGTCTATCATGGTTTAAATAAATTTTGTATTTTTAAGGTTTTTTTATGGAAAACTAGGTTTAAATGGACCATTTAAATAATTTAATATTAATTTTATCTAGAAAACATCCATTACCCATGAAATAAACTCCAATAATATGCAAAAATACATTCAAGTATGCACATATTCTATGCAAAAGGGGGCATTTTTTAGGAAATTTGAGGTTTCTAGCATCTACAGGTGGAGTTTTGAATCCAAATTTGGTGTGTATCATCATAATTATTTGAATACTAATATATAAAAATTTAAGGTCATTGGAGAAGTGGAATTTCTTTCTATTTTTGCACATACCTAAACCTGTCAAAACACAGTCAAGAAGAAAGCAAGTTTGAGCAAGATAAGGCCTCCAAGAGCAAGATTCAAGATTTTGGTTATTTATAACCATTGTGTGAGTTTTTCAGGTACATAATGGTGTTTTAAAATATTTAAAAATGAATAAATAACCATCTCTTCCTATTTTTAAGATTCCAAGAAGCTTTTAAGTGACTGAAGTTGGCTTAATAGGCCATCTTATCAATCACATAAGTGAAGGTTGGAGTTGAAATGTCTATCTTAGTGTTAAAATGGAGTTTAACACATTCCATATATTTTTTTTATGTGTAAATATCATTATTAACTCAATACAAAAGTTCCACTTCATGCAAGTTGAGTTCAAGTGGAAGTTGACTAGTCATTGAGTCCACATCTTTTTGGTTGACTAGTTTGACTAGTTTCATGCATCTCCCATGATTTTCATGCAAGATAAGGACATTAAAGAACTTAAATTAAATTTTGAAATGGAGTTAAATTCAAAATTATGTCATTATTTTCATGAAATTAAGGTTGACAGGTCAACATGGGCCCACCACCAATTCTATACCAAAGTAAAGGCCATACAAATTTTTGAAGACTTGAAGACTTTGTTTAATATTCTAAAATGAACTTATTATTGAGGAATGGTGTGGATTTTCATGAATGATGACTTGATTTGAAATTAATATGGGCCCATAATTTTTTAAACTCTAAAAAAAAGGTTTCTTGCAAGATAAAGAAAGGAGATATTTAAAGATTATTGTAATTAATTTGAACTCAAAAATTGACTAGATTTCACATCCAATTAATATCCTCTTCTTTTTTCAACTCCAATCTTGGATATTGATTATATTTTATATATGTGTAGGCTTTTTATCCATTTTTTTTGTATCCCTCTTTTGACAAGACCAAACCCTACCAAAATTTAAGTTTTGTAACCTTTTCAAAGAAATAAAAGATTATTTCAGATTTCCATTTAATCTAGTATAGTGTGTTAATATCGATTTGATTTGCATATGTGGTAGAAATATCTCCCTTGTAAAGTCTTGATGTCACCTAGATACTGGTTTGATATTATTTAGGTCATGTTTAGTGTTTATTGTCATTTATTTAAGCTAATAGTGCATAAACATTGGCTGGTTAGTGCCTTGAATCAAGCCTATTTCACTATTTCCCTCAAGCCTATATTAACTTATAAAACCTCTTCATGAAATATTGATGCGTAAGAGTCAATTGGAGTTATATATTCAATATTTTATTATATAATTATTATTCTATAAGTTTAAATAAATTGGGTGAACCAGAAATATAGGTGTATCACCAATAGTAGAATAGGATTTCCCTTTCAGTTTCCTTCTCTCTCTTTTCATTCCAATAGTTAGTAGTTTAGTAAGAAATGTAGAGTGATACATTAGAAGAGATATGCTCACCAAAATATATAGGTTTGATATTATTTTATGTGTCCCACATCTCAGATCATTCCAATGTTAGTCTAGGTGTGAAGGTTTTAGAGCCAACTCTATCAAGCCTTCAAGCAGGGTGCTATCTGGATAGTTAATAGTTTTGGCATGCCTGGTGGGACTTGAGTTTAGATATTAGAATAAAATTTTAAAAAAAAATCATCTTTAAATCCAATTTTAGTACTCCTTTGGTCCAAATATCAAGGAAAAGTCATATTCTTATTCATAAATTTATTTATTTTCATGTATCTTCTTATAGGTTATGGCAACCTATAGAGCAGATTATGGTCATTTTTCCCAGTATCAACAACCCTATTTACCATCATGGTATGATATTTAAGATCTATATGCATTTAATCCTCATAAAAATGAGCCATACCCATTCCAAGATTATCCACCCTTCCAAAAATCTTTGAATTTTCATGAGGGGTTGGAGGAAATGAAGAAGGTAAGCCAAATACTCATTGAGGAGATATTAGCCTACAAACAAGATTTATTAGATAAGCAATCTCAGTCTCAAAGATTAGTACATCTTTCTACACCATATCAATATCCATGGATTCCAAGTCCATCTCAATAAGAAAATATCCCAACCATGCCTCAAGCTATAATACTTTCAATTCCAAAGTCTCCTAAACCCAATTTTCCAACCTGAAATCAAATATAAAAACCAAGCTTAAAACCAAATGATAAAATCAAACCCAAAGTCATTATTGACATTCAAACCTCACCCATCCTTCCTCAATATTCCAAATTATTTCCTTCATATAAATCCATTTAAGGAAATATGTAGAGATAGGAGGTGACAATTGTTTAGGTTTAACCGTCTCAAGAGAAAAATCAAACATCTATGGAACAACCATTGGATTGATCTCATCTCTTAGAGTATTTACAGGGTTCTACCATGCCACTCTTGGAGTAAGAACCTCTAATTTGTGAGTAAAATTAATAATATGAATCCAAGGAGATATAAAATAAAGGTGACTTGAGTGATCAAGAAGAAGATGATCATTGGCAATAACTATACCATGATTTTTGAATGAAATTAAAGAGATTAAGATGGAAGATTTTGATGATGAGATAGGGCAATAGGTTGATGCTTCATCTAAGGATTATACCAATGTTTTGGATCTTAAATAAGGAAATTTTATTTACATATCCCAAATCAAGATGAGTTAGAGCTTGAGTGGATGGATGCAATGCCATTCTCTATAGAAGATGAAGTGAAGCAAGTGTAGCAGATCAAGAAACTTCATATGACTCCATTCAAAAGGTATAAATGTGTGATAAACATGTTTAAAATGGTAATAATAATAATTAATTACATTAAATTTCAATTTATCATGATGAAGAGGCCTTTTGGTATGATTTGGAGAGTTTTTGTTCAAAGTTTCGTAGTCCATCTCTACCCCAAGTGGAGATTGATGAATGTCTTGTAAAGAGTATTGTTATAGCTATTCATCAAGATAAAATTAATGAAATGTTTTATAAATGTTTAAATCCATACCAAGAGGTTGAAGATATAAATGATACACTACTTCAAATGGATCATAATGAAGATACCAATCCAAGCATACTAGTTGATTTGCCAATTCAATCATTGAATGAGAATGAGACAAATCATGACCAGCCTATGAATGAGGTAGATATAGTATTCTTGATGCAAAGAAGAAGAATATGGGAGGAATATGTGGGTATTGGATCCATATATTTAATCCATACACCTGAGAATGGAGATTGAAATACCAACTACATCATCTAGAAGACATGAACATATAAGTGGTCCTATCTACAAGAAGATGTCATTAAGAGATGACAAATACATTTCAAGAATCCATGGTGCATCAAATAACTTTCCATTTGATCATGGAGGAAAGTATCTTATTTTAAGTTAGTTTTTCTAGGTTTTATTTATGTTAATAAGTGAGTAGCATAAGAAGCAATCTACTTCCCTTTCATTGTTTTCTTTTTTTCCATAGTTTAGTTGTCTTTGCTTTTTAGATTAGTTGTGTCTCCCTTCAATCTTATTGTGTCAGATAAAAAAGATATTACAAAACCCAAAAGAGTATATTTTCCATTTTCATATGAAAAATAGTGAGTTATTTAGACCAGAAGGCTGGTCAACCCCTGTGAGTTTCCAAAAATGTTGGTAATTGGCTTGTCAAGGGCAAATTCTAACCCCTATAATTCAAAATTTTTAGAAACCATCAATAACTTGTACAAGCTAATCAAACTAGTATATTTTGGTTTGAAAATTCATTTTTGGTC
This sequence comes from Torreya grandis, assembly GCA_037957365.1. NCBI lineage: Eukaryota > Viridiplantae > Streptophyta > Pinopsida > Cupressales > Taxaceae > Torreya > Torreya grandis. Next base: position 497,227 of record JARHVA010004506.1, read on the forward strand.
TTTAAAATGTCAAATTTATCTCAAAATGTCATTAAATTATTCAAAATACCTTTAGTTATATTCAAAAATATAACTTTAGCCTTATCTTAAAGTTTCATGGGTTAAATAGGTAATTTAATACATTTTAAACCTTAAAAGACTTATTTTGGACCCACACATGCCAAAATTAACCTAAAAAGAAAGTAAAAGTTTAATTTCAATGTATAATCATGCAATAAATTTGTTTAAATCCATATCATGCATTATCCTAGAGGTGAAATCTTGAATTCTTTTTAAAAATCCAAAATAAGCTATTTTCTTCTCTTTCAAGAAGAGATGTAAAAATCAGTATAGATTTTTTACATAAAGGGAAGGGAAAATAAATAAAATGTCATGAAAAAGATTTGTCATAATTTTTATGGTGTTTGGATTCAAAAAATGGCCAAAACCATTTCATACAGGCACTCCTAGTTTGCACATAGTGACCTACTTGGAGGTTTGATGATAGTATGGTCAAATGGAGAAGGGTACAAATATTAATTTTTAGGTGTAAAAAATAGACTCATAGATATTTATCATGTATCAAGTTTTTTTTTAAATTTTAATTTCCATGCTCATGTACCATCAAATTTAAGATAGGCTAATTTTTGCAGTATTACAACCAAAAAGGCAACGGGTTTTTCTCAATTTCTCCTCACCTAGGAAGGGTTTCATGAAATTTCAAGTTGTTACAAAATATTTGGGAATTAATATATATCTCTATGACATCACTAATATATTATTCATATATTTAATGGTCTAATATATCAATGAAAATTAGCCAGTCAAATATGCAAATTAACATGCTTTCAAGAAGAGTGTAGGGTTGGAGAGAGAAAATAGATTTTTTTCAAGATTACATTTTTGGATATTTTTCATAATTTAATACATGTTTTCATTTTTTAAATCAGGTTTCCCAAATAATTTTTCCAAAAATATCCATTATTTGTCAAATCATGGTGCTTCCAAGCTTCCAAAAGGGCGTAGTTTAGCATGGTTTAAGGAAATTTTGCATTTTTTAATTTTTTTTAATGGAAACCCAAGTTTAAACGGGACATTTAAATAATTTAATATTAATTTTATCTAGGAAAAATATATTACCCATAAAATCAACTCCTACATTATGCAAAAATACATTCAAGTATGTACATATTCCATGTAAAAGGGGGTCTTTTTAAAGAAATTTGAGGTTTTTGGAATCTACAGATGGATTTTTGACTCCAAATTTGGTGTGTATAATAATAATGAGTTGAATAATAAGAAATAAAAATTTAAATTCAATTATATAAGTGGAAGTGCTTAATATTTTTACACAGACCTAAGCCTCTCAAAACACAGTCAAGAAGAAGCAAGCTTGAGCAAGATGAGGCCACCAAGAGCAAGATTCAAGATTTCGGTTGTTTCTAACACTTGTGTGAGTTTCTAAGGTATATAATGGTGTTTTTAAATATTTAAAAATTAATGAATAATGATCTATTTCTATTTTGAATATTCCAAGAAGCTTTTAAGTGATAGAAGTTGGCTTAATAGGTCATCTTATCAATCAAATAAATGAAGGTTGGAGTTGAAATCTCTATCTTGCAGTTAAAATGGAGTTTCCCATGTGAAATATATATTTTTTATGTTTAAATATAATTATTAACTAAATAATCAAGTTGCACTTCATGCAAGTTGAGTTTAAGTAGAAGTTGACTAATCTTTGAGTCCACAGCTCTTCGGTTGACTAGTTTGATTAGTTTCATGCGTCTCCCATATTTTTCATGAAAGATAAGGAAATTAAATAGCTTAAAATAATTTTAAAAATGGATTTATATTACAAATTATGTCATGATTTTCATTCAAGGAAGGTTTACAAGTCAACATGGGCCCACCGCCTCTAATTCTATACCAAAAGTAAAGGCCATACAAATTTTTGAAGACTTGAAGAATTGAAGACTTTGTTTAATATTATAAAATGAATTTATTATTAAGTAATGGTGTGTATTTTCATGAACTATGACTTGATTTTAAATAAATAGGGTCCCACTACTTTTACATTTCTAAAAAGAAGGTTTCTTGCAAGATAAAGAAAGGAGATATTTAAAGAATATTGTAATTAATTTGAACTCAAAAATTGACTAGAATTCACATCCAATTAATCTCCTCTTATTTTTTCCACTCCAGTCTTGGATATTTATTATATTTTATATATATGTGGGATTTTTATTAATTTTTTTGGGATCCCTCTTTTATCAAAACCAGACTTTGCCAAAATTTGAGTTTTGTAACCTTTTCAAAGAAATAAAAGATTGTTTCAGATTTCCATTTACTCTAGTATAGTGTGTTAATATCAATTTGATTTTCATATGTGGTAGAAATATCTCCCTTGTCAAGTCTTTATGTCACCTAGATATTATTATGGTATTATGTAGGTCATGTTTAGTATTTAATGTCATTTGTTTAAGCTAATAGTGGATAAACATTGGCTGGTCAGTGCCTTAAATCAAGCCTATTTAACCATTTCCCTCAATTGTATATTAACTGATAAAACCTCTTCATGAAATATTGATGCATAGGATTCAATTGGTGTTTTAAATTCAATCTTTACTTATTTTATTAGTATTTTATAATTTCAAATAAAGTGGATGAACCAGTAATATAGGTGTATCACCAATAGTGGAATAGGATTTCCCTTTCATTTTCATTCTCTCCCTTTTCATCCCAACAATCAATAGTTTAGTAATTAGTACAGAGTGATACATTAGAGGAGATGGCCT
>JARHVA010004506.1:507500-512500 GCA_037957365.1 Torreya grandis
TAAATATATGGGGGTGGGGGGTGGGGGTCGATATATATATGGGGGCCACCCACTTGGATGCCCATAAATCTATCCAATCACAAGATAGAGTTTAATTGTCATGTAAATTGTCTATATATATATATATATATATATATATGGGTATGAAATAGGATATGATGAGGACCACTCACCTATATATATAGGGGGCCAATAGCTATCTATCTAACTATATGGAGTGGAGGGGGGGGCTCTAACTCTAACAATTTACAATTTCTACTCCCCCTCCATATATATATATATATATATGTAGATAGGGGAGGGGAGGCCACCATACCATAGTGATAGAGGGGAATACCACCCCAATATATAGTTAGCCATATATAGATTTAGATAGAGCTAAAATGATCACTGATCAACCATATCTATAGAGGGACCATAGAGAGATAGAGAAGAGGGGCGAACCTACTAGATATATAGATAGAGGGGGCATCATCTACTATCCCTCTCAACTCATTGGTGGTAGTGAGAGTGATAAAAATTCACTCATGTCATGTATATAATCTATATATAGATAGTGTTGTGTTGTGATATATATATTCTCTAATCCCCATATCATATATATAAAGGGGAATATAATTCCATACTATTCTATTATAGATTGGTAAGGAACTATGGATGGGTTGGCCATATCTAAAAATCTATATTGGGCCCACTGTATAGATATAGATATAGATATAGATATAGAGTTTCATTGGCCATACCATATCTATCTATAGAGGGGAGGGGGAATTTCTCTCTTGAGATTATAGAGGGTGGCCATACCATCTCTCTCTCTCTCTCTATATATATATATATATATATATGTATGTATATGTGATGGGACTAACTATATATGTCACATGCGTGACTCACTAATCTATAGAGAAGAGAAGGCCATTCATTGCATTCATGGATAGATCTAATCAGTTGTCTCATATCCCATACATATATATATAGGGGAGGGGAGAGGACATACCATCTCTATACTCTACTATAAAGGGGAGGGGATGGGAAATATAGAGTTTCTTTGGCACCCATATATAGATTTAGTTTCTTTATAACCCCCTTATATATAGATTAGATTGAGATAAGGGAATCTACTAGTTAGTCTAGCCCATATACTAGTTTAGTTTTATAGACTAGAGGGGGCATCATCTCATCTCTGATCATACCAAACCAACCTATGAAGGAGAGGAGGGGGCACCAATCTGATATGCCCCATATATATATTTAGATATGGGAATGAATCTATAGTTATACCTAGTCCATCTTCGTAGAGGCCCACTATCTATATATGGGATATAAAAGGGAGAGAAGGGGAAGGTAGGTTGTTAGTTTAGTTAGGTGGATCCATATCACTCTATATATAAGGGGAGATGCCTAATATTTTATAGGGGGAAGGAATGGACCATATCATATTCTAGAGGGGAGGGGGTGATAGACATTTAGAAAGGACCCTCACCCTTTTCTCGAGAGGTATATTGGCTTGATCAACATCAATCTATAGGGAGATGGGCCCATAGAGTTATAGGGCTAAGGTGGATCCCTCTTGAGATGAACACATTGACTCAACTAGTTTCCATATATCTTATTCCGTAGGGTGAGAGAAAGGAGATAAGATCCTCTTCATTGATTCCCTATCTATCCTAGGTGCCTACTTTAGAGTTGGTTGGTGATTAGGCTAGGATCACTTACTATCCCAACCTATATTGTGGCTCATTACCATAACCATACCACCCCATCTATCTATAAGAGGTTAAAGTCTAGAGTCTAGGCTCATTGAATCCCTATTACCTATATATATATCTCAAGAGGGGAAACCCCCCCCCCCCCCCCGCACCTTATTGGCAATATATATCTCATCTATCTGGGGCAAGCCCCCCTTTTATGTATAAGGGAGTTTTTTTGATATATAGAGTTTCTTTGGTGCCCCACCCCATATATAGAGTAGAGTTAGATATAGAGTTAGAGTTAGATAGAATTTGTTTTGGATATATATAGAGGGGAAAAAGAAACTCCCATATATATATAGTATGGGAGTTTCTTTGGCACCTCCCCCACCTCTCCCACCTCATATAAAGAGTTGAGAGTTAAATATGAGGCCTATTTATTTTATGTGTGTGTGTGTGTGTGTGTGTGTGTGTGTGTGTGTGTGTGTGTGTGTGTGTGTGTGTGTGTGTGTGTGTGTGTGTGTCTGTGTGTGTGTGTGTGTGTGTGTGTGTGTAGCCATATCTACTTTCCTATATATATAAAAAATAAAGGGTATATCGAGTTCTATTCTATATAAGATAGGCTAAGTTAGTGAGATAACTATGTCAAGCAACCCCCCATAACCATCTATCTATATACTGATAATAGATTAGCCAATCATCATCACATCATGTCATAAGTTGTATCATGTATATAATCAATAGTTTTGATTGATTGATTGATTATATACATGATATGACATGATAGATATATAGAATTGGTATATGTCATATAGATACTTTATATAAGGGAGCATAGATCTAGATAGAGGGACCCCCCATACTACCTATATATCTATATGGCATCAATATTTGTAGATCTACTATCATTTTCATAGTTCATCTAGATTAAATAACTAATATATATATAGGGGCAATTAACCACTATATAATCTATATATGGGGGGTAGGGGGGTTCCAATGAAAATATATACTAGGTCATATCTATATATTATTTATCATCTATATATAAGGGGGTGCCAATATAACTATATACTAGGCCCCATCACTACTCTATACCCTAGATATAGTTGGGAGGATGAGGGATAGTATCTAAATATGCCCCCCACCCCATAGATAGTTAGATAGTGATATGGTCAACCTATATTGATATAGATGGGGAGGGAGGCCAAGGTCCCCTTTCCCTCTACATATAGATGGGATGGGATGGGATGGGATTATATTAGAGTGATAGATAGTTGGGGATGGCCTTCCCCCCTCTATCTAAACTCTAAACTCAACTCTAGTAGATAGATTTATAGGGAGTTGATCTATTATAAAGGGACCCTGACTCTCCCTTGCTTGACTAGATAGAGAATGCCTATATATAGATATGACTCTCCCTCGGCAAGCCACATAGATATATATGGCTTGACCATCCATCATTGTTGGAAGATTTAGTCATTGGTTGAAGCCTTTTTTCATTTTATAAATAATAATCTTTTAGTTATCTATATTTAGTCCTTATATTAATCTTTAGTGGTTTTCTAAATCCCTGGTGGTAGTCTAAATCCTTGGTGGTTGTATAATATTAGAGTCCCCCTCTTTATATACTAACCCCATTAGCATTTATCCCCCTCTCTATATATATGGTAATAGGAGGGGTGTATGGGCCCTAAGATATATATATATATATATATATATATATATATATATATATATATATAAAAGGGTGCCCATATCTATCCATATAGACTCTATAAAATAGATAGATAGATAGATAGATATATAGATATTTTGATGCCCATTAGGGATCAAAAGACTATATATGGATTGAATTCACCTAGCCAGTCCCTGGCCTTGATGGAGTGATTATAGATCAATTGATAAATAGGGTTCCTCCCTTAGTTTCTACTCTCCCAACTATATCTAATCCATTTGGTTAATGACCTATACATTAATATCCATTAGCACCTCATCCATATAGACCCCATATAGGAATAGAACCCAATACCTAGTGAAGTTCTAGTTATAGCTATAGTTTTACAACTTTGATAGAGATTTAAGGTTAATGTCAAGGAGGCTAAGGGCCATCTCTCATGAAAAATATTAATCAATATAAATATATAATATATAATCCCCATTAAACTCAACTCCCATATATATATAGAGGCCATATATATATAGAGGGAACTCAAATTATATGGCATGGCCTACCCCCCCACTATTTAGATAGGGACTCCCATATATATAGAGGCCATACAATATATATATATATATATATATATATAGAGAGAGAGAGAGAGAGAGAGAGAGAGAGAGAGGCTAAGATCTATAGGGAGGGGGGCAAAGAAACTCTATCTTGTGCCAATGCTAATACCCCAAGACTCTATCTCTATCTCTATCTATATCTATATATCATGAGGGTGTAGTGCTAATTAAAATATAGAATTGAGGATTATATATATCTATAGTGGGAGTAATCAATGTCATGAAAGAAATATCCACCTAACCATAGCATCCAACATATAGATTCAACCCCCTATATATCTATATGGGACAACCCATGATCCCCCTAAATATAATTGGAAATTAATTCCTTTTCTCTCCCCATAAAATAGATAGGTTGGTATCAATCCTATCTCCCCCTAGCAATCACTTTCCCTCCTATACCAGTTAGCCCTCAAGCCTATCACTTCACTTGAGATTGAATGGACCCTAGCCTATCACTTCACTTGATACTATCACAAGCCTTTCCATTTACTTGATACCACCCCTATTGCTTTGCCCATATGGATATAGATATAAAGTGATGGGCATTTTAGCTCATAGATGTATTCTATATCCTATGGTCCCTTTCTTAGAATCATTCCCTATCGATCCTCCCCTATACACTCCAAGATCAAATGATTAGTGGATACTCACTACACATTTCCCTATTACCCCAATTGATGGAGAATTTCCCATAGTCTTGCTACCACTCCCCCATAGAGGGAACTACCTTCCTTCACCCCTTTAGAGTGGCCAATCCCCTAGGTATCCCCCTTAGATAGATGGTGTTCTCCCCCTTTCTATGAACCCACTAAAGATGATCTTCATCTTATGAATCTTGCCAGGGGGACCTTGATTCCTATTAGGCCAACTATGCCCCCTCTCCTCTATATCTTACCAAGCTTGTCTCCCCATCTATAAATTTGGATATAAGAATGGGTTCCCCCCTCCCCTCTATCTCTAGGGAAGCTTGCCTTCCCATCTATATATTAGCCAACTTGGTTTACATATTCCCCTATC
>JARHVA010004506.1:517500-520000 GCA_037957365.1 Torreya grandis
GTCACCCCTAGGGAACTAGAGAGGAGTGATTACACTGAAAAACCCCAATTAGAGTGTGATTAGCACTAATTATATCAATACAATTTAGGGAAAAAGGTTGTGCCCCTCACCTCTACCTTTCCCTTCCCTACCCCTCTTTGACTAGGGATTTTTCTAGGATATCTATCTTCTTCACTGACCTTATACCAATATTATTCACCAACCTCAGATTCAAGGCTATCAGTATTTTTTCTTATCTCCACTAGGTAGGGACCTTACTTTAAACTTGAAGGTTTGTATATACATTAGAGATCCTAGGGGGCCTGATCTTGAGTCATTTATATTCACACTGAAGTGATGATGATGGAATAGAGGGAGAGAGAGGTATTTATATTGATTTTAAGAGAGATGTTTCTTATTTTTGATATTTCCATTGATTTTATTTTGATATTCTCATTGATTTGTTTCTAAGAGCCTATTCTGGATATTCCCATTGATCTGATTCTAAGATTCCCATTGATTATGAGAGCCTATTCTTAATATTCCCATTAATTTGATTTTGAGAGAGGTATTACAACTAATTTGATTCTAAGAGAGATTCTAAGTGATGGTGATGGTGATGGAATAGGGAGAGAGAGGTATTTATATTGATTTTGGGTGAGATCTTTCTTATTTTTGATATTCCCATTGATTTGGTTCTGATATTCTCATTGATTTGTTTCTAAGATATTATTCTTGATATCCCATTAATTTGATTATGAGATCCTATTCCTAATATTCCCATTAATTTAATTTTGAGAGAGGTATTCCAATTTATTTGATTTTAAGAGAGATATTTGAGCCCCCTCTTTAATATTGTTTGCAACTAGGGTGGGGGTTTTCTATTCAATCTAGGTTGGTGAGGTTGGCCATGATGGTAACCCAGTTTGGTAGAGTGTAATGGATTTGATTGACCTGGTATTCCATGATCCACTTTGCTACATGATAGATTAGTTTGGTGCTAGATGGGTCAAGATACAATATCATTCACTTATTAATACCCATATAGATAGATAAGGCACCCCCACCCTAATTTATAATATCTTATATCTTTTATTGAATCATTAATATACCTAAGATAGAAAAATAACCTATCGTATCTTACCTAAGCCTAGTGGCTATTACCAATTTGGGTGTTTGCCTAGTTTTCCCACTATGTGTGTGTCTTGGTTGATACTATGGATTGTATTTAGGAGTGACATATCCCATAGAGTAACCCAAGCTTATCTTACCCAAGATAGACCTTGATCCATACCTCATCCATACCCACCTAAGTCTTACTATCTTACCTGAGTATGTCTTACATAAGCCCTATCTATGAGGGCAAGTGTCTCTATCTTGTATGTTATTTAGTTCCTTGATTATATATGACCTAGTACCTATAAATATATATGGGTTCTACCTATGATTATAGATTTATTCAAACCTATTTAGAGTAGAGATGGGCACCTATCTATCTAGATCTGGCATCTCAATGTGTCTAGTATTTAGTCATGCTTGGGAGAGGAGATAGATCCTTATCTCACCTTAAAATAACCAACCTTAGCCTTTAAATGAAAGACTAGCCCCATGGTATATATATATATATATATATATATATATATATATATATATATATATATATATATATATATATATTAGATAAGGCATCCTCAAGTTGGGCCATCTATGGATAGGGAAGATTGTAAGCCCTAATGGATGTGGTGTAGAGCCTGATGATCATAGTGAATACACTTTAATTAGTTGACCTCAATTCCTATGATATTCATAGTGGATAGTTTACCTAATAATCTATATTATGATAGAGTAGAGTAATTGTGGCCCACTTCCCACTTTATATATCTTATCTCATAGTGAATCACCGATATTAGATAATGGGATAGGATAATTTATAACTAGAATATATATTAATAGAGATGGGTGAGTGCCATTATATCATGATGGTCATGAGATAGATCTACTATAGTTTCATTATCAACCCCAATATATATATAGATAAGAGAGAGGACTTTTCAACTACCTCCCATATAGATAGTGGTTGGCTAGTGCTGACTAAACTCTAAAGAGTCCTCCCTACTGAGTAGAGAAGGTTGAGTCAACTATATCTAGTGGACTACCACTACGTCTTGGCTCTCCCCATTAATCAATATATAGAATACATGGCCCATATAGAATTGAAACTATGGAAAGAATCAAGCTTATCCATATAGATAGATATAAGGAAACCTCAACTTGACATACTATACATCCCAATCCCCTCCTCTCTATACTATACAAGGCATCCTACCTATAGATCAGAGATATATCTATCTAGGAGTGCATATATATATATATATATATATATATATATATATATATATATATATATGGGGTGAGCATAGTGAACACCCCTCTATAGAGATATATGTACCCCCTCACTATATATCTTTCTATGGTATATAGATAGAGTTTCACTAGCACTGGCACCCCCTATATATATAAT
>JARHVA010004506.1:532500-537500 GCA_037957365.1 Torreya grandis
GGTAGGGGTGCCTGTGATTGACCTCTATGAAGTATTAGGGTTGTTAACTCTTATGTGTTGGAAGTGGGAGGTTTCCTCTAAGGGGAGATAGGGTAAGTGGATATGGTTATATGATGATATTTTGATCATCTTAGGTTGTTTAAAAAGTTAAATTGAGGAACCTAAATAAAATTTGAATTGAGGAACCTAGGTAAAAGTTGAATTGAGGAACTTGAGAAATTAAAATTTGAATTGATAAACCTGAGAAAAAGTTGAATTAAGGAACTTGATAAAAATTTGAAGAACCTAAGAAAAAGTTGAATTAATGAACCTAAGAAAAATTTTAATTGAGGAACCTAATAAAAAGTTTAATTGAGGAACCTAAGCAAAAGTTAAATTGAGGGACCTGAGCATTGAGGAACCCGAGTAACTAGGAACTTAAGCAAGCAAAAGTTGAGGAACCTAAGCATTGAAGAACCTAAGAAAAAGCTGAGGAACATGAGCATTGAGGAACCTGAGAAAGAAAAAGTTAAGGATCTTGGGCAAAAGTTGAGGAACCTAAGATCTATACTTAACCTCCACCATAGCCACAACCACAACCTAATTATCCACTATTCATCTTAGGTTATTGAAAAAGTTGAGGAGATTAAGATATGGACTTAACCTCCACCTCCACCTCAACCTCAACTTCAACCTCAACCTCTTAGAAGAGGAGCCTAAAATTTGGACTTAACATCAACCTCAACCTCAACCTCTTTAGAATATAATGAAATGTTTAGCAACTAGAGATCTAGACAACCTCAACCTCTTGTTAGAGGAGCATTTAAATCAATGTGAATATCAAGAATAGGCTCTTAGAATCAATGAGAATATTAGAATTAAATCAAATCAATGGGAATATCAGGAATAGGCTTGAGATTTTGACTTAGCCTCCACTTTAACCTCAACCTTAACCACAACCTCAACCTTAACCACAACCTCAACCTCAACCTCTTGGTAGAGGAGCTTGAGATTTGTACAACCTTAACCACAACCTTAACCTAAACCTAAACCTTAACCACAACCTTAACCTTAACTACAACCTCAACCTTAACCTCTATAATGTGAGTGCAGTTACTCCTACCATGATTGCCACAAGAGTAGATCCAAGCCATGTGAGGGAATAAGAGCATACCCAAGAGAGAATGTTGACTAACTATTCTAGGGGAACAACATCTAGGGTAGTGATTGGGATGTCACCCCTAGGGAACTAGAGAGGAGCAATTACATTGAACAACCCCAATTAGAGTGTGATTAGGACTGATTATATCAAGACAATTTAGGGAAATAGGTTGTGCCCCTCACCTCTACCTTTCCCTTTCCCTTCCCTACCCCCATTTGACTAGGGATTTTTCTAGGATATCTATCTTCTTCACTGACCTTATACCAATATTTTTCACCCACCTCAGATTCAAGGCTATCAGTCTTTTTTTTTTATCTCCACTAGGTAGGGACCTTTCTTTAAACTTGAAGGTTTGTATATACATTAGAGATCCTAGGGGGCCTGATCGTGAGTCATTTATATTCACATGAAATTTATGGTGATGGAATAGAGGGAGAGAGAGGTATTTCTATTGATTTTGAGAGAGATATTTCTTATTTTTGATATTTCCATTGATTTTATTTTGATATTCTCATTGATCTGTTTCTAAGAGCCTAATCCTGATATTCCCATTGATTTGATTCTAAGATTCCCATTGATTATGAGAGCCTATTCTTAATATTCCAATTAATCTGATTTTGAGAGAGTTATTCCAACTAATTTGATTCTAAGAGAGATTCTAAGTGATGGTGATGGTGATGGAATAGGGAGAGAGAGGTATTTATATTGATTTTGAGAGATATCTTTCTTGTTTTTGATATTCCCATTGATTTGGTTTCAATATTCTCATTGATTTGTTTCTAAGATACTATTCTTGATATTCCCATTAATTTGATTTTGAGAGAGGTATTCCAACTAATTTGATTCTAAGAGAGATATTTGACCCCCCCTCTTTAATATTGTTAGCAACTATGGTGGGGGTTATTCTATTCAATCTATGTTGGTGAGGTTGGGCATGATGGTAACCCAGTTTGGTAGAGTGTCATGGATTTGATTAGCCTTGTATTCCATGATCCACTTTGCTACATGATATATTGGTTTGGTGCTAGATGGGTTAAGATAAAATATCATTCACTTATTAATACCCATATAGATAGATAAGGCACCCCCACCCTAATTGCTAATATCTTATATCTTGTAGTGAATCATTAATATACCTAAGATAGACTAGTAACCTATCTTATCTTACCTAATCCTAGTGGCTATTACCAATTTTGGTGTTTGCCTAGTTTCTCCACTATGGGTGTGTCTTGGTTGATACTATGGATTGTATTTAGGAGTGACATATCCCATAGAGTAACCTAAGCCTATATTACCCAAGATAGACCTTGAGCCATACCTCATCCATACCCACCTAAGTCTTACCGTCTTACCCGAGTCTGTCTTACCTAAGCCCTATCTATAAGTGCAAGTGTCTCTATCTTGTATATTATTTAGTTCCTTAATTATATATGTTCTAGTACTTATAAATATAAGTGGGTTCTACCTATGATTAGAGATTTATTCGAACCTATATAGAGTAGAGATGGGCCCCTATGTATCTAGATCTGGCATCTCAATGTGTCTAGTCTTTAGTCATTCTTGGGAGAGGAGATAGATCCTTATATCACCATCAAATAACCAACCTTAGCCTTTAAATGATAGACTAGCCCCATAGTATATATATATATATATTAGATAAGGCATCCTCAGGTTGTGCCATCTATGGATAGGGAAGATTGCAAACCCTAAAGGATGTGGTGTAGACCCTGATGATCATAGTGAATACACTTTCATTAGTTGACCTCAATTGCTATGAGATTCATAGTGGATAGTTTACCTAATAATCTATATTATGATAGAGTAGAGTAATTGGGGCCCACTTCCCACTCTATATATCTTATCTCATAGTGAATCACTGATATTAGATAATGGGATAGGATAATTAACAACTAGGATATATATTAATAGAGATGGGTGAGTGTCATTATATCATCATGGTCATGAGATAGATCTACTATAGTTCCATTATCAAACCCAAGATATATATAGAGATAGGAGAGAGAACTTTTCAACTACCTCCCATATAGATAGGGGTTGGCTAGTGCTGACTAGACTCTAAAGAGTCCTCCCTACTGAGTAGAGAAGGTCAAGTCAACTATATCTAGTGGACTACCACTAGGTCTTGGCTCTCCCCATTGATAAATATATAGAATACATGGCCCATATAGAATTGAATCTAAGGAAAGTGTCCAGCTTATCCATAAAGATAGATATAAGGAAACCTTAACTTCACATACTATACATCCCAATCCCCTCCTCTCTATACTATACAAGGCATCCTACCTATAGATCAGAGATATATCTATCTAGCAGTGCCTATATATATATATATATATATATATATATATATGGGGTGAGCATAGTGAACTCCCCTCTATAGAGATATATGTACCCCTTCCCTATATATATATATATATCTATTGTATATAGATAGATTTTCATTAGCATTGGCATCCCCTATCTATATATAACTAATTAATATAGAGAGGGTATGGTGATTGGATGGAAAATGACATATACTATACTCTCTCACCATCCCCCTATATATCTATCCATGGTATATAGTTTCATTGGAACCCCTTGTCTATATATATATATATATATATATATATATCTAATTAATATAGACTAGATGGATAACCCCTATATATATAGACTAGAATAGATGAGATACCATCAATAGTATAGACTAGACTAGATGAGCTACCATTAATGGCATAGACTAGACTAGAGAGATATTCCACTCACCATCCTCCTATGTATCCATTATCTATAGTTGAATTTAGATTAAATAGATAGATAGGGCTATCTGTATGGTTCTTATACACACACACACACATATACATATACATATATACATATATATATATATACATATATAACTATATATATATATATATATATATATATATATATATATATATATATATATATAGGGGCTAAGATCTATAGGGAGGTCCCTTCTATTTCTATCTAACTCCCCATATATAGAGAGTGGGGGTGCCAATGCCAATAAACTCTATCTCTATCTATAGACTGTGTCACCCCCTATCTCTATAATCATAGTTAATAGAATATATATCTAAGGGGTATTCACTATGGTATATCTAATATATACTACCCATTAGATATTAATTTATATGGTGGCATAGACTAGATGGGTGGGATAGTAGAGTAAGGTAGAGTCTCTCCTTAGATATATCCCCAATCCAATCAACCATCCCAATGTAATTTATCATGTATATAATAGAGCTATTCCCCACTTTATAGATGATAGACCCACTCTCTTCAAATATATACATCATACCCCCTATATATCTTGATCTAGATTAGTGGAGATAGATCTAGACCTATAGACTAGATCAGTGGATATAGATATATATCAATGGATTAGTTGATGGATATATATCTCTATATTAATCATCCCTATCTATCTATATATCTATCTATCTATCCCATCTATATATAAAGGGCCCCCCTAGTCTCTAAATCCTATCTCTTTATCTATTTATAATGGGGATAGATTCCCCCATTTCTCAGATAGGGCTCTATCTGTTCTACAACCCAACCCTCCCTCTCTATCCTATATAGAGATAGAGATAAAGTATACCATTTTATTTAGATATGGGGTGGGGGATTGGATTGGTCCCATCAAGGGGTGGGGATTAGATCAATATATAGGTCCCTACGACTAAGCTCACCTATATATGATATGTCTTGGCCTCCCTCCACCCAGTTCTTTGTTTGTGAGGGAGATGGATATATATAGCTAGGCTAAACTAAATAGAAATGATTTGGATAGGGTAGGGTGAGTTCCCCATATCTGACTCAGATAGGG
>JARHVA010004506.1:547500-862500 GCA_037957365.1 Torreya grandis
TTGAAATTTATCATATAAAAAGAGGGGGTTGGAAGTCAAGGGTCAAAACATGATTCCTATAGATGATGTGTTTAACCTAAGATAATATAAAATTCACTTGCCATATAGGGCTCTCCCATTGGTTAGGGGTGGACTCTAAAGAGTTGACCTGACATCATTATATCTATATAGAGGGTACCTCAACCTATCGATCAAGTGCCTCATATATAAATGGGGAGGGATGACCCCTAGACATAGTTGGGGTTCCACCCTAGGCCCTATATTATATATATATATATATATATATATATATATATATATATATATATATATATATATATATATATATATATTATATACATATATATATATATATATATATAACTTATAACTAGCACTCAATTGAGGTGTGAGTGATAGCAAACTACTCGCTCAACTTAACAGTCTGGGTCCAAATATATATATGGGGCACTCAATCAAGATATTCCCTCTCCCTTTATCTCCTATCATCAATCAATTTTTGACTCTATATAGCCACCTCCATCCCATATAAACTATAGATGGAGTAGAGAATAGTTTATCTAGTCCATATATATATTTGGGAGAGCCATATATCTATCTCTATCTAAGAGGCCCATATATATATATATATATATTTCTCTATATAAATTATTTTTTTACTTTAGGATTGATTATATTATATACTATATAGACACCCTCCTCTCCCATTGATTAAGGGCCTTTGGGGCTACCCCCCACCTAGATTGTCTAGATATATTCCAAGTAGATCATCACCCCCTACCCCTATATATCCTATATAGATAAATCTATCTATATTTTCCCTCTCCCCTAAGACCTCTTCCCTAGATATATAGAGTAGCCTACATATCTATCTAGGTCTTTTAGGCCCCTAAATAGTGGTGGGTATAAATGCCCAACTATAGAGAGTCACCCTAAAGTCACCATATATAGAATATATATAGGGTTTCAACTATGTCCTTCAGTCTAGTGTTGATTGATAGTCACCCTTAAAATAGTTATATAGGTGGTCAAGTTATGTTTACTTATCATTCATTACATTCACCCATGAACTCAAAACCCATTGACTCACTGCTTACTTCACTACCATTAGTTTATTTTTTTCTAGTTGGTATCACTAGCTAGTAGGGCATTCTTCCCTAGATGAGCCTATGGTTATTTGTCATTGGAAAATTTCCCAAATAGATGAGAGATATATTCTTAGCTTATAATATCTGATCATGGTGCTAGAGTAATGAATCTATTGACACCATGCATGGTAGTGGTATACAAATTTTTACCTAATAAGCTAGCCTAATCCTTGTGGAATGGTGGATCACTATGGTAGGAGGTCACTGATTGGATCCATATCTAGGGATGAACGTCTCATGGTAGGTCAAAGGAAACTGAGATCGAGGGTGACTGTATATATTCTAGTCAACACTTTATCTATACATGGGGTCTTTAAACCACTCAACTGATAGGTTGAGTGAGGGTAGTTATATACATACATGATAGATAGAACTTGACTTATCGGCTGAGGGACTCAACCATAAGGTTGAGTGAGGAAGTCAAGTGCTAGCTATAGATAGTCTCCCTTGACTCTCTATAGTTTCTCTAACCCCATCTATAAATATATATGTGGGTGTTCCCCTTTTCTAGTGTTTATATAGGGATAGGCCAAAAACCTTATCTTTAGATAGGGAATAGATAATCTATATATGGGGGAGCCCTCTCCTCTATATCTATCTAGAGTCATCGAAAGAGCACCAAATATAGAGACTTTAGAGAGTCACCCTCATGTTGATGTTAGGAGGCTAAGGGGGACCAACACTAAGGGGGACCAACACTTATAATCCACCATAGGATAGTTGCTACAATATGGAATAGAGAAGGCACTCAACTTCCTCAACCTTCAAATCAAGGGAATTCAAGAGAAACTATTTAGGTGTGGATATAGATATAGGATATACCCTTGACTCTATAGAAGGGATTGATTCTATCTATAGTGGAGATATATAGGGGCTTCTATCCATGCAAGATAGTTAAGTTAGTATGAGGACTATCTTATCTAGTGTGTCCCTTAATTCTAGCCATTAGGTAGCTTATCCCATTTATATGGGTAATTGGTAGGGTGTCCTAACTAGGAAAGAGAAGAAACAAATGGTTCGTGTGCAACATAAAATTCTTAGCCATCAAATAAACAAAGGTATTCTTTCCCATACCAACTATACTAGATAGAGGTGGGGTGGTTTTCCTATATCTAACTCAACATAGGTTGTCTTTCCTATACTAACTTAACTAGATAGAAGTGTGGCACTCTATCTATATAATAGAGTAAAGGTGCCTCTTACCCTCTCTCTAAGAGTATAGAAAGCGTGGCTTTCCTAACTGGAATTGTTTTAGGGTCTTCCCCTAGTGAAAAGAGGTGGGGCATATGTTGTTCATCTTAGGAAATTAGTGTAGTGGTAGGAGGTGGACATGGTATGCATATTATATAGGTAATAAGAGTAACTAAACCCTATATATATATATATATATATATATATATATATATATAGCGAGAGAGAGAGAGAGAGAGAGATAAAGAGAGACCTCAAGATTAGAGATGTAATATGAGTGAGTTTGACTAGAAGTGACTAGAGGAAGGGCACTAGGGCTATCCTATCTCTCTAGGTAAGTGTATAGACTAGAAAGGAAGGTGGCCTATATTAAAAGGTAGGGTGGCTCAAGGGTTCTCTCCTTGATAAAGTTTTCTATTCCATTCTATATGGGTGGGGGGTAGGGGTTGCCTATCTAGAGTGACTAGGTAGGGAGGGCAATAGTGTGAATGGAGAGGAAGGGTGTGAGCTAATCTATGATCCTATCTATCCCATCTATCATCTATCTATTAGAGTATTCTATCTATCTATCATAGAAGGAGCCCCTCTATCTAGATAGTGGCCATGTAGAGGGAGTTAAGAAGCTCTCATCTTGTATGGATCCTAACCTCCCCTCCCTATGGTGCACCCTTGCATCTATGGTTGATTATCTAAGTGAAAGTGTTTCCCTCTTCCCCTCCCCCTCTAATAAATAGGAATAGGGATATGGATAGGCCAAAAAAACCCTATCTTGGGATAGGGATTGTGGGATCACCATATTTAGATAAGGTGATGCCCCACTTAATAGATATAGATATGACAAATCTAGTGTTAGTGGGCACTGAGAAGGGGCTCTCTCTTTCTCAAACCCTACCACCCTACCATGGAGGTAATAAATATGGGCCAAACTATATCTAGGTTCCTAGAGTCTATATTGAAGTGGGTGTTGGCACCAGGTAGTAGATATGGATGGGCACATCCATCTACTAGATGGAGTGTAGATGAATCAATTAGGTATCAACCATATCTATGTTTGTATAGTTGATTAATTAACCAAAGGCCTTAACCTGATTAGTGACTCAAGGTTGAGCATAAAAGATAAAAGGCACCCTCAATTAGAGCATAAATGTTGGCCACTTGTATTTACATCTACAGGGGTTGTCACTATCTAGATCTATATATAGGGGGGTCTGAGTTGGCTAAGTGCCTAGCTTAAAGGTCACATAAATGCCCTTCAATCCCTATATTTATTCTATTCACTATCACTCACACCCAACTATATCTAGGGGGCCTAGATAGATAAGATAATATTCACTACTCCATTTATATATATGGGGTATCAATAGACCCAACCCTATAGAGAGAGCAGGGAGATACACTCAAGATAATATCATATTCAATATACTCAAGATAAGATAAGATAAGATAAGATTTATATAGGGAGGGAAAAATAAAATCCATAGATATATAGAGGGGGGCCCTCTAACTCTATCTAACTCTATATAAATAGAGAGAGAGGGGGGGCTAAAGATAGAGCTTTTTTTGTAACCATATAAAGTGTCTCTCTATATATATGGGAGTTAGCTTAAATGGTTCTATCTATTGGGTTGGGGAGGCAAATAGATAGGGCTTACCGAGAGTGAGATGACATCAAGGCTATTATGTATGCCCTATCCTAGAATGCCCTAGGTTATCTCATGAGAGTGAGATGGTATACATTCAGGGGCTATCTCATGCCTTATGTGTGTTTGTGTCACCCATATGGCTCCATATGTCACCCTATTTATCTATATGGGAGACCCATGACCCCCTATCTATCTATATGGTGATGTTTGATCTAATATGTGGTGGGTCATTAGATCTATTATATTGATAATTAAACTATATACTGTGACCTTGAGTGAAGCTCAAACTAAACTCAAACCCATATAGATAGAGGGGCATGTGGATCTAATTCACTATGAGATATATAGATGGGGGTGGGCCTTATATAGAGAACTAATGTGGCATATCCCATAGATAGATTATATTATATTATATTATATTATATTATATTATATTATATTATATTATATTATATTATATTATATTATATTATATTATATTATATTATATCATATTATATTATATTATATCATATTATATTATATTATATTATATCATATTATATTATATTATATCATATCATATTATATTATATTATATCATATCATATTATATCATATTATATCATATTATATCATACTATATTATATTATATTATATTATATTATATTAGATAGCGGGGTTGCCAAATCTATCTAAGATATATAGGGGGCCTTCCCAAATAGATCTATAAGCTATGGCTCTGAGATAACAACCATATATAGATGGAGATTTTTAACTAGGTTACCATTTATTTGGTTAACTAAACTCTATAGAGTCTAGACTATAGATAGAGAGAGTGGAGGTTGGTTCCTAGATAGATATATAGGCTGAGGTGCCCTATCCCTATTTATTGTGTATGCCAATTAGAATATAGAAGAGAACACTATATATGACTATAGATGATTATATATAATATTTATTATATTGGTGGAGTTAGGGGGTTGAGCTACTCTACACATACAAAGATTCATCCATCCACCCATCATCCATCATCCATTCATATTTATATCATCTATTGGTTATGACCATATAATATATAAATCCCCATTAAAATCAACTCAACTCAACTCCCATATATATATATATATAGATGGAACTCATTCAAAATATATGGGGGAACCTTATAAAATATAAAGGAAGATAGAGAGGTAGTGATATAGATATATATCTAGTTTTATGGTTTCCCTACACATGATATATATCTAATCTATGGGGGTGGTTGTACATAGTCATATCAGCCTACCATTTTGGTCATTTATGCCCTACCTTAGTTTAGTTCTATATGGGGTGGGGTGCTAAACATTAAAATATTCCCTAGATATAGTTGGGGTAGAACCCATAAATTAGGGAATTGGATAAAGTCAGATAGGCAAGAGCGATAGTGAACCACTCGAGAGATCAAGGCCTTTCTACTCTATAGTACACTCATCTCACTATGGGGAAGGGCCCCATATCCATATAGCCGATATAGAGAAATGGACAAAGAAACTCCCACATATTATATATAGAGGCCAAAGAAACTCTCATATATATAGGGGGAGGGTACACCCTCTATACACAACTCAAGATATCCAACTTGATCTCTATTATTTGACTAAGGGTGGTTATATCTATTACTATTATAGTTGGTATCTATATCTTATTTGTATACATTACATTTGATCAAACACAACCATTACATTTACTGAGATTCCATTCATCGAGTTGAGTATCAATCATTCCATTCATGTCATTCCACTTGATTAAGGTTTTACTCTATATTATATTATATTATCTCTTCTATATATACAGTTCAAGTAAGTCAACTAGTTCTACCCAACTATATCTAGGGGCTTGATGACCCTAGATGGATATATCATTACTATACCATATATCCATATCTATATATATGGTGGTCTACTCAATATATAGAGAGAGTGGGGGGCCTTTATATATATGTCAAGGGCAGAACTCAACCCCCTCTATAACTATAGCTAGGGGAAGGACTCATCTTCCTAAATAATAAAGTGGATGTAGAGGCCCATATATTTCTAATGACTATATATATATGTGTGTGTGTGTGTGTGTGTGTGTGTGTGTGGAGTGATCCCTAATGGATATAAATAGATGGGGCCCCAAAAATCATCCATCATTGAGTGCATATATAGATAGGGGGCCATATATAGATAGATGGGGAGGGGGAGACATAGCTACCAATAACCCCTTATCAAATTCTAATCTTGAGTTGAGCATCATCAAACTGAGCCATCTTTAGATTGAACCACAATAAGAATTATCTATCACTATACTATCACTATTTCTAGTGAGCTGAGATAGGGGAAGGCCCCTCTATAGCTATATCAACTCCCATATAGTTAGAGGGGGATCACCCTCTATATAAACTAAAATAAGGGGTTACCCTATTTATATATGGTGCCATTCATTATGGGATGACCATATATATATATATATATATATGAGAATAGGATAGGGTACTAGTGGAGTGGTAGTAGATGAATCCTAGTATCTGATAGTGGCTTGGCCCCATAGAGAGTATCTAATTAGTATTTGATAGAAGCTCAAACAAATTCAATAGGTTATCTTATTAGCTTGGATGAATGTTAGTGATATTTGATGATGGTACCATAGACGTGATGAGTATTACTCTAAAGTGAGTGCAATCAACCTACACATGAATGATCATGCAATGGTGATCTTCGACCCCCCATCTATACTATATATATATATATATAGTATAGATGGGGAGTGGAAGATCACCATTGCATGATCAATATATATATATATATATATATATATATATATATATATATATATATATATATATATATCCTGGACCATCCATTAATGTAGATAGTTCCCATAGCTATCTATCCTTTCATTAATATCTAGATGAACACCTACTCTGTCCTCATGCCTCTATCTATATATGGGGTTAAATAAATATAACTATATAGGACCCATATAGATATATATGACCCCTACCATAAATATCAGCCTTCCCCTAACCCAATACTTTATATTATAAAGTATATTTAATAAATAGATATAGAAGGCCCCATCTATAATCAATCCTAGTGATCAACTTACCATAGTGAAGTGATATAGGGCTAGGATTAATGATGTATCTATTTATATATCTTGATTGACCATTATTGATATCAAATGAAAAAACCCTCCTAGCCATATATATAGATTATATTATTGGGGGATGGGTTCCTAATAAAGAATAATAGTATGCACAAGAGGGCCCTCCTCTATCTCTATCTAGATAGGAATATGCATCAGTAACCAACTTTAAATGGATTGCCTCATAAATAAATAAATAGGCTATGATCAACATAACTAAACCTCCTCAACCTCCCCTTAGCATATAGTGAGAAGGAATCTATATGGTATGGTCCCCAACCCTCTATATACTCTAGATGCCCCCTAGATATCTATGAACTTGGGAAATATGATACTATGTAGTTGTATCCATCCTCAACTTCTTGATTGAGTGAATGGATAGTGTAGTTATCTCCTAATTTCAATTCAAGTTGTTCTTGATCCCTATAATAGATAATAATCAAAGAATATATGGTTATCTAGGTATCTGATATATATATATATATATATATGTATATATATGTATATATATATATATGTATATATATATATGTGTGTGTGTGTGTGTGTATATATATATATTTATAAATAAATAAATATGTATACACATACATATATCTGTGTGTGTGTCTATATATATATATATATATATATCAATCATTCCTTTTCAAGTTGAATAACATCTTATCCTATGAAGAGGTGAAACCACCCTATTTGCAATATGGCATAGTGATCAACACAAATTCAGAGATATACAAAGTGAAGTGGCAATGAACATACTATATATAAAGCCCTAAATAATATATTTGTCATTGATGATATATAGATATGGTCCATCACCACCTCATGGAACCCCTTATATATAGGGTGGATGAGATCATGAGGGATCCTAACCCATACCATAGATTTTATGCCTTCCTCATCTCTACCCAAGGAAGTGGAGAGTTTTTCACTGATTGGACCACTTTGTCCCCCCTACATATATATATGTATATATATATATATATATATATATATATATATATATATATATATATATATATATATGCTAGTGGGGTCCATATATAGTCAATCTTTTGATTAACCCCTGCTAGTGACTAAGCACTTGGAAATTAGAGGTGGCCCTTTCTATATCTCACTATGCTCCCCTAGTAATATGTATGACACTCCGTAACACTAGATAGATAGTCAGCGGTCTTCCCCCCATCTACTCTATATATA
The DNA here is from genome assembly GCA_037957365.1 of Torreya grandis. Taxonomy (NCBI): domain Eukaryota; kingdom Viridiplantae; phylum Streptophyta; class Pinopsida; order Cupressales; family Taxaceae; genus Torreya; species Torreya grandis. The sequence goes on from JARHVA010004506.1 coordinate 555,831, forward strand.
TGGGGTGATAGCCCCCCCACCCATATATAATATGGGTAGTGGGTAGACCTTAGAGTAGATGGTAGGTAGGGATTCCCCTATCTAATCATTTTATATGGTATGGGGTTATATCTATGCCCTCAGTATATAGTCATTAATCCTTTTGTCTACATATATACTAGGGTGGGGGCCCTTACCAAAAATTAGTGGATAGGGTTCACTCATGTTCACTATGCCCTCACTGACTTGAAGGGGAGATCCCCCTAGGCCTCTTGACTCCCATATAGATAGTGAGTGCCATATATCTATCTCTCACTCCCATCTCTTGGCATCCTAATATTTGAACTAATCTTTATTCCCCAACTTAGAGATATATCTAGAGATAGAGATATAGATGGGTCACTATCCTATCTTATCCCATATAGATAAAGACACATATAGAGAGATAGAGAGAGATATTGACTCCCCTATCCCTAGATAGTGGTGGGGCCATATCTTTATCTAACATATATCATAGATTACCCTCCCCATTTAACTATAGGTAGATAGTGGATTGACTCACCCCTATCCCTAGATCTAATCTAGCTGGGACCAATGCCAAATAAACTCTATCTCTATCTCTAATGGGGCCATATATCTATCTTACCTCTATATTAGATGAGTCTTCTCTCCCTTATAAATTAGATGGGTTCATCCCTAATATATTAGAGGAGATTCCTATATCTCTTCTCTATCTGGGGCCATATCTCCCCTCCCCTCTATCTACCATCTATCCCCTCTAGACTATATATATGGAGATGGCCCTAGATATGAGATGGGGCCATATCTCCCCTCCCTTATACCCCTATTATATGGTTCCATCTCTCCCCTCCACTCTAGAATATATATTTATGGATATATCCCTAGATGTGAGATGGGGCCTCCTACCCTATACCCCTATTCTATGGGGTCATCTCTTTTCTCCCTTATAGAGAGGAGGATAGATACAATTCAAAATTCCTCTCTATATTATATATGGGATTGGACCATCTCTCTATTTGATGCCCCTCCACCCCATATAAGTAAATAGAGACTGACCCCTCTATATCTAACTATATATGGTGGACTAGACCATATATCCATATATATAGAGGGTGGGGCCTATTGCCCCTCTAACTATATATGGGAAATTAGAGCCCCTAGCTTATATATATAGAGTAGAGAGAGGGGTAGCACTATATATCTCTATCTCTATCTCTATCTCTATATCACTATATCAAACATGATCAGAATCCCTTCACTAATCATCAATCATTGAATGGATGGGCCCTATCCCCTATATCTCTAGACCCTATAGAGGCATCTACCCTCCCCTACATACCTATATATATATATATATATATACATATATATATATATACATATATATATATATATACATATATATATATATATATACATATATATATATATATATATATATATCACTCGGCCTATGGCCCTATAGTGATATAGATATAGATATAGTATCTATACCCATACCATATAGAGTTAAGTCACTAATGTGACATATATAATTTAATCAAGATAGATAGATAAATAGATAGATATATAATGATTGGCCCCTATTTATCTATATCTATCTAAACTATGGGATGGGGGGCACCCCCCTCTCTCTATATATAGATATCAGATTAGTGCCCCATCTTCCCCTCTATTCGATTCAATGGTGAGCTAACTAATAGAATATCCATCCTTTTACCTATAGCTATAGATATGGAATATCGATCAAGACATTCTTAGTGTGCTCATATCTCTATGGCCCTATCTAATCTAATCAAATCTAATATATGGCCCTCCCCCATATAGATAGAGAATCTTGGCCCCCCTCTAACTCTATCTATATTGAGTCTAGTTATAGTTTATTCCATACCATATAGTGAAGTGATTAGTGACCCCATAACAAATAGAGTTGAGTTGGGTCACTATAAATAGAGATGGCCCCTTGATTATATCTATCCTATTTACCCCTACCCACCTAATTAAACTAGTGGAGGTGGCCCCTAACTAAACAAGAGATGGTATGGTTGGTATGACCCTTTCCTCTAACTCAAGGTGCCCCTCCCCCTCTATATCTATGGATATGGATATGGATATGGATATGGATATGGCTGTAATATGGATTAATGAGCTATTGAGATTGGGATATCCCTATCTCTTAGGCTTGGCCCCTCCCCTTTATATATCTACCATAGAGTTATGCCCCCACCTAACTAGTGCCCTATCTATACATGGGGCCACATTCCTTCCCCTCCTATTCCACTATGGCCCCTAAATAGTAGATGATAGAGTATCCATACCATATACCATATATATTTGAGTCACTCATGTTATGAATATAGTTTATCACTATCTCTATTTATATCTACATGTAACATGACTGACTCACTAATCTAATATAAACTACCACACTTACTATCACTCTATGGTATGGTATTATATAGAGGTATGGTCATCAATCACTAATACAATTTCTATTAATATAGATAAGATATGGGCCCCTTCCCCTCCCTTGTCTATATGTGTATGGATATGGCTAGTCCCCCATATATATATATATATATGGGTGGGCCCTCTCTTTATATGGATATATTAAATGGGCTTATCTAACTATATGGCCTATATAGTTATGCCCCCCACCCCATAGGAATATCTATATAGAGTGCTCCCCTTATATTTATATTCTATACGACCATACCATATATATAGAGGGGATTCCATAGTTATAATATATTATGGGGGGGGACTCTCTATAATCCCTTTCTATATCTATAGGGTAGGGATGCTTATATGGTATGGCCCCTCTCTATCCTATCCCCTCCCTCTATATAGATATTGGATATGGCCAATCATGTGATGTATAGATATATATATATATAAATATAAATATAAATATATATATATATATATATATTTATATTTATATTTATATATATATATATATATATCTATACATCACATGATTGGCCATATCCAATATCTATATAGAGGGAGGGGATAGGATAGAGAGGGGCCATACCATATAAGCATCCCTACCCTATAGATATAGAAAGGGATTATAGAGAGTCCCCCCCCATAATATATATGTCTAGGGTATTTCATTTATGATTCAACCAAACCCATCTGATTATAGATTGGAGGCCCTCTCTAACTTGGTTGTGGTGGGTGGGCTAGCTAATCCTTGAATCAATTAGATATGTGTTGGATATTGGCTAGACAAAAATAATAGAGTTGATGGATTCTCATCCATCTCCTCTCATTGATATATCTTAATTGGTTCAAAAATAGTAGTTCTATTTCATAGAGGGGGTATTCCATATATGTATAGGGGATAGTGTCTTAAATACCTACTCTAGAGTCTTATGAACATCTTCAATATTGTATATATCATCTTCACTCAAATGAGACTAGATATATGATTCTAGTCCCCCCTCTATATATATGGGTGCCAATGTCCCCCACCTCATATCTAAACTAAATATAGACTCTATCTCTCTCTCTCTCTCTCTCTGTATATATATATATATATATATATATATATAATGCCCTAAACTCTATATACTAACTAACTTAGTTTAGTGAGTCACTCACATTTAAATAGAAATAGTTAAAGTGATTAATGAGTCACTTATGTTACATACCATCCATATAGACAACCATCCATCCATATATATATAAGGGTAGCCATCCATCCATATAGACATCCATACATATAGATATACAACTATCCATCCATATAAACTAGATAGAAGGGGTTGATGACTGATTAGTAGATGACTACATACATCATAAACCATATGATTACTACTCAACCAATTGACCCAACCTCAATAGATATGCTTCAGTTAATTCATGATGGATATGGATAGGGGCCTGTACCCTACTAACTTGTATAAACTAATGTGATGGTTGACATATCCCATATATATGATGGAGTGGGGTGCCATATCTATAGAGTGGGTAGCTCATATAAATCTAAATCCATGTTTTTATAGATTTTCTTTATCCCATCCAATATCATTTAGAATATTATCTTATTTGATTTTAATGAATGACCAATAGTATTTAATGAAAATGAATATGAATGCCTAAGAGTATTTAATGAATGACTGATAGTATTTTATGAATATGAATATGAATATGAATGCTATATTTAAGGAGTGGAAAAGAGAAGATATATAAATAGGGGATCAGGAGAAGGCCCAAATATACATAGAATGTCTTTGATCTCTTATATATATATATTTATATATATATATATATTGAGTTTGTATCTATATAGATAGGGTGAGTTAGGAACTTCTCATTTGAGTTAGGGCCCAAGGGGGGCATGTAGGAGGTTGAGGGACACCCTATCAATCTATTTGGGAGAGGTGGACTTATTCTATCTCAAGGATGAGGAATTCAAGCCAAGTGCCTTCACACGCCACTAAAGGCACTCAACCCACTCAACTAACTTCTGAGTCAACTATCATCTACCATTTGGGCCATCTCATCTAGGCATGAATGAATTGAGCTCCCAATCTAATTAGAGCCCTGATTAGAGTCTAGTATTAGTAGTCTAGATAGTCATTATGATCGACCCCAATCCCCTCTAGATAAATAGGTCTAAGGAGGGGGAGGATGGGCATGAATTAACTAGGCCCCTAACCCTAATTGGAGTCTAGTACAATAGTCTAGATAGTCATCATGATCAACCCCAATCCCCTCTAGATAAATAGGGTGGGTGTGGTCAAAATAAAATTATAGGGCTTACAAAAATGATAGAAAAAGTAGTTTGTTATTACTCACTCTCTATATAGAGTATAGATAGGGGTCGATCAAGAAAAGTGAAAGTTCTATATATAGGATGGTGGTTGAGGCTATATCTATCTAGGGCCATTGAGAGAGGGAAAATAGGTTTCCTCTACGCTATCTATGGAAATAAAATGGGTTCTCACATAGGGAAATGGATGGCTAACAAGTATGAGGATTTTTTTCACATTTAAAAATCCAACCCCCCCACCCTCACCCATATATATATACATACATACATACATATATATATATATATATACATATATATATATATGTATTTATGTATATATATATATATGGGTGAGGGTGGGGGGGTTGGATTTTTGAATGTGAAAAAGCTCCTCATACTTGTCAAACCCCCCCATAAAGTGGGTTCTCACATAGGGAAATGGATGGCTGACAAGTATGGAGTTTTTTGATATTCAAAAATACAATCCCACCACCCTCACCCATATATATATAGGTTTTTACCCACATAGTTCGCTAGTGAAACTAATGATTCTTCACTCTGCTCTTATCAATGAAAGAACCCAAAAGAAGGATGGGACAGGTTAAGGGAAAGACTCAACCAATGGTAATGCGTCACAAACTAGAACTATATATAGCCACCCTCTCATGATGAAGGAGGACCCCTATCTATATATTATATGGGTTACTCCCTCAATGAAGGAGGGTGGAGGAGAGTACTCATCTAGGTTTGAGATATTTCCTAATAGATTAAGGGGCCCCTATCTAGACTCAATCTATATATGGGTTTCCCCTCCCCCTAAATATCTAGCCCATTAAACTCAACTTTATAGGGTTGAGGGTGGCCCAAGATAGAGTTTTTTGGCCCTAGCTATATCTATCTAGGTTAGATCATATCTATATAAGGGGATCCCCCTAGATATATCTAATTCCCTCTATATATATGGGATATATAAGGCTGGGGCCCAAGCCCTATCTATCTAGGTTAGATTAGATCTATATAGAGGGTCCTTCTATATAAACTAAACTAACTCTAATATATACCATGGGGTGGTACTCGACTACCTATATATCTATATCTAAATGGCCCACCATCCTACTATGGATATGGGGGAAATTTATTTCTATCCACTCTCAATCAATGAGAGGGTCCCTATCTATTTTCTATTCTATATATGGGGCACTCAATTGATTCCCCCCCACTATTGGTATAAGGGGATAGGGAGTTTGATGGTGGCTATATAGAGTTAGCACTCCCTCAACATAGGTTTGATGTAGGAGGGATTCCTATCTTATATGGGACACCCTATATAAAGAGAGATATGGATGATGGGGTTATATAGAGTTATGCTCAGCTTTCTTTACCCTATATATAGAACTTAAGTACCACCCATATAGATAAAAAGATATATATATATATATATATATATATATATATGGATAGATAGATAGATAGATAGATAGATAGATAGATAGATAGATAGATAGATAGATAGATAGATAGATAGATAGAGAGATAGATAGATAGATAGATAGGCTAACATCCCTAGATAGATAATCCATATAGAGAGAGGGAGGGATACATCTTGATAGACCTAACCCTATAAAGAGGGGGGCTATGCTCAAGATAAGAGATAAGATATATAGGGGCCCATATCTATATATAGGGGATAAACAAGATAAGATATATAAGGGATGTGCTCAAGATAAGATCATATTCACTACGCTCAGGATAAGATAAGATATATAGAGAGAGGGCCCCTTCCCCCTTGATATAAACTAAACTAAACTCTATATGGTAGTTCCTTCTATATATTAGTTTCTATTGGACCCTTTATATATATATGGGAATTTAGAGTTTAATATATGGGTCCAAAAAAACTAGATGCCCTATCCCATCTATATAGAGAGGGAGAGGAAGTGGGGGGGCCAAAAAACTATATCTTTGGGAAAGGTCCACCCCCAACCATATAAAGTGATTGAGTTAGTTTAAATATAGAGGGATTCCCCATATATAGAGAGAGGCAAAAAATATATATATATTAGGGCTCCCCATATCTATATATAGAGGGAGGGGGCCTTAAAATTATATTATTATTATTATAAGGCATAGGGGCCTCATAATTTAGAGGGGGGTGATTAGGCTATATATCTATCTATATATAGTTAGTAGTCGACACCCTATATCTAGATATGGTGACCCTATCTAGAAATATGGGAGGCCTATGTATATATATGGGGAGGCCTATATATCTATGGGGGGAGACTCTCTATATTCATGATATTGATCAAGGGAGACTCTTTATAGTCAAAATTCTCTTAATTAATACCTCCCCCACCCCTATATAGATAAGTGGGCCTCCCCCACCCCTCTCTGATATATCTATCTAGCCCATATAGTTATAGTTATAGTTATATGTATAGTTTGTATAGAAGGGGGAGGAGGGATATATATCTATATGGTAATGGAAGAGAATGTAGGGCACCACCCACCTAGATATTTATCTCTATCTCTATCTCTATCTCTATCTCTATCTCTATCTCTATCTCTATCTCTATCTCTATCTCTATCTCTATTTCTATCTCTATCTCTATTTCTATCTCTATCTCTATCTCTATCTCTATCTCTATCTCTATCTCTATCTCTATCTCTATCTCTATCTCTATCTCTATCTCTATCTCTATCTCTATCTCTATCTCTATCTCTATATCTATCTCTATCTCTATCTCTATCTCTATCTCTATCTCTATCTCTATCTCTATCTCTATCTCTATCTCTATCTCTATCTCTATCTCTATCTCTATCTCTATCTCTATTTCTATCTCTATCTCTATCTCTATCTCTATCTCTATCTCTATCTCTATCTCTATCTCTATCTCTATCTCTATCTCTATCTCTATCTCTATCTCTATCTCTATCTCTATCTCTATCTCTATCTCTATCTCTATCTCTATCTCTATCTCTATCTCTATCTCTATCTCTATCTCTATCTCTATCTCTATCTCTATCTCTATCTCTATCTCTATCCCTATCTCTATCTCTATCTCCATCTCTATCCCTATCTCTATCTCTAGCTATATCTATATTGATGGGGCCAAAAATAACTCTATATAAGGGGGCCATCTAGACATAATGAGGGTTGGGGTCACCAAAAAAACTATCTATTTGGGGGAGGAGGGCTTGACCAATGGCCTTTAGGCTCTAGTTTGAGGGCCTTGAATCCATCTATAGGGCCTACCATCACTCTTTGAGGTGGGGCATTCGATCAAGAGAATATATCTACTAGGGGGTGGCTATCGGCTATGGGGAACAATAAAGAGTTATCTATATAAGATACATTATATAGAATAGACTATATAGACTCTATATATATTGGGGGAGCCCTTACCACTAATAGGGGAGGGACTTGTACCATATCTATATAGATAGGGTCTCATAGAAATATAAATTAAGGCCCCTATTTATATAAAGGGCACCCTATAAGTAGATATGGTAATAGGATGAGGGGAGAGAACTCAACCAATACGCTGAGGGCTGAAGTGTGGTTATATACTCTATCTAATCATATATAAAGTCTAATTGGCACTATCTTTATTATGGGACTTTAGGTATCCCCCCAATGTAGGTCATTTATGCTTGTGCCCTTATATCCCTATCTAAATAGATGGGGGTACCCACTAAGATTTTATCTCTATAAATAGGGATGAGATTGGGCTAAAAAAAAAATCAACTCAACTCTATATACAATTAGGGGTGGTGGTTAGGCAAAAGAAATCTATTTAGCTAAGGAGGGAGAGGGACTCACCTGAAAAAGGATGGAATTTATGCTCTTGACCACCTCTATAGTTGGTTGGGTTGGGGTTGAGGGGGAGGAACTCCCCTAATAAAGGGCCCATATATCTAGATAGTGTACTCAACCACTTAGATCTAATCTCTATAGATGGGTCCCCTCTCTATTTAAACTCAACTCAACTCAACTCAACTCTATATAGATGGGGATGGGGATGTGGATGGGGCCCTATAGATTATATCGGTCCCCCATCCCATATATATATCAAATAGAGAATATAGACTCTATCTCTATCTATGATGGGGATGGGGTTGGGCCAAAAATAACCTATCCAGTCAATCAAGAAGGGGGAGCCATATATATCTATCTAGTGAGGGCTGACCTTTAGGCATTCCCATAAGGAGGCACTTTCTCAACAAACTCTATCTCTTTTTATATGGGGAAACCCTTATGATTCTATATGTTATAGATTGAGGGACTTATCCAACCCCCTCACTATTAGTATAGGGGTATAGGGAGGTTGAGGACCCTTATATATTTGTTTCCCTTTCTAAACAAAGGGAAAGGGGGGAAATGGCCACTATCTATATATGGAACCATACAAATAGATATGGTGATAGAATGAGGGGGGATTGTTTGATCACCTAATAAAAATGATTATGTAAGGATGAATATTAGACACTAAGCAAATTGGTGTACTCACTCATGAGCAAAGTGTTTACAAATGATGGATCATAATGATTCCTTTCATTTCTTGATTGGAACACATTTATGTACTTAACTGATTGGCTATGATTTTATGCTAAAATTCCTAGAATTAGTATGATTTAATTGACTATGTAAGGGTAATCCATCTTGATATAAATTCTATGATCATGAGAAATGGGAATTAATCTTTTGATGCCTGATTATTTAACCCTCTCTAATTCCTAAAGAATAACATAATTTTGACCTTGAATTATTATTCATTCAAGTCAGTTGATCTAATACTCAGTTAACTCATTCACATTTAAATTATCATTAAGACCCATTAATAATGAACCTAAGTGGCTTCTTTAAGTCCAATTCTAAAAAAAATAGTTGGGGCAATTCTTACTTGTTCATTAGGAACTAATCTATTTTTTAATACTAATAGATGTGACATTATTGATTTGATTCTTTTCCTGGTCCTCCTAGATAGAATTATGAATAATATGGGTAGAGGTCAGGGGAAAGGTTGAGAATGGTATTATCATTATCCCCTCAAATTTCTCTAAAATACCCTCACCCCCTCTAACTATATGTTGGATAGGATAAGATAAGATATATAGGGGGTGCCAAAAAAAATAGCATTATAGATCTATGGGGTGCCAATTCAAATATAAACTATGGGGCTCTCCCTATAGGTAAGGGTCATTTATGAACTACACTCAACCTCTTAGAGAGTATATAATGAGGTGAAAATCTGTCAGCCTCTCTGACTCCCTATGCCCTATATATAGATATGCCCCCCTCTCTCTCTATATATAGTTGTTTTGGCCCTCCCTATATATCTTATCTTATCTATTTATTGTCATCCATATCTATATATAGGGGGTATATAGATTAATTATATAGGGTCCCTTACCCCACTCTCTATATATAGAGTCTAGGATAGATATAGAAGTTGGACCCCATCTCCCTCTTCCTCACTATATAGAATGGGATGGGGATGGGGATGGGGGTTTAGTTTTTTTAGCCTCTAACTATATGATATGGGATATTGGAATAGATACATAGCCTATATCTATATTCTATCTAGCCCCTATCTCCCTATCTTTCCCATCCCATCACCATCCCCATCCCCATCTATATAAATAGGGAGAGGGAGAGACCAACTAGAGATTTGGGAGAGGCCCCGTAGATAGATCTACTAGAGATTTGGAAAATAGAGATTAGGGAGAGCCCCCTAGATAGTTTTACTTGAGATTTGGAAAATAGATATTTGGGAGACCCCCTTAGATAGATATACTAGAGATTTGGGAGAGGGTTATGCCAGATATAGATAGGGCCCCCACCCCATAAAAAGTAGAGATATGGGTAGCCTATATATCTATTCCCATATCCCATAGATTTTATATAGAGGCGGGAGGGGGAGGGGACCCTTATCTCCCTATTTTTATAATCTATAAATGTAGAGGGGGTGAGAGCCTATAGTTAGTAAATTTTTTAGCCCTATCTATTCTATCTATGAGTGCCAAGATAATTCTATATGTGAGACCATAGAGTTAGATAGGCCCTCACTAGATAGATATATAGGGAACCTATATATCTATCCTATTTGGGAGTGCTAATGAAACTCTATGCAAAATATGCTATGCCAATTAAAATTTATAAACTCAACCCTTGACCCTTATATATACATACATACATACATATATATATGTATATATATGTATATATATATGTATATATATATATATGTATATATATATATATAATATATATATATATATATATATGGATGGATTAAGATAGAGTTAGAGGGGGACATTTATATAAACTATAACTATATCTATCCATATCTAAATAGAGGGGGGACTCCCCCTCCCCTCTCTTTCTATATCTTATCTATCCATCTGAGAGTGCCCCAACCCTCCTTGACCCCCCTAAATTAAAGGTAGTAGAGGGGTACAAGTCCTCTCCTATTAGTTAAGAGATATATACATTAGGCCATCGTGGGAGTGCCCCCTCCACCAAATATCTATTTTTTATGGCCTCCCCCACCACACACACACACACACACATATTTCTTTAGCCCCCCTCTCCCTCTCCCTTTCCCTCTATATATAGATGGGGAGGGGGATTAGGATGGGGATGAGGGGTCTAGTTTTTTTGGCCTCCCCTTCCCCTTCCCCACCCCCTCCCCCTCCCCCTCTAACATATATGGATAGGGATAGGGAGATAGGGGCCCTTAACCTGACTTCCATCTAGATAGAGGGGATCAAGTGCTAGTTGTATATATAGGGCTGATGGTTGAGCCCTAGCATCAGACCCCTAAGTAACCCTTTATTTTATTTAGGCCTAAACTAACTCATTATAGTTATAGTCTAGTCTCCCTTGATCTCTCAATCAAGTGCAATATATAGTTATCTATCTATCTATAGGGTGGGGGGCACATTATAGAGTTATTTGTGGCATATTATAGAGTTTAGTTTAGAGTTTAGATAAAAAGGGGAGGGGAGGGGAGGGCCACAATATATCTTCTTTTGGCATAGTCTAGATTCATTGTCTATAGGGAACCCCATATATATATATATATATATATATATATATATATTCTATTATATAATGGATATGGTAATACCCCATATATATATTCTATTATATAATGGATATGGTGGCACCTGAAGCCATCTAAGTTTAGTTGATTTTAATGGGGATTTATTATCTATATTAATTAGATATATATAGATAGGGGTGTTAATGAACCACTATATCATGGATCTATCTACAAGGCCATATAGAGTTGAGTTGAATGGGGATTGACTCTATATAATTAATATATATAGGCGGGGGGTGAATCTATCTATAGGAAAATATAGAGTTGAGTTTAATGGGGGATTCGAGTAAAGAAATGGGGACCTTTAGATCTTTATCCTCCTCTTATTAATGCCTTTAGGTCCTTGTATTACCACCATAGTGATATATAGGGTGAGTGTAATCTATATGGTTTCATTGGCATAATACCCCATATATAGATTAGATTAGATTAGATAGGGCCCCTAAATTTGGTCTATCAAAAGCATCATATAAAATAGAATGAAAAGGGGACCCCTATATATATATGGGAATGAGAGGGCCTAACATAACCCCCGTAGCCTATAGTTTCACCCGCTATATATAGTTTTTTGGTACCACATAGATATATTGATTAATTAATTGATATATTCTATTAATACCCTATATATGGTATGGGTTTTCTATCGCTCAACCCTCTCCCTATGGTTTGACCCTTTCCTTAGGGATATCTAAGCCAATTTCCCTCATGTGTCAACTCTATGTCACAGTGATGGTCAAATCCATCATTGGATGAATAGGCAAACAAGCAATGATTTTCCACTAGATATCTTGAGGTGTGGAAAAAGATGTTGTAAGAAGTAAGGAAACCATGATAGAATGATGTTTCTTCATGGATATTTTCATAGAAAGACCCTTTAATTATAGTAAATAGATCATAATTATAGGTACTTGGGAGTGTATTGGTGGAATGAACATGATACAAATATTTGACATAATATGGTCAAGGATCTTAGGTTGTAACTTGATGATAAGAAAATTAGTTTATGCCATTCCCACAAAGCATGGGAAGTACCAAACATTAGGAACTACCTAGGAAAGAGTTGGGGATAAAAATGGGGAGAAGTAAAACCCACTTGGGTGAAAAAATTTATTGTATATCACCCTTCATCCTTCATAGAAATTACGGATCAAAAGGCACCAAATTTGATAATTTATGGAGAGAAATATGGAGTAGGCATGTGTTACTAAATATTTAGTAACACATGTCAACGAGGCCTTCATCAATCATGTACAAATGGGATATAGGTCCTAAGGATAGGTTAGATCTGGTTTATCTAATGGAGATATTGACTCTTCTAAGAACCAATGGCATGTAAACCATGCCAAACTAGGATCAATTAATATCCAAACAAAATGGATTTTAGCTTCTCCCAAATATGTTTTCAATGCAAATTTATTATGATATAGAAAGATTCATATGATATTTTTTCACTCTAGTCACCCCTTATTCAAATCTTGGGGGGAATGACAAAACCATTGACTATAGGGGGAACAATATAATCATTGACTAGTGAAACTTGGCTTATATCCTATTGACATTAAACCTACCTTGATTGCATACACTCTCATGGATAAATGGATCTGAGAGATTATTCCCCTCTCCCTCATTCATTAGGAGAACCTCATACTATTGGATTCATCTTAGTGGTTAAGATCCCCATCCCAACTATACCTAGGGATAACACCCCCCATAGAATATATAGATAGGGAAATAAGGTCGTTGGTTGAGTGCTCTCCACTAATCTATCGAGAGCCCCATAAATAGGGGCCCTTCTCCCTCTCCCCTAGATAGTGGAAGCCATCGATCAAGTTCTTCAACTAATAAAAGAGGGAGGGGAACTCCCCTAATGGCCTACTACTAAACCCCATTATACATACTATATAGAAACTGATATGAGAGGTTTGGTTGAGGGACTCCCTCATATATAGCTTTTTTTGGCCAAAGATATATAAGGCTCTATTTGGAGGTGGAGGGACCCTATGAAACCCCTTATAGATCTATATGTCCTAACTACATTTATCTTATCTATCTAAGGAGTCGAAGGTCCCTTATATCTATAAGTCTCACATAGTTTATATATAGTTAGATAGATAGGGGTACTCTCCCTTTATATATATGGGTAGGTGCCCCCTCTACCAATGCCAATGTTTAGATAGGGATAAATATAGTTATATTTTATATAAAGGACCACCATATAGATAAGATAATATAATATATATAGGGATGCAGCCTAGATAGATATATAGGGCTTGGGAAAAAAGAACTAGACCATATATAGAGAGGGGAAGGGGGGCCCTCTATACCCATATAGTCAAGGTACCCTATCTATATCTATCTTACATAGCATATAAAATTATCTTGGCACTTGAATAGATAGATCTATAAGGGATTGCCCTATATATATAGACTAGTAAGGGGTGAACCCTCCCCTTCTATCTATATGGGATATGGGCTCTCTATATAAATGTGCATGCATCTAAGATAGGGATAATATATATCTATCTAATCCATACCTAATTAAATTAAATTAAATTAAATTTATCTAACTCTATATGGGAATAGATATATAGGTTTCCTATTTATTCCCATATCCCATATAGCCTATATAGAGAGGGGGGCAACTGTCTATTATTTTTTTGGGAACCCCTCCCCGTCTAATAAACTAAACTAAACTAAATTTTATATGGGGATTGAGTTAGTTTAAAATTTAGAGTTTATATATAAAGTGGAGGGGAGGGGATCTAATATATAGAGTATAGATAGGGGACCACTCTATATATCTATCCTAGACTTTATATATATAGAAGGGGGTGAGGGCCCTATTTAATAATCTAGGGTAGGGGTCCCTCGATAGTTAGGTTATAGATGGTGATCTCTAGAAAGGTTAGGCCCCTCTATCTATGGGCTCAAGTGCCCATATATTTTATACATTAAAGGAAAGGTTGTTCTCACCCTTCCCCTCCCTATATATCTTATATGGGAGATTAAATCACCTATAAAGAGGGGGATGGCCCCCATTATATCTCTATCTATCATAGTTAGTAACTCTAAACTATGTTGACTTTGAATCTTTATATAACCACCCTTGAATGTATTGATAGTTATCGATCGAACACCCCGACTTGATATAGAGTCTAGATAGGTCTCGACCCTAACCCTAAATCCTTATATATATATATATATATAGATGTCTATATAGATATTAATTTAATTTAAGTGGCTAGGGATTGGTGTGTGTGTGTGTATATATATATATATAGGTTCCTATATAGATATTAATTTAAGTGGGTGGGGATTGGATAGATATAGACAGACCTACCCAAAATAGGGAAGCCCTACATCGATTCAATGCCTAAAGTACCTCAACCTATTGATTGAGTTCCTTGACCTCCCATATAGATGATATGGGTTGGTCAAGTATTAAGTGCCATATAGATATATAGATCTTGACCCCATAACTCATATCTATAAAGGGGGTCCCCCCTCTATACATAGATTTATCTTTATCTAAATAGAGGGGGGCATGGTCTAAATTCACTATAATAGATAGATAGAGAGTGGGTTCACCCCCAATCCCCCCCCCCCCCCACTTTTAATTTAAAGGGGATCTAGGGATAGGGGGATGATGAGAGTGGGGGAAAGATAGAGATAGAGTTCACTAGCACCCCACCCCCCATAGATAGCCCCTCTCTATATATATGGGAGTTGAATTTAATAGGGCAAGGTTGAGTCCCTATCTAAATAGAAGGCCCCCCTAGGCCATATCATATAAATGGAGTTGAGTTCCCTATATATATATATATATATATATATATGTGGCATTGAGTTGCGTTTAATGGCCCCACCAGGCCATATCAGATAACTTGAGTTTAATGAGAATTTAGATTGAGATTAGATAGGGTGACCTCAACCTAACTACCATCTAGATAAAGGGGGTCAAATACCCTATAGATATAGAGGGCTAAACCTCCCAGATAGATTCTATAGGGTCAATAAAGTGCCATATATATATCTATGGCTTGACCTCCTAAGCAAAACCCCCTATTACCTATATAATATATAGATATGGGATCCTATTCTTATATATAGATTATAGGGGATGAGGGCCCCTCTCTCTTTCCCAAATATATATCCCCTAAGTGTAGCAAAAATATCTAAACTCTAAACTTTAAATTAACTCCCATCTATATATAAAAACTTTCCATATATATAGGGGTTACATCCCTAAGCCCTTTATATCCCATATATAGAGGGGGTTAGATATATCTAAGGGGGACCCTCCCCTACCCTCTATATTAGATTAATTGATTAACTATCTATAGTTGGGGGTAGCCTTTCCCAAATCTCTCTTTATTTTGCCTCCCTCTCCCTCTCCCTCTCCTTCTCTCTATAGATGGGTATTGAGATGGGAATGGGGATGGGAAAGATAAGGAGCCTATATATCTATTTGTCCCCTTTCCCCCTCTATATAAACTAATCTAAACTAAACTAGATGGGATATGGGAATAGATATATAGGCTACCCATATTTATAGATAAATCCTTATCCCATATATATAGAGGGGGAAAATGCCCCATATATTAATGATTAATTATTAATCTATGGGAAAATCACCCAACCCTATCTATCTAGGGAGGGTGAGGGGCCCCATATAGAGATAATATAAGGGTCCTCGGCTCATATTCCAAATGCTAGCCTATCAAAAGATAGGGAGAATGGGGTCCCATCAGCATGAGTACCTAAATTAAATTCCATGAAGTCATCGATCCATATTTATATAGAAGGGAGGGTGCCAACCTGATATATAGCTGATAGTCACCCTCTCCCAAGGGTAGGCTCAAGCCAACTATGTCTATGGTCATCCATTACATTATATATATGATGTGACTAATGATTGGTTATATCTTGTATATAAGATATGGTGGCATCAATTTCTATGGTATGGCATCATTCAACCAATCAGGTAGTGAGAAATAAAAAACTAATCATACCTACCCTACCTATAGAGTACTAGTAATCATTTGGGTAATCAATTCAATCACTTCGGTAATCATCTGGTCATGGAGCCTCTAATGTATAACAAATAGAAATTAATAAATAATAAGTACCTAAACACAATGTAGAGTGAGGTAGATTTCATAAGCCATGTAATAGGTGACCATGTCACACGGTTTTTAGGGTACTCACATTGACCACTTATCCAATTTCTAGGCCAAACCCCCTTTCATACCACCCAACAATGAGATTCTTATTGAATCTAAGTTTATTGCTCCAACCATCACTGAACTAATACCTATTTTGTTTAGTATTTTAGGTTTTTTTATGGCATATCATGTCAATCTCATAATGGATAATTTCTAATGAGCCTTTCAAACTAGTACTTCTGATAATCAACTCTATTTATCTTTAAATAAACATTGGTTACTCGATCAAGTCTTTAATGAATTTATATTAAAATCATTCCTATGTTTTAGTTATGAAATCTCATTCAAATATTTAGAAAAAGGTGTTATTAAGATATTGGGAAATTATGGTAGTTCATACACATGCTAGTCATTGGCCAAGCAAATGAGTCAACTTCAAGTTGGATTTGTCATGCAAGGAGTGTGCTACAACCTATATCCACCTGGCCCTTACCCCCTCTCTCTGATTTTAATCCCTATTAAACTCTATATGGCTTAATCTATATATGGGGGGGTGTGGGTATTCACTATGGTGAATAGCCCTCAAGATAGATTTTTTATGGCTTCTATATAAATAGGGCCCATTTAATCTATATGGTGGCCTCCCCCCTCTATAGAAATTAATTCTAATATATATTTTTCCACCTTATCGATTATATAATAGAAATATATGATATGGGTGAGCCCCACTCTCTATATATATGGATCCTACTTAGAAATAAGGGGCTCTTATATAGAATATATAAAGAGGGGGCACTCCCCTGTAGTATAGAGTTATATTCTATAATGGATAGGGTGGCATCCCATTACATATATAAATTCTATTATAGAGAGGGGCATAGGGGGGTGGTTCCTCCATTGTGGGTAAATGGTAAACTTGACTCTATGAAACTTTGATCGGTGGTAGTGGGTGTGTTAAGACTAAAGCTTTATAATACTACTAGTATGCAATCCTAAATACACGTGAATGAATCCCCCTTTTTCCATGAGGCTATATAGACCCTTAAAGAGTGGTTATCTAGAAAGAGTGGCTATGGTAGTATATCAGTCCTTATGAATAAGGGGCAATCATCATGGGTGTAATTAGCCCTCTACCATCCCATTGAATTCTATTCCCTATTCCATGCTAGGGCTCGAGGGATATCTATCTATATAGCCATCTTAGGGGGGGTAGTTGGATGACAAGACCCATATATATTCACCCATATGAATTTGTGCATCATCATCATTCCATATCTCACTTCGATCTTGTCATCAATCAATAGGACAATGATTGTAATAGTCCAAGGAGTGTAATTGCTAGAGCATGGGGTGATAGTAATGATTTTGGAAGGAGAAACCAAATTGAGCCTTTCTGAATGAGCCTCTGGGATCTCCTATAAATGTCCCCATGATGTGGTTGAGGGGAGATATTACGGGAAGTAATGAGTGGATATTCCACTATAGAGAGTCATATGAGGGGGGACCTTCACATTCAATTTAGAGGGTGGGTATATCATTAACCTACTACAACTATTCCATGTTACCACCACTTGGTTTAGCTCCCTTTGTGACTCTTTTTTGTATGTGGGATCGTTTGTCCCCTTCGGTAGATAATCAATTATCTTTCATTTTGATAGTGAGTACTTTATTCCATAGGTAGATTAGGCCAACCAACCTATTTTGAAGCTATTTTGAAGTATTTTATGCTCCTCCCTCTCCCTAATATTCTTTGATTTGACTAGAGAAGATATGTTTCAATGAGTGCCAACTTGACTCTATATGGATATAGTCATAATCATAATATATATAGGTCTTGGGTCCCTTTATACCTATATATGGTATGGTGAGAGACTGAGGTGTGAGTGATAATGAACCACCAGATAGATAAGATAATATTTTCTACACTTAATATAATGTTCACTACGTTCAAGAGTCTATCTCCAAATAGCCATTTATAGAGATGGGGGTTTGTGATCGATATATATATATATATATATATATATATATATATATATATATATATATATATATATATATATATATATATGTATGTATGTATGTATGTATGTATGTATGTATGTATGTATGTATGGTAGTCCCAAATAGCCATATATAAAGAGGGTGGCTATGCTCAAGATAATATAATATTCACTATGCTTAAGATAAGATCTATAGGGAGGGCCCAAAGATAGGGTTTCTTTGGCCATCTATATAAACTAAACTATATCT
This sequence comes from Torreya grandis, assembly GCA_037957365.1. NCBI lineage: Eukaryota > Viridiplantae > Streptophyta > Pinopsida > Cupressales > Taxaceae > Torreya > Torreya grandis. The sequence goes on from JARHVA010004506.1 coordinate 575,120, forward strand.
AACTCTAATATAGTCTAATCTATATAGAGAGGGGAGAGGTGAGAGGGGTGACAACTATCTATCATTAAGCAATCAATCAATCTAATATAGAGGGGGGACCGTCCCCATGAGATAGATCTAACACCATATTATATATATCTATATATATGAATATTATATTATCTTGATCATAGCCCCCTTCTTTATATATGGCTATTTGGGACTCCCATATATATATGGGAGTCCCAAATAGCCATATATAAAGAGTGGGGATATTCTCAAGATAATATAAAATTCACTACGCTTAAGATAAGATCTATAGGGAGGGCACCAAGATAGCATTTCTTTAGCCCTCTATATAAACTAAACTCTATCTAACTCTAATATAATCTAATCTATATAGAGAGGGGAGAGGTGAGAGGGGTGACAACTATCTATCATTAATCAGTCAATCAATCTAATATAGAGGGGGGAGGGCCCCCATGAGATAGAACTAACACCATATTTTATATATATATATATATATATATATATATATATATATATATATATATAGGCTTGGGGGGAAACCACTCTCTATATAGATTTCCTCACTGCAAGATAGAGTCCATTGAAATCTATATATATGGTGGCCCTATATATAAACTAAACTCTATATGGGACCCTCTATAGATATATGAGAGTTTAGATATAAAGGGGAGGGGATCAATATCTAATTTTTTGACCGTCTAGAGTTCTATTTTTTTGGAAGTATAGAATTCTATTCACTATGATAGATAGAGATAAAGGGGTTGGTAGTATAGATTTCTATTCACTATGATAGATAGAGATAAAGTGGGTGGCATCCCCATAGTATATATTTTCATTGAAACCCTGAAAATATATGGATAGAGATAGAGAGAGATTTTCATTGGCATTGGTATTAGCACGGTCTCTATTTTCTTGGCACCCCCACCGCATAAAGAGCCATATAGAATTTAATGGGGATTTAGATCTAGATATAGATTAGAGAGGCCAATTTTAGAGTTTAGAGTTTAGATATAAAGGGGACAGGCTCCTCATATATATAGAGAGGAAGTCATTATGATAAATAGAGACATTATTCATTATGAGATATATAGAGTTGGGGCACGGTATATAGTTTCATTAGCACCCCCATGGTATATATTTTTTTGGCACACCCACCCTCCCTCATCCCATAGATTGCCCTTATATATATATATATATATAGTAGTTGAGTTTAATGGGACATGGTTGAGTCCCTATCTAAATAGAGAGTGGGGGTCAAGCCATATAAGTAGAGTTGAGTTTAATGGGGCCCCTAGGCCATATAAGTTTAGTTTAATGGGGATTGAAATTCTAGAGAGTGGGGTGCTCACCCACATCTATACAAAAGATATATGGGGCAATATTAGAGTGTTATCCCCCTGTATATATATATATATATATATATATATATATCTAAATCTATAAAACTAATATATATTCTATATGGCTCCCATCTATCATCTATATATAGATGGGAGGGGGTTAAGGGTGACTATCTATAATAGTTTCATTATCACCCCATGGTATAGATTTTTTTGGCACCCCCACCCTCCCTCGTCCCATAGATAGCCCTTCTATATATATATATAGTAGTTGAGTTTAATGGGGCATAGTTGAGCCCCCATCTAAATAGAGGGTAGTGGTCAGGACATATAAGTAGAGTTGAGTTTAATGGGGATAGGAAATATAGAGTTGAGTTTAATGGGGATTGAAATTGTAGAGAGTGGGGTACTCACCCACATCTATATAAAAGATATATGGGGCCATATTAGAGGGTTATCCCTCTATATATATATATATATATATATATATATATATATATATAACTCTATACAAATAACATATATTCTATATGGCTCCCATCTATCATCTATATATAGATGGGAGGGGGTTAAGGGTGACTATCGATAATCAACACCCTATATAAATAGATAGATATATAGATATGGTGATGGACCCAAAGATTAGAACTAGATAGACTCTATCTGGGCTCAAGAAGATGAGGCCTATCCATATATCTCCCTCTCCTTATGAGGGAGATAGATGGATATAATCAACCTTTAGGTCAAGCACAACCCAATGAAACCTGACAAAAAAAAAAACACCATCGTGCATGTGGAATGAAGTGAGTACGGTGAATGATAGTGTGCCCCTATGAGCCCTCTCCCAATAACTAACTCTTGATAGTAAGAGTGAGCTGATAGTCCCTTTGATAGTAAGAGTTAAGAGTTAATAGTCCCTATTTCTCTCCTTAGATAGTTATAATTCTCCTCCCTTGAATTCAGATGACTGATACAATATCCCCGTCTCAAATCTAGGTAGCTAAATAATCTGAGGCACTCTAGTATCTTATATGATAATGAGATGAGATAATATTAATCTCAATATCAACACATTCAATGACCTAACCCCAACTATATATGATCATATGGAAATCTTTAGTGTGATTCCCAAAATTTAGGATTGGGATAGATTGATTCCCAAATTCAATGGGATTGGGATAGATATAAGCAACCCCGATTACCATATAGATCTATTTATTCACCCTGGCCTATTTCCCCCATAGACATAGTTAGAGAGGGGGGTCCTCAAGCATCGAATCTCCATCTCTATATAGATGGAGATGGATATGGATATGGAGATGGATATGGCTCTTAGGAAACATCTATGTCTAAAAGTTGTCCTCTTTATTTATTTTGAGATTATAGGCTAAGCATAAGCCATACATATATATAGTACTATCAGAGATTCTAAATCATAGATAATCCCTACCTTTGCCCATAATTTTGTCAAGAGAGGGTCTCCTATCCCTAGATAGTGGCGGGGATGGGGACATATAGATTATATGGGCCCCCCTACTCCCCATAGAGAATATATACTCTATATCTATCTTTTATGGGGCAACCTATCTATAGATATGGAAATGGGCCCCACTCTCTTCTATATGGGATATGGGAACTCACATGACTATCTATGGTTATTGAAATCAGTTGAGTGTAGCATAGATTATAGCTAGTGGGACACTTTAGGAGAAAACTTATCTCTTCCATTCATATCTCCTCTTCTAACTAGAAATATATATATATATATATATATATATATAGGTTGATACCTCCTACCATATCTTAGACTAGAAAATAGAGCCCTATCTCTATATGGTGTTATGGACTAGAAATTGATGCAGATAGGGTGCTAACTAAAGAGTTATAATTCTACCGAAGAGGCCAAGCCATATTTATAGATATCCACATAGATATAAGGTCCCCTGTGTGTGTGTGTGTGTGTGTGTGTGTGTGTGTGTGTGTGTGTGTGTGTGTGTGTGTGTGTGTGTGTGTGTGTGTGTGTGTGTGTGTCTAATCCCCCTATATATCTATCTACAAAAGTTGAGTTTATATCACTATAGACCATGGGGGGTGTAGTCTATATTAGAGTTAGTTTAGTTTAGTTTAGTTTATATAGAGGGACAAAAAAAACCCCATCTATATAGAGAGGGGGGACTCCCCCTATATATATCTACCATATATAAATTATATATGCATAGATAGATAGGGTTTGAAAGGAGGGCCAACCTATATATAAGAGAATATTCACTATGCTCAAGAGTCCTAGATAGCCATATATAAAGAGGGGGAGGCTATGAGATATATATAATATATTGGAGTCCTAGATAGCCATATATAGAGAAGGGGGATATAAGATATATATAATATATGGGATTCTCAAATATCTATTAAGCATGAGATATACTAAGAGGGGAGTAAATCAGTATATCATAAATCTTAATAACTTTTCCTTAATCAAATTCCACTTTAACATACATTCAAGATATACAATAAAACTAAAATAATAAACACCACACAAGATAGAGAGAGACACCAAATTTAACAAGAAAACCCAATGTGGGAAAAACCATAGAGAACAATCTCAAGTATATGAATGAGCACCAACTCAAACTACAATATTCACAAGCACCAACTTGCAGGAGCACTAGCCCCTTTGCTGAGCACCAACACAACAACTATTCATGAGTACCAACCCATAGGAGCACCAAAACCTTTGTTGAGCACCAACATAGTAATAATTAATGAGCACAAACCCACAAGAGCACCAACCCCTTTGTTGAGCACCAACATAAAAACAATTTATGAGCATTAATCCATAGGAGCACTAACCCCTTTTGTGTATACCACACAACTATCTCTCAATGTTTCTATCTCAATAAATGATAGTTCATTACAATATCTCTTTCCTCTCTCTCCTTTACTCTTCTAATCTAGATATAACAATTACAAATCATACTCTTTCTCTCACATTACAAATGGCTTCTGAAGCCTTTATTTAGAGCTTTCCAAAAGACCTTTGGCCTTCCCCCTTTGTAACCCTTCAATCCTCATGGAAAATGTCACCAAACTTGATTAATACCTCCCCCAACCCTATATAGATAAGTGGGCCTCCCTCACCCCTCTTTGATAGATCTATCTAGCCCATATAGTTATAGTTATAGTTATACTTATAATTATATTTATAGTTTATATAGAGGGGGGAGGAGGGATATATATCTATATGGTAATGGGAGAGAATGTAGGGGACCACCCACCTAGATCTTTATCTCTATCTCTATCTCTATCTCTATCTCTATCTCTATCTCTATCTCTATATCTATATCTATCTCTATCTCTATCTCTATCTATATCTATATCTCTCTCTCTCTCTCTCTCTATATATATATATATCTATCTCTATCTCTATCTCTATCTCTATCTATATCTATATCTATATAGATGGGGCCAAAAATAACTCTATATAAGGGGGCCATCTAGACATAATGAGGGTTGGGGTCACCAAAAAACTATCTATTTGGGGGAGGAGGGCTTGAACAATGGCCTTTATGCTTTATTTTGAGGGCCTTGACTCCATCTATAGGGCCTACCATCACTCTTTGAGGTGGGACATTCGATCAAGAGAATATATCTATTAGGGGGTGGCTATCGGCTATGGGGCACAATAAAGAGTTATCTATATAAGATATATAGGGGGTGGGGGGGTGATGGCATCCAATATAGACTATATAGACTCTATATATAATGGGGGATCACTTACCACTAATAGGGGAGGGACTCGTACCATATCTATATAGATAGGTTCTCATAGAAATAGAAATTGAGGCCCCTATCTATATAGAGGTCACCCTATATGTAGATATGGTGATAGGATGAGGGGAGAGAACTCAACCAATATGCTGAGGGCTGAAGTGTGGCTATATAGTCTATCTAATCATATATAGAGTCTAATCGACACTATCTTGATTATGGGACTTTAGGTATCCCCCCCAATGTCGGTCATTTATGCATGTGACCTTATATCCTTATCTAAATAGATGGGGGTACCCACTAATATTTGATCTCTATAAATAGGGATGAGATTGGGCCAAAGAAAACTCAACTCTATATACAATTGGGGTTGGGGGTTAGGCAAAAAAAATCTATTTAGTTGAGGAGGGAGAGGGACTCTCTCAAAAAAAGAGGGATTTATGCTCTTGACCACCTCTAGAGTTGGTTGAGTTAGGGTCAAGGGGGAGGAACTCTCCTAATAAAGGGCCCATATATCTAGATAGTCTACTCAACCACTTATAACTAATATCTATAGATGGGTCCCCTCACTATTTAAACTCAACTCAACTCTATATAGATGGGGATGGGGATGTGGATGGGGCCCTATAGATTAGATGGGTCCCCCATCCCATATAGATATCAAATAGAGAACATAGACTCTATACCTATCTATGATGGGGATGGGGTTGGGCCAAAAATAACTTATCTAGTAAATCAAAGAGGGGGAGCCATATTTATCTATCTAGTGAGGGCTAACCTTTAGGCACTCCCATAAGGAGGCACTTTCCCAACAAACTCTATGTCTTTCTATATGGGGAAACCCTTATGATTCTATATGTTATATATTGAGGGACTTATCCAATCCCCTCACTATTATTATAAGGGTATAGGGAGGTCAATGACCCTTATATATCTGTATCCCTATCTAAACAAAGGGAAATGGGGGAAATGGCCACTATCTATATATGGCACCATATAAATAGATATGGTGATAGGATGAGGAGGGGGGATGGTGTGATCACCAAATAAAAATGATTATTTAAGGATGAAGATTAGACCCTAAGTAGATTGGTGTGCTCACTATGAGCAAAGTGTTTGCAAATGATGGATCACAATCATTCCTTTCATTTCTTGATTGGAACACATTTATGTACTTAATTGACTGGCTATGATTTTATGCTACAAGTCCTAGAATTAGTATGAGCTCATTGACTATGTAAGGGTAATCCATCTTGATGATAAATTCCATGATAATGAGAAATGGGAATTAATTATTTGATGCCTGATTATTTGACTCTCTCTAATTCCCAAAGAATAACATAATTTTGACCTTGACTTATTATTCATTCAAGTCAATCAATCTGATACTTAGTTAACTCATTCACCTTTAAAATATATCACTAAGACCCAATTAATAATGAACCTAAGTGGCTTCTTTAAGTCCAATTCTAAAAATATTATTTGGGGCAATTCTTACTTGTTCATTAGGAACTAATCTAGTTCCTAATACTAATAGATGTGACATTATTGATTTGATTCTTTTCCTGGTCTTCCTAGATAGAATCATGAATAATATGGGTAGAGGTTAAAGGGAAAGTTCTAGAATTGTATTATAATTATCCCCTCAAATTCCTCTTAAATACCCTCACCCCCTCTAACTATATGCTGGATAAGACGAGATATATAGGGGGTGCCAAAAGAAATAGCAATATAGATCTATGGGGTTCCAATTCAAATATAAAATATGGGGATCTCCCTACAAGTTAGGGTCATTTATGCACTACACTCAACCTCAAAAAGAGTATATAATGAGGGGAAATCCCTCAGCCTCCCTGACTCCCTATGCCCTATATATAGATATGCCCCCCTCTCTCTCTATATATAGTTGTTTTGGACCTCCCTATATATCTTATCTTATCTATTTATTGTCATCCATATCTATATATAGGGGGTATATAGATTAATTATATAGGTTACCTTACCCCACTCTCTATATATAGAGTCTAGGATAAATATAGAAGTTGGACCCCATCTCCCTCTCCCTCTCTGTATAGAATGGGATGGGGATGGGGGTTTAGCTTTTTTAGCCTCTAATTATATGATATGGGATATGGGAATAGATACATAGCCTATATCTATATTCTATCTTGACCCTATCTCCCTATCTTTCCCATCCCATCCCCATGCCCATCTATATAAAGAGGGAGAGGGAGAGACCAACTAGAGATTTGGGAGAGGCCCCATATATAGATCTACTAGAGATTTGGAAAATAGAGATTTGGGAGAGCCCCATAGATAGATTTACTAGTTATTTAGCTAATATATATTTGGGATACCCCCCTTAGATAGATATATTAGATATTTGGAGAGGGTTATCTGAGATATAGATAGGGGCCAGAGAGAATATATAGATAAGGCCCCCACCCCATAGAAAGTAGAGATATGGGTAGCCTATATATCTATTCCCATATCCCATAGAGTTTATATAGAGGGGGGAGGGGTAGGGGACCCTTATCTCCCTATTTTTCTAATATATATATGTAGAGGGGGTGAGACCCTATAGTTAGTAAATTTTTGAGCCCTATTTATTCTATCTAGGAGTGCCAAGATAATTATATATGTGAGACTTTAGAGTTAGATAAGCCCTCACTAGATAGATATATAGGGAACCTATATATCTATCCTATTTAGGAGTTCCAATGAAACTCTATACATAATAAGCTATGCTAATTAAACTTTATAAACTCAACCATTGACCCTTCTATATATATATATATATATATATATAAGGGTCAAGGGTTGATTTTATAAAGTTTAATTAGCATAGCGTATTCTGTATAGAGTTTCATTGGCACTCCCAAGACCCTTCTATATATATATATATATAATTTCTATCCTATTTGGGAGTGCCAATGAAACTCTATACAGAATACGCTATGCTAATTAAACTTTATAAAATCAACCCTTGACCCTTATATATATATATATATATATATATATATATATATATATATATATATATATATATATATATATATTGGGGTGGATCCCCCTCCCCCCCTCTATATATAGGTTATGGGGAGTTAGAGTTTATATTATATACAGCTGTGAGGGCCAAAGAAACTCTATCTTAGGGGGAGGCCCTCCCACACTATATTATATATATGGATTTAGATAGAGTTAGAGGGTGACCTTTATATAAAATATGACTATATCTATCCATATATAAATAGAGGGGGGCCTCCCTCTCCCTTCTCTTTCTATATCTTATCAATCCATCTAGGAGTGCCCCTATCACTATCTAATTATCAGGGATCTAAATAGATACATATTATGTGAGACTTATAGATATAGGGGCCCTCAGCCTCCTAAGTAGATTTGTCAGTGCCCTATTTGTCTATAGATCCATATAAGTTGCTTATATATGGGACCTCCTTGACCCCCCTATAGTAAAGGTAGTAGAGGGGTACAAATCCTCTCCTATTGGTCAACAGATATATACATTAGGCCATCATGGGATTGCCCCCTCCCCCAAATATCTAGTTTTTATGCCCTCTCCCACCCTATATATATACATATTTTATTTTTAATTTTTCCTTTAGCCCCCCTCTCCCTCTTCCTCTTCCTCTCCCTCTCCCTCTATATATAGATGGGGAGAGGGATGAGGATGGGGATGATGGGTCTAGTTTTTTTGGACTCCCCTTCCCCACCCCTCCCCCTCCCCCTCTAACATATATGAATAGGGATAGGGAGATAGGGGCCCTTAACTTGACTTCCATCTAGATAAAGGGGATCAAGTGCTATATATATATATATATATATATATATATATAGGGCTGATTGTTGAGCCCTAACATTAGACCCCTAAGTATCCCTTTATTTTCTTTATGCCTGAACTAACTCATTATAGCTATAGTCTAGTCTCCCTTGATCTCTCAATCAAGTGTAGTATATAGTTATCTATCTATTTATAGGGTGGAGGGCATATTAAAGAGTTATTTGTGGCATAGTATAGAATTTATTTTAGAGTTTAGATATAAAGGGGAGGGGAGGGGAGGGCCACAATCTATGTTTTTTTGGCATAGTCTAGATTCATTATGTTTATGGGGAACCCCATATATATAGATATATATCTATTCTATTATATAATGGATATGGTAGTACCCCATATATCTATTCTATTATATAATGGATATGGTGGTATCCCAAGACATCCAATTTGAGTTGAGTCTAATGGGGATTTATTCTCTATATTAATTAGATCTATATAGATAGGGGTGCCAATGAACCACAATATCATGGATCTATCTACAGGGCCATATAGAATTGAGTTGAATGGGGATTGACTCTATATAATATATATATATATATATATATATAGGTGGGGGGGTTTATCTATCTATAGGACCATATAGAGTTGAGTTTAATGGGGGATTTGAGTAAAGAAATGGGGACATTTAGATCTTTAGCCTCCTCTTGTCAATGCCTTTAGGTCCTTATCTTACCACCATAGTGATATAGAGGGTGAGTGTAATCTATATGGTTTCATTGGCATAATACCCAATATATAGATTATATTAGATTAGATAGGGGCCCTTGATTTGGTCTATCAAAAGCACCATATAGAATATAATGAATAGGGGACCCCTATCTATATATGGGAAGGAGAGGGCCTAACCTAACCCCCATAGCCTATAGTTTCACCCCTATATATAGTTTTTTGGTACCCCATAGATATATTGATTGATTAATTGATATATTCTATTGATCCCCTATATATGGTATGGGTTTTCTATCACTCAACCCTCTCCATATGGTTTAACCCTTTCCTTAGGGATATCTAAGCCGATTTCACTCATGTGTCAAATCTATGTCATAGTGATGGTCAAATCCATCATTAGATGAATACGCAAACAAGCAATGATTTGCCACCAGATATCTTGAGGTGTGGAAAAAGATTATGTAATAAGTAGGGAAACCATGATAGAATGATGTTTCTTCATGGATATTTTAGTAAATAGATCACAATGATAGAGACCCTTAAATTATAGTAAATAGATCACAATTATAGGTACTTGGGAGTGTATTGGTGGAATGAACGTGATACAAATATTTGACATAATATGGTCAAAAATCTTAGGTTGTAACTTGATCATGAGAAAATTAGTTTATGCCATACCCAAAAAGCATGGGAAGTACCAAACATTAGGAACTACCTAGGAAAGAGTTGGGGATAAAAATGGGGAGAAGTAAAAACCACTTGGTTGAAAAAATTTATTGTATATCACCCTTCATCCTTCATAGTAATTAGTGATCAAAGGTCACCAAATTTGATAACTTATATAGAAAAAGATGGAGTAGGTGTGTGCTACTAAAGATTTAGTAACACATGTCAAAGAGGCCTTCATCTGTCATGTATAAATGGGATATAGGTCCTAAGGAGAGGTTAGATGTGGTTTAGCTAATGGAGATATCGACTCTTCTACGAACCAATGGCATGTAAACCATGTCAAACTAGGACCAATTGATATCCAAATGGAATGGATTCTAGCTTCTCCCAAATATGTTTTCAATGCAAAAATTTTATAACATAGAAAGATTCATATGATATTTTTTCACTCTAGTCACCCCTAATTCAAATCTTAGGGGGAATGACAAAACCATTGACTATGGGGGGAACAATATAATCGTTGACTAGTGAGACCTAACTTATATCCTATCGACATTAAACCTACCTTGATTTCATACACTCTCCTGGATAAATGGCTCTAGGAGGTTCTTCCCCTCTCCCTCCTTCATTAGGAGAACCTCATACTATTAGATTAATCTTGGTGGTTGAGATCCCCATCCCCAACTATATCTAGGGATAGCACCCCCCATCAAATATATAGATAGGGAAATAGGGTTATTGGTTGAGTGCTCTCCACTAATATATCAAGAACCCCATAAATAGGGGCCCCTCCCCCTCTCCCCCAAATAGTGGAGGCCATCGATCAAGTTCTTCAACTGATAAAGGAGGGAGGGGAACTCCCCTGATCACCTACTACTAAACCCCATTATATAGACTATATAGAAACTAATATGAGAGGTTAGGTTGAGTGACTCCCTCATATATAGATTTTTTTGGCTAAAGATATATAGGGATCTATTTAGAGGGGGAGTGCCCCTATGAAACTCCTTATAGATCTATATGTCATAACTACATTTATCTTATCTATCTCAGGAGGCCAAGGTCCGTTATATCTATAAGTCTCACATAGTTTATATATAGTTAGATAGATAGGGGTTCTCCCCCTTTATATATATGGGTAGGTGCCCCCTATACCAATACCAATGTTTAGATAGGGATATATATAGTTATATTTTATATAGAGGACCACCATATAGATAAGATAAGATAAGATAAGATATATAGGGATGGGGCCTAGATAGATATAGAGGGCTTGGGAAAAAAGAACTAGACCATATATAGAGAGGGGGGAGGGGGGCCTCTATACCCATATAATCAAGGGGCCCTATCTATATCTATCTTACATAGAAAATAAAATTATCTTGGCACTCAAATAGATAGATCTATAAGTGATTGCCCTATATATATATATATATATATATATATATATAGACTAGTAAGGGGTGAACCCTCCCCTTCTATCTATATGGGATATGGGCTATATATATAAATGGGCATCCATCTAAGATAGGGATCCTATATATCTATCTAATCCCCACCCAATTAAATTAAATTAAATTAAATTTCTCGAACTCTATATGGGAATATATATATAGGCTCCCTATCTATTCCCATATCCCATATAGCCTATATAGAGAGGGGGGCCAACTGTCTATAATTTTTTTGGGAACCCCTCCCCCTCTATATAAACTAAACTAAACTAAAATTTATATGGGGATTGAGTTATTATAAATTTTAGAGTTTATATATAAAGGGGATGGGAGGGGATCTAATATATAGAGTATAGATAGGGGGTCACTCTATATATCTATCATAGACTCTATATATATAGAAGGGGGTGAGGGACCTATCTAATAATCTAGGGTAGGCGTCCCTCGATAGTTAAGTTATAGATGGTGATCTCTAGAAAGGTTAGGCCCCTTTATCTATGGGCTCAAATGCCCATATATTTTATATATCAAAGGAAAGGTTATGCTCACCCTTCCCCTCCTTATATATATTATATGGGAGATTAGATCACCTATAAAGAGGGGGATGGCCCCCATTCTATCTCTATCTATTTTAGTTAGTAACTATAAACTATGTCAATTTTGACTCTTTATATAACCACCCTTGAATGTATAGATAGTTATCGATCAAACACCCCCACTCGATATAGAGTCTAGATAGGTCTCAACCCTAACCCTAAATCCTTATATATATATATATATATATATATATATATATATATATATATATATATATATATATATGGGAGTTGAGTTGAGTTTAATGGCCCCACTAGGCCATATTATATAACTTGAGTTTAATTGGAATTTAGATTGAGATTAGATAGGGTGACCTCAACCTAACTACCATCTAGATAAAGGGGGTCAAATATCCTATAGATATAGAGGGATAAACTTCCTAGATAGATTTTATAGGGTCAATAAAGTGCCATATAGATATCTATGGCTTGACCACCTAAGTAGAACCCCCTATTCCCTATATAATATATAGATATGGGATCCTATTCCTATATATAGATTATAGGTTAGGAGGGCCCCTCTCCCTCTCCCAAATATATAGCCCCTAAGTGTAGCAAAAATATCTAAACTTTAAACTTTAAACTAACTCCCATCTATATATAAAAACTTTCCATATATATAGGGGTTAACCCCTTAAGCCCTATATATCCCATATATAGATGGGGTTAGATCTATCTAAGGGGGACCCTCCCCTACCCTCTATATTATATTGATTGATTAACTATCTATAGGTGGGGGTGGCCTTTTCAAAATCTCTATTTCTTTGGCCTCCCTCTCCCTCTCCCTCTCCCTCTCTCTATAGATGGGGATCAAGATGGGGATGGGGATGGGAAAGATAAGGAGCCTATATATCTATATGTCCCCCTTCCCCCTTCTATATAAACTAAACTAAACTAAACTAGATGTGGGAATATATATATATAGGCTACCCATATCTATAGATAAATCCTTATCCCATATATATATATATATATATATATATATATATATATATATATATATATATATATATATATATATATATATATATATATATATATATATATATATATATATATATATATATATATATATATATATATATATATATATATATATGTATGTATGTATAGAGAGAGAGAGGGGTAAAAGGCCACATATATTAATGATTAATTATTAATCTATGGGAAACTCACCCAACCCTATCTATCTAGGGAGGGTGAGGGGCCCCATATAGAGATCAGATAGGGGCCCTCCACTCATATCCCAAATGCTAGCCTATCAAGAGACAAGGAGAATGGGGGCCCATCAGCATGAGTACCTAAATGAGATACCATGAAGTCATTGATCCATATATATATATAGATGGGAGGGTGCCAACCTGATATATAGCCTATAGCCACCCTTTCCTAAGGGTAGGGTCAATAAAACTATGTCTAGGGTCATCCATTACATTATATATATGATGTGACTGATGATTGGTTATATCATGTATATAGTATATGGTGGAATCACTCTCTATGGTATGGCATCATTCAACCAACTAGGTAGTGAGAAATAACAAACTAACCCTACCTACCCTACCTATAGAGTACTAGCAATCATTTGTGTAATCAATTCAATCACTTTGGTAATCAACTAGTCATGGAGCCTTTTATGGATAACAAATATAAATTAATAAATAATAAGTACCTAAACCCAATGCAGAGTGAGGTAGATTTCATAAGCCATGTAATAGGTGACCATGTCACATAGTTTGTAGGGCACTCACATTGACCCCTTATCTAATTTCTAGGCCAATCCCCCTTTCATACCACCCAAAAATGAGATTATTATTGAATATAAGTTTATTTATTCAATCATCACTAAACTAATACCTATTTCATTTAGTATTTTAGGTGTTTGTGTGGCATATCATGTCAATCTCATAATGGATCAACTCTAATGAGCCTTTCAAACTAGTACTTCTGATAATCAACTCTATTTCTCTTTAAATAAGCATTAGTTCCTCGATCAAGTCTTTAATGAATTTATATTGAAATCATTTATATTTTTTCGTTATGAAGTCTCATTCAAATCTTTGGAAAAAGGTGCTATTAAGATATTGGGAACTTATGGAATTTCATACACATGCTAGTAATTGGCCAAGCAAATGAGTCAACTTCAAATTGGATTTGTCATGAAAGGAGTGTGTTACAACCTATAGCCACATGATCCCTACCCCACTCTCTCTAATTTAAATCCCTATTAAACTCTATATGGCTTAATATATAAATGGTTGGGGTGTGGGTGTTCACTATGGTGAATACCCCTCAAGATAGAGTTTTTATGGCTTCTATATAAATAGGGCATATTTAATCTATATGGTGGCCTCCCCCCCTCTATAGAAACTAATTATAATCTATATTTTGCAACCTTATCAATTATAGAATAGAAATATATGCTATGGGTGAGCCCCACTCTCTCTATATATATGGATCCTACTTAGAAATAAGGGGCTCTTATATAGAATATATAAAGAGGGAGAACTCCCCCATAGTATAGAGTTCTATTCTATAATGGATAGGGTGGCACCCCATATCATATATAAATTCTATTATAGAGAGGGTGCATAGGGGGTGGCTCCTCCATTGTGGGAAAATGGTAAACTTGACTCTATGAACCTTTGATCGGTGGTAGTGGGTGTGTTAAGACTAAAGCTTTATAATATTACTAGCATGCAATCAAGAATACAAGTGAATGAATCCCCCTTTTTCCATGAGGCTAGATAGACCCTTAAAGAGTGGTTATCTAGAAAGAGTGGCTATGGTAGTATATCAGTCCCTATGGACAAAGGGGAAGTCATCATGGGTGTAATTATCCCTATACCATCCCATTGCATTCTATTCCCTATTCCATGCTAGGGCTTGAGGGATATCTATCTATATAGCCATCTTGGGGGGGTAGTTGGATGACAAGACCCATATATATTCACCCATATGCATTTATGCATCATCGTCATTTCACATCTCACTTGGATCTTGTCATCAATCAATAGGACTATGATTGTAATAGTCCAATAAGTGTAATTTCTAGAGCATGGGGTGATAGTAATGATTTTGGAAGGAGAAACCAAATTGAGCCTTTCTAAATGAGCCTCTAGGATCTCCTGTAAATGTCCCCATGATGTGGTAGAGGGGAGATATTAGGGGAAGAAATGAGTGGATATTTCCCTATAGAGAGTTAAATAAGGGGTGACCTTCACATCTAGTTTAGACGGTGGGTATATCATTAACCTACTACCATTATTCCTTTTTAATACCACTTGGTTTAGCTCCCCTTGTGACTCTTTTTTGTATGTGGGATCTTCTGTCCCCTTGGGTAGATAATCAATTGTCTTTCAATTTGATAGTGAGTACTTTATTCCCTAGGTAGATTAGTCTAACAAACCTATTTTGAAGTATTTTATGCTCCTCCCTCTCCCTAATATTCTCTGATTTGACGAAAGAAGATGTGTTTTGATGAGTTCCAACCTGACTCTATATGGATATAATCATACTCATAATCTATATAGGTCTTGGGTCCCTTTATACCTATATATCGTATGGTGAGAGAGCGAGGTGTGAGTGATAATGAACCACTAGATAGATAAGATAATATTTTCTACACTTAATATAATGTTCACTGGGCTCAAGAGTCTATCTCTAAATAGCCATTTATATAGAGGGGGTCTACGATATATATATATATATATATATATATATATATATATATATATATATATATATATATATATATATATATATATATATATATATATATATATATATATATATATATATATATATATATATATATATATATATCGTAGACCCCCCTCTCTATAAATGGCTATTTGGAGATAGACTCTTGAGCCCAATGAACACTATATTAAGTGTAGATAATATTATCTTATCTATCTAGTGGTTCATTATCACTCACACCTCAATCTCTGAAGAGATCGAGATGTGAGTGATAATGAACCACTAGATAGATAAGATAATATTTTCTACACTTAATATAATGTTCACTATGCTCAAGAGTCTATCTCCAAATAGCCATTTATAGAGAGGGGGTCTACGATATATATATATATATATATATATATATATATATATATATATATATATATATATATATATATATATATATATATATATATATATATATATCAAGAGATCGAGGTGTGAGTGATAATGAACCACCAGATAGATACGATAATATTTTCTACACTTAATATAATGTTCACTATGCTCAAGAGTCTATCTCCAAATAGCCATTTATAGAGAGGGGGGTTTACAATTTATAGCCATATATAAAGAGGGGGGATATGCTCAAGATAATATAATATTCACTACACTTAAGATAAGATCTATAGGGAGGGCCCCAAGATAGGGTTTCCTTGTCCCTGTATATAAACTAAACTCTATCTAACTCTAATATAATCTAATCTATATATAGAGGGGAGAGGTGAGAGGGGTGACAACTATCTATCATTAATGAATCAATAAATCTAATATAGACAGGGGAGGTCCCCCATGAGATAGATCTAACACCATATTAGATAGCCATATATAAAGAGGGGGGATATGCTCAAGATAATATAATATTCACTACACATAAGATAAGATCTATAGGGAGGTCCCCAAGATAGGGTTTCCTTGTCCCTATATATAAACTAAACTCTATCTAACTCTAATATAATCTAATCTATATAGAGAGGGGAGAGGTGAGAGGGGTGACAATTATCTATCATTAATGAATCAATAAATCTAATATAGAGGGGGGAGGGCCCCCATGAGATAGATCTAACACCATATTATACATGTGTGTGTGTGTGTGTGTGTGTGTGTGTGTGTGTGTGTGTGTGTGCATATATATGTATGTATGTATATATATATGTGTGTATATATATATATATATGTATATATATATATATATATATATATCTATATATATATATATATATATATGTATATATGTGTGTATGTATATATATATATATGTGTGTGTGTGTGTGTGTGTGTGTGTGTGTGTATATGTGTGTGTATATATATACATACATAAATACATACATATATATATGTATGTATGTATGTATATGTATGTGTGTGTGTGTGTGTGCGTGTGTGTGTGTGTGTGTGTATAGGCTTGGGGGGAACCCCTCTCTATATAGATGGCCTCACCCCAAAATAGAGTCCATTGAAATCTATCTATATGGTGGCCCTCTATATAAACTTAACTCTATATAGGACCCTCTGTAGATATATGAGAGTTTAGATATAAAGGGGAGGGGATAAATATCTATTTTTTTGGCCATCTAGAGTTTTATTTTTTTGGAAGTATAGAATTTTATTCACTATGATAGATAGAGATAAAAGGGTTGGTAGTATATATTTCTATTCACTATGATAGATAGATATAAAGTGGGTGGCACCCCCATAGTATATAGTTTCATTGACACCGTAAAAATATATGGATATAGATAGAGATAGAGTTTCATTGGCATTGGTATTAGCATGGTCTCTATTTTCTTGGCACCCCCACCCCATAAAGAGCCATATAGAATTTAATGGGGATTTAGATCTAGATATAGATTAGAGAGGCCAATTTAAGAGTTTAGAGTTTAGATATAAAGGGGAGAGGCTCCTCATATATATAGAGAGGAAATCACTATGATAAATAGAGATAATATTCATTATGAGATATATAGAGTGGGGGCACGGTATATAGTTTCATTAGCACCCCCATGGTATAGATTTTTTTGGCACCCCACCCTCCCTCATCCCATAGATAGCCCCTATATATATAGTAGTTGGGTTTAATGGGGCATGGTTGAGTCCCTATCTAAATAAAGGGTGGGGACCAAGCCATATAAGTAGAGTTGAGTTTAATGGGGACCCTAGGCCATAAAAGTTTATTTTAATGGGGATTGAAATTCTAGAGAGTGTGGTGCTCACCCACATCTATGTAGAATATATATGGGGCCATATTAGAGGGTTATCCCCCTATATATATCTATCTATCTAACTCTATATAGCTAATATATATTTTATATGGCTCCCATCTATCATCTATATATAGATGGGAGGGGGTAAAGGGTGACTATCTATCGTCAACACCCTATATAAATAGATGGATATATAGATATGGTGATGGGCCTAGAGATTAGAACTAGATAGACTCTATCTAGGCTCAAGAAGATGAGGCATATCCATTTATCTCCCTCTCCTTATGAGGAAGATAGATGGATATAATCAACCTTTAGGTCAAGCACAACCTAATGAAACTTGATAAAAGCAAAAAAAACACCATCGTGCATGTGGAATGAAGTGAGTACGATGAGTGATAGTGTGCCCCTATGAGCCCTCTCCCAATAACTAAATCTTGATAGTAAGAGTGAGTTGATAGTCCCTTTGATAGTAATATTTAAGAGTTAATAGTCCCTATTGCTCTCCTTAGATAGTTAGAGTGCTCGTTCCTTGAATTCAGATGACTGATACAATATCCCGCTCTAAAATCTAGGTAGCTAGATAATCTGAGGTCCTCTAGTATTTTATATGATAATTAGATAAGATAATATTAATCTCAATATCAATACATTTAATGCCCCAACCCTAGCTATATATGATCATATGGAAATATTTAGTGTGATTCCCAAAATTTAGGATTGGGATAGATTGATTCCCAAATTCAATGGGATTGGGATATATATAAGCAACCCCGACTACCATATAGATCTATTTATTCACCTTGGCCTATCTCCCCCATAGACATAGTTAGAGAGGGGCACCCTCAAGCATCAAATCTCCATCTCTATGTAGATGGATATGGATATGGATCTTAGGAAACATCTATGTAGAGGATTTTTCATCTCTATTTATTTTGAGATTATAGGCTAAGCATAAGCCATACATCTATATAGTACCGTTAGAGATTCTAAATAATAGATAGGCCCTACCTCAGCCCATAATTTTATAAAGAGAGGGCACCCTATCCATAGATAATGGTGGGGATGGGGACATATATATTATATGGGGACCCCACACTCTGCATAGAGAATATATACTCTATCTCTATCTTTTATGGGGCAACCTATCTATAGATATGAAAATGGGCCCCGCTCTGTTCTATATGGAATATGGGAACTCACATGATTATCTCTGGTTATTGAAATCAGTTGAGTGTAGCATAGATTATAGCTAGTGGGACACTTTAGGAGAAAACTTATCTCTTCCATTCATATCTCCTCTTCTAACTAGAAATATATATATATATATATATAGGTTGATCCCTCCTACCATGTCTTAGACTAGAAACTAGAACCCTATCTCCATATGGTGTTATGGACTAGAAACTAATGCAGATAGGTTGCTAACAAAAGAGTTATAATTCTACCCAAGAGGCCAAGCCATATTTATAGATATCCACATAGATATAGGGTACCCTATATGTATATATATCTAATCCCCCTATATATCTATCTACAAAAGTTGAGTTTAGATCACTATAGACCGTGCGGGGTGCAGTCTATATTAGAGTTAGTTTAGTCTATATAGAGGGCCAAAAAAACCCCATCTATATAGAGAGGGGGCCCTCCCCCTATATATATCTACCATATATAAATTATATAGGAATAGATAGATAGGGTTTGAAAGGAGGGCCAACCTATATATAAGAGAATATTCACTATGCTAAAGAGTCCCATATAGCCATATATAAAGAGGGGGAGGCTATGAGATATATATAATATATGGGAGTCCCAAATAGCCATATATAGAGAGGGGGTATATAAGATATATATAATATATGGGAGTCCCAAATATCTATTAAGCATGGGATATACTAAGAGGGTAGGGTGAATCATTATAACATAAATCTTATAAACTTTCCCTTAATCAAATTCCACTTTAACATACATTCAAGATATGCAATAAAACTGAAATATTAAACACCACACAAGATAAAGAGAGACACCAAATTTAATAAGGAAACCTAGTGTGGGAAAAACCATAGTGAATAATCTCAAGTATATGAATGAGCACCAACTCAAACTACAAAATTTGTAAGCACCATCCTGTAGGAGCACCAGCCCCTTTACTGAGCACCAACACAAAAACTATTCATGAGCACCAAGCCACAGGAGCACCAAACCCTTTATTGAGCACCAACATAGTAATAATTCATGAGCACAAACCCATAGGAGCACCAACCTCTTTGCTGAGCACCAACATAGCAACAATTTGTGAGCACCAACCCCTTTTGTGTATACCACACAACTATCTCTCAATGTTGTTATCTCAACAAATGATAGTTCCTTACAATATCTCTTTCCTCTCTCTCCTCTAATCTTTTAAGCTAGATATAACAATTATAAATCATACTCTTTCTCTCATGTTACAAATGGCTTCTCAAGCCTTTATTTATAGATTTCCAAAAGAACTTTGGCCTTCCCCCTTTGTGAGCCTTCAATATTCATGGAAAATGGCACCAAAATTGCATGACCCTTCATATATTTGCATTTGAAAAGTCATGTGGTGACCCTTCATAAGCAAAATCATCCTTTCCTATTTTGTCTTTATCTTGGTGACTTTTCATATTCCTCAAAGTGTCCCTTCATGATAAATTGTGCCCTTCCTCTTTTGTCTTCACTTGGTGACTCTTGGAATTCCCCAAGATGACTCTTCATGGAAAAATGCATCCCATTCTTCTTTTTTTTTACCCCATGACTCTTTAAATTCTCCATAAGCCCTTCTTTTGTCTTATATGCAGCCAAAAATATATTCATTAATATTAAATAAATATCAACACACATTAGCCAAGATATAACTATTAAAAACATCATTAAATACAATGGGGCCTTTATCACCAATAATGCTAGACCTTTGACATCAATGATAATATTTCCAACAATCTCCCCCTTTGTCATTGATGGTAACCTCAATCCTGAAACTGCCACATCCTAAAACTTGAACATACTGTCATCTATAAACATATAGTAACTCCCCCTTACTGTATCAACCTATACCTATTTTTTCACCTATAACTATACCTATTATTCTCCCCCTTTGACATCAATGGAAAAGGGCCTACCTAGAGCTAACACTTAGGTCCCCCTCAACTGATGCTGAAACTCAATGGTAGGAAGTAATAGAAATTACTCCCAACTCCTCTTGAAGATCTTTGAATGTGTCCTTTGATCATGCCTTTGAGAAGATATCTAATAATACATATAAATTTTTGCCTATCCTTTGAGCATCTGTAATCAATGAATCATGGCTGATCTTTATTTATTGCATGAAAAGCTGTCTAAACCAACATAGAATCTTCAAGTTATTTCTTTTGCCATGAAATTTTTTGAACCTTCTTCTTGATGAATGGAACCTTGAAACTTTGGTCCTTCTTGATTGATTCTACATGATTTTCTTTCTCCTTATTTTTGAAACTATTAACTCTATCTCAACATTCTAATTTCTTATGGCCATATCCATTTGAAACACTTTAAAACTATTAAACACTACATATGCAAGAAACATTCTAATAGCCTCTAACCTTAACACTGGTGTAAAATTTTCTTCAAAATTTATTCCCTCAAATGATATACAAAATAATTTGTCAACTCACCTTCTTGTCATGCAACATAGAAAAGACCCAATAGCATCTACCATGCTTCAATTTTCTTTAAAAGTGTCTCCTTAAATCCTAAAAGAGACACCCCACACAAAGGGTCCTAGAAATAAATCTTAGGATATTCCCACATCTCCTCTATTTCTTCCTTGTGTTTTTCTCTTAGAATCTATTTAAGCATGTCTAACTTATTTAACTTACTAACCTCATCATTTATGATGTTTTTCATCTTCTCAACTCTTTCAAATATCTTATCTTGACAAGGCTCATGCTCAAATATAACAGGAGATTTTTCATAGTCCTTCCTATCTAATTATTTATCTATTATACCAAGTAATTTATTCTCACTCTTAAACTCAACTTGATCAAATTTTACTATTTTATGTCTCCAAACCTAAATTTGGATCTTCTCATATTTTTAAAGGGATATATATCCTTTGACATACCTTGAATATCTCTTTACTTTATTTGGACATAATTTAGCAATATGGCCAACCTTATGACAAGAAAAAAAAACAAAATTTTTCATACCTTTTTCTTGAATGTGACTAAGATCTCCCTCTGATTGATTGCTTCTCCTCATATAGTCTCTTGCCCTATGACCAACATGATGACAAACAAAATAATGGCCATGAAAATAATTTGAAAACTTGTAAGCATTGGGCTGCCTAATTGGTTTCTTTAATTTACCTTTAAAACTTGCATCCTTCTTACCTTAGACTAATATTTCATGATCTTTCTCAACCTTGATTATGAACTTCTCATGATTATCCTTTAAAGAACCTAACTTAACCTTCAACTAATTACACTCTTCTTCTCTTGATTTCAAACTTGAATTTGTAACCTCTAGCTGATTCTTAAGATCTTGAATAAACATCTTATCTTATTTTTCTTCTATAACCAACTTAGACTCCAAGATACACGCATGTTCCTTAAGAGTCTCAACCACAAATGTCAACTCTTGATTATCCTTCTTTAGTTTCTTGGCCATCTTATGCTTTCATTGATTTACCTTCAAGCTATTAAACCCTTTCTAAAGGAACTTGCTCTAATACCAATTGTTAAGCACAAGATATACTGAGAGGGGGGGCGAATAAGTATATCATAAATCTTATAAATGCTCCCTTAATCAAATTCCAATTTAACATACATTCAATATATGCAATAAATTTGAAATAATAAACACCACATAAGATAGAGAGAGACACCATATCTAACATGGAAACCCAATGTGGGAAAAACCATTTAGAAAAATCTCAAGTATATGAATGAGCAAAAACTCAAACTACAATATTCGCAAGCACCAACTTGTAGTAGCACCAACCCCTTTGATGAGCACCAACACAACAACTATTTATAAGCACCAACCCATAGGAGTACCAACCCCTTTACTAAGCACCAACATAGAAATAATTCATGAGCACCAACCCACAGGAGCACCAACCCCTTTGCTAAGCACCAACATAGCAAAAACTCATGAGCACCAACCCACAAGAGCACTAACCCATTTGTTGAGCACCAACACAACAAAATTTCATGAGCACCAACCCATAGGATCACCAACCCCTTTTGTGTATACCACACAACTATCTCTCAATGTTTCTATCTCAATAAATGATAGCTAATTACAATATCTCTTTCCTCTCTCTCCTCTGCTCTTCTAAGATATATATATAATAATTACAAATCATACTCTTTATCTCACATTACAAATGGCTTCTCAATCCTTTATTTATAGATTTTCAAAAGACCTTTGGCCTTCCCCCTTTGTGACCCTTCAATTCTCATGGAAAATGGCACCAAACATGCATGACCCTTCACATCCTTACATTTGAAAATTCATGTGGTGACCCTTCATAAGCAAAATCATCCTTTCCTCTTTTGTCTTTATCTTGGTGACTTTTCATATTCCTCAAAGTGTCCCTTCATTATAAATTGTGCCCTACCTCTTTTGTCTTCACTTGGTGACTCTTGGAACTCCCCAAGATGACTCTTCATGGGAGAATGCATCCCATTCTCCTTTTGTCTTTACCCCATGACTCTTTGACTTCTCCATGAGCCCTTCTTTTGTCTTATATTCAACCAAAAATATATTCATTAATATTAAATAAATATCAACACATATTAGCTAGGATATAACTATTACAAACATCATTAAATGCAATGGGGCCTTTATCACCAATAATTCTAGACATTTGACATCAATGACAATATTTCCAACAATAACCATATATAGATAGTGGGGGTGCTACGTTCAAGATAAGATATATAGGGAGGGGGGAGATCTACCAATAATTTATAGAGTTTTTTTGGCCAACCATATAAATTTGAGTTGAGTTTAGTTGAGTTTAAATAGATAGGGAGAGAGGATAGGGGATCCCTAGAGAGAATTTATAGAGATTCCACCCCCAATTCATAGATCCCATTAAACTCAACTTTATATGGTTGGGGGTAGCCCAAATATCTATCATAATCAATCTATATAGAGGGGGTAGGGGGGAAACTATAAAGATTTTTTTTGGTAACCCTATAAAGTGAAGTACCTCTATATATGTGGGAGTTGGTTTAAATGGCTCTATATATTTGGGGTGTCCCTCTCTATATATATCTTATCTTGAGTGTAGTCCCCCTCTCTATATAGGGTCTCCTTTGGCTATCTGGTAGGCTCTTTATATATGGGGATAAAGCCTCCTATATATATATGGGGCCTAATATGACCCCCTTCACAATAAATGCAATAGACTATCCCAACTCAGAGTCTAAGAGGGAGATACTAGTTTGATTTAGTGCCAATGCCTACCCCTATATATCTTACTAAGAAGATAGATTTATAAATAGAATAGTCACACACATAGGGCTCAATAGGGAATAATATCCATTAACAGTAGACCATCCACTCCCTCTTCTCTATAACTATATCTATATATACTATATATACAGGCATGGAGGCTCTAGATAGGCCTATTCTTTATATTGGTGATGGGTAAACAAACATTTAGTTTTAATTTTGGTTTCTATATAGGGGAGGGGAGGGGAAGGGCAAGGGGGCCAACCATCCACCCTATTATAAGACACTCAGCATGGGTTAGGAAATGTTTTTCAGGTGGATCTCACTCCTCCATTCAAAGTCATAGAGTGAGGAGTGAGATATAGATAGGGTGGGAAGTGATGATAGGCACCAGACTACATAAATAAAGTGAAGGCACTAGTCACATAGAAAATCCCTATGTATAGTTGGTGAACCCATATCTTAGTTATATCTCTTTAGTTCCCACAATCCCATTTATATCTATCTAAATACATATCATGTATACCATATATAGATCTATATATCTATTCCATGGATTGCATATCATATAGTACTAATAGGCATAACCTATCCTAATCTATGCAGATATAATATATAGGAAATTAAGGTTCTCATCTCATCTCATATCAGTGACTGTCGTACCTTATTTATAGAATATAATATAATAAAATAAATATGTAGGGGGTTGATAGATAGTGTTGGTTGGACTTCATACTAGGGGGTTTGACCAATAGAATAGTTGGATTGGGTTCATAGCTAGGAATAAGGTTGGATGGGTCTAGTTAATGGGATTTTCCTATATCTGGATTATTTAATTCAATACTACCATAAATAATAGATATATGGGATGAGATTCAGTTTATCCACCCTATATCTCTATTTTAGATGGGAGATGATTAGCTGATATACTCAAACTAGAACCTCCTATATATGGTATATATACATCTCTACTAATAGGCCTCTCTCCATCTATAGAGATAAAGAAAGAGGCCCTACCCCATATATTAGATTAGACTCTTCTCACCCCTATTATGATAGAGACATCTCATCTCCCTCATCGCCAAGGAATAAATAGGGGCTAACTAAATCATGGCAGCCATCCCCTCCCCATCATCCAAACTTATCTCTATAGTCTATGGCATGGATGTCTCAAGAGTTCAATCCATAGTCAATCTAGAGCATAAATCTACTAGCCCCTACCCTATTATATAGGATAGATAGGGGCTCAGGGTAGGGGTTAGGGTCTCTTATCTATGAAAATCCCCTATGAACCCTTGGATAGTGGTGGGGGTGATAGGGGAGTGATTTCATTGGTAGAGGCATCAGTAGAGGGTCCCTCTCCACTATATATTATGGAGTAAGAGTTTGATGGGCCTAAGAAAATAGATAGATGTATAGGGAACTAAGGAACATGAGCTAAACTATGGGGCACCCCTTCCCACTCTATAGATAGTCACCTATAGGTGATGGGGAGAGGAATGGATCTAGAGGTACCCTCACCTATCTCTTTATCCAAATATAGCCCTATATCTCTCTAAGAGTTAGTCAAGCTCCCCCACAATCTATATTCATTATGATAGATAGAGATAGAGGCCACCATATAGATTTAATGGGCCTTGTTTATATATAGGGGGTCATAGTCTATATTCACTATGATAGATAGAGATAAAGGCCACCATATAGATTTAACAAGCCCTATTTATATAGAAGGGGGAGGGGGAAACCCCTATTTATTAGATGGGAGGTGTTTTATATATATGTGGGATTTAGTTTAAATGGATCTATATATAGGGGGCCTAGATAGATAGGGATCCCAATATCGATGTCAATATTGCCTATCTATTTGTCAGATGTCAACCTTGACATCTAGTTGTCAACCTTGAAAAATTATAGTCGAGCTTGCATATCTATCTAATAGTGGTCAATATTAAGAACTAATGGTTGAGAATACCTATATATCTAGTAGTGGTCAAGATTTCCTATTTATATATCTATATAGGAGAGGATAAGGTTATGGATTGGTGGATAAGCCATAGATTATATAGGCATCTCATCAATGACATTGATGATTGGATGACAAAATAACTAGTCAAGAAGGCCATATATAGATAGGGAAGGGATGTCAACCTTAACATCTCGACCATAACCTCTCCATCTCCATCTCTAGATAGATATGCAACCTTCTCAACATGTCCTCAAGGTTACCTATCTATAGATCTAGGCTAGGGGATGTGATGTCAAGATTATAATCTTGACTACAAATAGACATGTCCCTAGATAGTGGTGGGGGATGAGGACAAGATCAGAAGCTTGTCAACAAGTGGGCAAGACATAAATTAGATAGGCATCTAGCTAGTCACTCTGATGGAGGTCAGTAAGTGCCCAATGTTGGTAATTTGAGTGTCTTTGTTTATTTGTGTCATGGATTGTCATTGATGACAAAAGAAACATGTGTAAAATGTGTTTTTGATAATGATAAAGGCATAAAGTTAAACTCAAGAATATCTTGCACATATCCTAAAAGAGCAAAGTACAAATCAGACAAGTTTAAGAACAAATCAATTTTGTGAATCAATATTGCTTTTACACATTCATGAGTAACAAGTAAGTAGCTCTCAAAAAACCTATTGGGTCTTGACTTATGTGTTGATAAGGTTTATCAATTCAAAGTAATTATAATTATAAATTTTTATAAGTAAATCAATCATGAAAATTTGACTGGGTCTAAATGGATAAAAGTAGATTTTTAGAGTGAATTAACTTGTTTAAATTTTATAAGTTGAGTAGTTATAAGAACTCAACATGGTCTAGTAGAGGTAATTGATTTTCTAAAATGACTTAGATTTATTCATTTTTATAAGTAAAGTTGTGGTAAGAATCTGAATGGGTCAGGATGAAGTAACTTAGGTTTACTTGATGTCATGACTTATTTCAAACTTATAAGTCAAGTAGTGTTACAAACCCAAATTGGTTTAGATGAGTGGATCAAGGTTGCAAGAAGACTTAAACTATTTCATTTTTATAATTTAAGTAGGTTGAAGAATCCAAATTGGTCTAGATGAGTGGATCAGGGTTGCAAAGTGACTTAACTTAGTTCATTTTTATAAGTTAAGTAGGTTGAAGAAATAGAATTGGTCTAGATGAGTGAATTAGGGTTTTGGAATAACTTTAATTCTTTTAAGCTTATAAGTCATGCAATCTAGAGAACCCAAAATAGTCTTGGATAATTATTTCAAAAAAATTGTTAAGTCCTCATTAGGAAAATTGTCTTGAACAAAATGTTGAAGGGATGGTTTCAAAAAGTCCAATGGGTATGTGGTCACTTAAAAATTTCTTGAAGGGTACATTTAAAGAAGTCTAAAGGGTAAGTGGACCAATTAAGAAATCTAAAGGGATGGTTTTAAAAATTTTGAAGGATATGTGGTCACTTGCAAAGTTCTTAAAAGGTACATTTAAAAAAGTCTAAAAGGTAAATGGATTGTTCAAGAAATATGAAGGATCAATTTAGGAAATCCAAAGGACAATTAGACCATTCAAGAATTTTGAAAGTATATTTTCAAAAATGTCAAAGGGTATGAGGACCTTTTTAGAAATCCTGAAGGGTATATGGACCATTCAAAGACTTCCAAGGGGATGTTTAGTAAATGTCAATGGGTATGTTGTAAAAACCTGAAGGGTAAGTAGTCCATTGCAAAAAATTTCAAAGGACTCTTTTTAGTGAATTCAAAGAACTTATTCAAGGATATTTTTCTAAACTTACCAAAGGATATTGCCAAAAGAATTTTAGTGTAAATATTTGAGATAATGCATAGATGACAAGTGTCACATTCATGCTAGTTCAATGGGTCAAATGTCATGACTTTTAATAGTATCAATGGCTCAATATCAATAGTAAAGTGAAGATCTAATGGAGCAAAGTATTTCCAAGCTTGAAAGGTGCTTGACTAATAATAGCTAGTGTCAAGATAAATACCGATCAAGTCTAAAAGAGATCTACAGAGCAAAGGCATTCAAGGATACCATATAGAGTGAGATGTTAACAAAGATACTAGAGGATAATATTGAATTAAGTTAAGTTAATCAATTTCAAGAACCTGATAGAGTGAGTCTATTACAAAATTTTGAAGCATCGATTGAAAGAACATAACTAGTTCTTGTAAAAATAGTTATTTATTTGAGTCTCTTATATATAGTCAGAGATTATTTTCAAAGTAATGGAATGCAAAATTCCAAAGTGATGAAGATTAATGAAGACAAAAAATCTTTTTTTGGAATGAGAGGAGTTTGAGCCATAAGTACATAAATATGAAACTCATCTAAGCATAGAGGAGGAGTATCTAATTAGAGAATATCTAAGTGTCAAATAGATAAATTTAGATATATATAGAAAAAGGGTACAATAAAAGTGAAAGATACACAAAAGTGTGTTGAAGGATAAATGAGAAGTTGTAAATTGGACCTACAACAAATAATAGAGATATGGATTCTTTTATGAATCTGATTCATTAAATTGAATTGGGAATGTCTGATCAGTTAGTGGCATCAAATTAAACTAGGTTGGTGCTTAGAATAGGGAGTAGGTACTTCGTGAGAGTTGGTACTCTTAAAATAATGGATAGGTGTCTCAATGGGATGGGTGTCCTAAAATGTAACTAGTGAGGTTCTGTTAATGAGACAAACTTTATGAGGCTAGATTAGAATAGTAGATTCTAGCAACTTTCTCATCGTGGTTTTTCCTTTTGGGTTTCCATGTATAAATCTAGTGTTTTGTGTTATGATTTTGTGATTTTATTATTTCTCTTTCATGTGTTTATGTTTGCATATGTTTAAAATTCTTTTTGAAAGTTGTAACTAGTTTTTGATATCTACTGATTCACCTCCCCTCTCAATAAATAGGCATGTTCAACAATTGGTATCAGAGCCATAGGTTCCTAGTGAGAAGCTTAATCATCTCAGGTGAATCTTGGAGTTTGGACACAAAATGACCAGTCTTGAAGGGACTTAATCAAAAGAGTCATCATTGTTTTATGGGACTAACTATGATTTTTAGTTTATAAGAATGGAGGAATATTTTAATTCTTTGAGTTTTGATGTTTGGATGTCTATTGTAAATGGATACACACCCCCTAATACTCCTCTAAATGATTAGGTAGCAAAAAAATCTTGTGAAAACAATGCCAAAACAAAGAATGTTATTCTTTATGGATTGTGAAATAGTGAATTTATCAAGGTGATGCATTACCAAAGTGAAAAAGACATATGGGACAAATTTAAGGGAATTTATGAAGGATATGATAGAGTAAAGAAAGGAAAGATCCAAACTCATAAGGGATAGTTTGAAAGTCTCAAGATGAATGAGGATGAGAATATTGTAGAGTACCTTCTTAGAGTAGATGAGATTGTAAATTCCATTAGAGGATTTAGAGAAATAATGGATGAAGCAGTCATTTTTAAGAAGGTATTAAGATCTATGACAATAAAGTATGATTTTAAAAAATTTACTATTGAAGAAGCAAGAGATCTGAATAAACTCATAGTAGATGGGTTAAATGAAACTTTCACTACTTATGAGATGAGGATGGGAGATGCTGAGTCATCCAAGAGAGAATTTGCTTTCAAAGTTTCTAAGCAAGCAAAAGAAGAGGAAACTTCAAATTTAGAATCTAAGGAGGTTTATGATGATGTAGAAGCCAATTTCATTATAAAATTGAAGAAAGGCTCAAGTAAATACAAAGTTAAGTTACCTATCAAGTGTTTTAATTTTGGTAAGATAGGTCACTTTTTTGCTAAGTGTCCACATAAAAAGAAAGAAAATTATGATTCAACTAAGAAGACTCAAAAAGAAAAATTATATCCTAAAAAGAAGATAAGTTTCTTTAGGAGTAAAAAGGGGTTGTAATTAAAAGAGGAGAGTGACTTAGTAGATGACAATAGTAGCTCCTCAAGTGATAAGCATGATAGTGCCTTTATATTAAAGGGGCATGAATCTCTATTTATGGAAATAAAATCAACCTCAAAAGATTTAAATCAAGGTGATAATGATGACTAGGATGAAGAAGAGGAAGGAAAAGTAGATTTGGAAGGATAACTTATCTGTGCCCTAAATGAGATTGACAAGATTAGGAAAGAAAATTATAAATACAAAAGGCTTAGTCAAAAGGAGATTAAGAAATCAAATTTAAAGAAATGAAGAATTTGATAAATTGATAGTGAACATTATGACTCAAGTAGAAGTGGAAAAGAAGATAGAGGATGTAATCAAATCTAATTTTCAAATAAAGTCCTTAGAATATTTGAAGATGGAGGAAAAAATATTGGACCTAAGAGAAAATCTTAAAAAGGCCAAAGAACAAATTGATAAAGGTCTGAAACTAAAAAGAAGATCTACCATATTAGATGAAATGATCAGTTCAAAAAAGCTCTCTAAGGAAACATCAGGTCTTGGATATGAGAAAGGAAAGAGTCCCATGTTGTGTATAGTTGGGAATCTTTATGAAAATTTCAAGGTAGTAGTAGAATCAGGAATCAAAAAGGAAGAAAATTGCATTCTTGAGGAGAAGAAGAAAAGTAATATTTTGGTTCCTACAAAGATGAAGGTTGATTCTATATAAATATACATAATAGGAAGGACTGTAAACAAGGTATAATTCATGAGATTTCCTATATATCCTCAAATAAGAATGATAAATGGGTATTCTTCATCATTATATGGTTATTGTTATAGATGTAATTAATTTGGGCATAGAGATATTAATTGTAAGATTATTCCTAAGAAAAGGTTAAGATTTTTAAGTAGAATTCCTTTTCTCCTCTATTAGATCTAGATGTCATATGCTATAACTATATTAAATTTGGGCATATAACAAAGAATTATAGAACAAATATTATCAAATCATCGTCTAACAATGCAAAAAGGGGTTCACAAATTGATAACAAAATAGAGAAAAGCACAATCAAGAAGCCAAAGGAGATATGGAATAAAAAGAATCAATCAATGATTAATCAAACTAATTTACATTCTAAAGAGAAAAGTCTATTGGTTATAGATAGTGGCTACTCAAAACATATGACTGGTGACAAGAGTAAGTTCATCAATCTAAGTTGATGTAAAGAAGGGACTGTCAACCTGGGAGATAATACTATAATAAAAATTAGAGGTAAAAGAACCCTTCACATTGATGGTAAGATCCTTACTCATGATTTTATTTATGTCAAAGGATTGAAGCATAATTTATTGAGTGTCAGTCAAATGTGTAATAATGGGTATAAAGTCATCTTTGATGCTGAAGGATATGAGTTACGTAGGTCTGGTAAAATAGTTGCTCATGGAAAAAGGATTGAAAGTAACATATATAATCTAATTAAGGAAAATGATGCAAATTATCTCATGGGAAAGATTGATGATAGCTAGTTGTGGCACAAAAGGATGTGTCATGTTAATTTTGACAATCTAGTCAAATTAAGTTCTAACCAGTGTGTAAGACACATGCCCAAAATAATCAAGCCTACATACACAACTTGTAGATAATGTCAAATTGGTAAATAGACCACTGTCTCATTTCAAACCAAAGAATATGTGACTACAAAACCTCTTTAGATAGTTCATACTAATCTTTGTAGACCAACAAAGACAAGAGGATCCAATAGAGTGCATTAATTTATGGTGTTCATAGATGACTACATAAGAATGACATGGGTAACTTTCTTAACAGACAAGTCTCAATCATTTGAAATATTCAAGATATTTAGGTCTATGGTTGAAAATGAAATTGGCAGAAAGATCAAGTGTCTCATATCAACAAAGAAGGAGAATTCACTTCAAATAAATTTATTGAGTACTATGAGAATCATAGAATTAAAAGACACTACTCAAATAAAAAATCTCCACAACAAAATGGAGTGGCTGAAAGGAAGAATAGGACTATCAAGGAGATGGCTAGAAAAATGTTGAAAGAATTCAACCTACTAGATGCCTATTGGAGAGAAGTAATCCAAACTATAGTATATATATTAACCCATGTTCAATTGAGAGTGAATAGTGATAAGACCCCATACAAACTATGGTATGGAAATCCTAAC
Source organism: Torreya grandis (assembly GCA_037957365.1). Taxonomy (NCBI): domain Eukaryota; kingdom Viridiplantae; phylum Streptophyta; class Pinopsida; order Cupressales; family Taxaceae; genus Torreya; species Torreya grandis. The sequence goes on from JARHVA010004506.1 coordinate 607,988, forward strand.
TCAGTTAAGTACTTTAGAGTCTTTGGTAGTAAGTGTTATATTCAAAGGAAGGAGAAAAAGATTGTAATTTTTGAGTCATGATGTGATGAGGGAATATTTCTTGGTTATTCCACTCATAGAAAAGCTTATATCTACTATAACAAAAGAATTCATAAACTAGTAGATAGCATTCATGTTAAAGTTTAAGAGACACTCAAGGAAGTGACTGAACCTATAAAGGAGATCACTATTGTAGAGCTAAAATAAGAAGAGGAGAATGAAATGTTAGATAATGAAGAAGAGATAAAGAAAAATGATAAGACACCTCCCAAGTTCATTCAAAAGGATCATCCTAAGGAGTAAAGCATTGGAGTATTGAAAAAAGGAATCCAAATGTGTATAAGGGAAGCAATGAACAAAGAATAGGTAAGTTTTGCCTTATTATCTAAAATTGAGCCAAAAAACTATACTGATGATAGTATAGATGATAATTGGCAAAAGGCCATGGATGAGGAACTATGTCAAATAGAAAAGAATAAAACTAGGTAACTAGTTCCAAGACCCATAGACAAGAATGTCATAGGCACAAAATGGATTTTTAAAAACAAGTTGAATGAAGATGGAGTTATTGTGAGAAGCAAAGCTAGACTTGTTTACAAAGGATATTCTCAAGTAGAAGGAATAGACATTGAGGAGACATTTACTCAGTGGCAAGATTGGAAGCAATTAGAATGTTTTTGGAATTTTTAGTTTTTATGAAGTTCAAAGTCTATTAGATGGATGTTAAGTCTACTTTTATAAATGGAATGTTAGAGGAAGAAGTCTACATACAAAAACCTAAAAATTTTCAGCTAACCGATAAGGAATACTACATGTGCCAACTAAAGAAGGCATTATATGGCCTAAAATAGGCACCCAAGTAATGGTATTCAAGGCTACATTAGTATTTTCAATGTCAAGGATTTATCAAAGGATGTGCCGATAGTAATCTATATTTTAAATCTAAAAATGGAAATATGTTGATCATAATTGTTTATGTTGATGACATCATTTTTGGTGGTAGTAACAACATGTGTAAAGATTTTTCAAATCAAATGCAAAAGGAGTTTGAAATGTCCATGCTTGGAGAACTTGGATTCTTTTTTGGTCTATAGGTTTCACAATCTAATGAAGGAATCTTCATATCCCAGACTAAGTATGCAAAGGAGATGCTCAAGAAGTTAAAAATGGAAGAAAACCAACCAATTAATACTCCTTTAATAACAAGATGCAAGTTGAGCAAGAGTGATTAATCTCCTAAAGTAAATCATACTATGTATAGATCAATTATTTGTAGTTTACTTTATTTTACTACTACTAAACCAAACATCATGCAAGTTTTATGCATGGTTGCTAGATTCCAAGCTACTCAAAAAGAAACTCATGTAAATATAGTAAAAACAATCTTAAAATATATCAAAGGTATAGTATACTATGGTTTGTGGTATCCTTCAAGTAATGATTTCATTTTGACAGGATATACTGATGCTGATTGGGAAAGCAACATAGATGATAGAAGAAGCACAAGTGGTGGTGAATTATTTCTTTTTAAAAGACTTGTTTCATGCCTAAGCAAAAAAAAAGAGTTGGTTACTTTTTCTATTATAGAAGAAAAATATGTTTTAGTAGTGGCATGTTGTACACAAGTATTGTGGATGAAACAGACACTAAGAGATATGGAGGTAGAGTTCAAAGGACCAATTCACATTCGATGTGACAATTCAAGTGCAATAAATATCTCTAAAATATATATTGATGCATTCTAAGACTAAACATATAAAAATTATCACTTTTTGAAAGATAAGGTTATTAATCAGGAAGTTACATTGGAATATGTTAACACAATAGATCAAATTGTAGATATTTTCACTAAGCCTCTATCTAAAATCAATTTGAATATCTAAGACAATAGCTAGGAGTAGTGGCTCTTACACCACATCACTAATTTTTGGTGATTAGACATATCTCTAAGAGGAGTTCTTCAAGAAACATCTCTAATTATTGGAAGAAAAAGAGCTTAGGCAAATGAATCATGGCCTAAGGGGGAGTTTTTCTTTTTATTTTCATCTAATAGGTCTAAGGATTAGAACTTTGACATACCTAAAAAAGTGTCTTTTCAAGGGCTGCTATTGACATACTGGTAAAGATGCTTTGTCATTAATGTCAAATAGGGATAAATTTAAAAGATAGAGGTGTAAAGTAGTAATTGACTTGTAACAAAGAATATTTTCTTGCCATCAATGACAAAGGGGGAGATTATTGGAAATTTGAGTGTCTTAGTTGATTTGTGTCATGGATTTTCATTTATGAAAAAATAAATATGTGTAAAATGTTTTGTTGATAATGACAAAGACATAGAGTTGAACTCAAGAAGATCCTACACATCCAAAAAGAGCAAAGTATGGATCAGACAAGTTCATGAACAAATTAGGTTTGTAAATCACTATTACTTTTACTCATTTATGAGTAATAAGTAAGTAGCTCTCAGAAACCCAACTGGGTCTTAACTTATGTGTTGATAAAGTTTGTCAATTCAAAGTAATTATAATTATAAAATTTTATAAGTAAAGCGATCATGAAAATATAACTGGGTCTGAATGGAGAAAAGTGGGTTTTTGAAGTGACTTAACTTGTTTAAATTTTATAAGTTGAGCAGTTAGAAGAACCCAACTTGGTCTAGTAGAGGTAATCAGGTTTCCAAGATGACTTAGCTTTATTCATTTTATAAGCTAAGTTCTGGTAAGAACCTAAATGGGTAAGGATATAGTAACTCAGGTTCAATTTATGTCATTACTTCTTTCAAACTTATAAGTCAAGTAGTGTTAAAAACTTGAATTGGTTTAGATGAGTGGATCGGGGTTGCAAGGGAATGTAACTTATTTCATATTTATAAGTTAAGTAGGTTGAAGAATTTGTATTGGTCTAGATGAGTAGATTAGGGTTATAAAGTGACTTAACTTATTTCATTTTTAAAAGTAGGTTGAATAACCTAAATTGGTCTAGATGATTGAATCAGGGTTTTAGAACGACATTAATTCTTTCAAGATTATAAGTCATGCAGTCTGGAGAACCTAAAATAGACTTGGAGAATTCTTTCAAAAATATTATTAAGTCCTCATTAGGAAAATTTTCCTAAATAAAATGATGAAGAGATGGTTTAAATTTTTTTGAAGGATATGTGGTCACTTGTAAAGTTCCTGAAGGGTACATTTCAAAAAGTTTGAAGGGTAAGTGGACCAATCAAGAAAGCTGAAGGGATGGTTTAAAAAAGTCTAAAGAGTATGTGGTAACTTGCAAAGTTCTTGAAGGGTACATTTAAATTTTTTTGAAAGGAAAGTGGATCGTTCAAGAAAGCTAAAGGATCATTTTAGGAAATCTAAAGGGAAATTGGACCATTCAAAAATTTTGAAAGGATCTTTTCAAAAAATTTGATGGTTATGAGGACTTTTGCAGAAAGGCCAAAGGGTATATGGACCATTAAAAGACTTCCAAGGGGATTTTTATTAAATGACAAAGGGTATGATGTAAAAAATTGAAGGGTATGTAGTCCATTTTTTTTTTTTTGAAGGACTCTTTTGAGTGAATTCAAATAACTTCCTAAAGGATATTTTTCCAAACTTGTCAAAGGATATGGTCAAAAGAATAGTGTAAAGCTCTGAGCTAATCTATAGATGAAAAGTGTCACATTCATGATTGTTCAATGAGTTAAATGTCATGCCTTTTAATTAGATTGATGTCTCATGATCAGTAGTATAGTGAATATCCAATAGAGTGAAGTATTTTTAATCTTGAAAGGTGCTCGACTGATAATAGCTAGTGTAAAGATAAACATCGAACAAGTCTAGAAGAGATCGATGGAGCAAAGGCATTCAAGGATGTCATAGAGAGAAATATGTTAACAAATTTATTATAGGATAATGTCAAATTAAGTTAATTCAATAAATTTTAAGAACTTGATAGAGTGAGTTGGCTATAAAAGTCTGAAGCATCAATTGAAGGAACATAACTAGTTCTTATAAAAATAGTTATTTCTTTGAGTCTATTATATATATTTAGAGGTTGCTTTCAAAGTAATGGAATGTGATATTAAAAAGTGATAAAGATAAGGGAAGATAAATAGTCATTTTTTTGGAATGAGAGGAGTTTGAGCCTTATGTATAAAAATATGAAACTCATCTGAGCATGGAGGAGGAGAATCTAATTAGAGAATATCTAAGTATCAAATAGATAAATTTAAATATAGAGAAAGGGTGAGGAAAGAGTGAAGGATACAAAAGAGTTTGTTCAATTAGAAATGAGTAGCTTCATATTACACCTGCAACAAAGAATAGATACTTGGATTATTTTATGAATCTGATTCATTAATTTGAATTGTAAATGTCTAACAGGTTGGTTCCATCAGCTTAAACTAGGTTGGTGTTCATAATAGGGAATAGGTGATTCCTAAGAGTTGGTTCTCTTAAAATAGGGGATTGGTGTCTCCATGGGATGTGTGTCCTAAAATCTAATCAATGAGACAAACTTTGTGAGGTTGGATTAGAATAGTATATTCTAGCATCTTTCTCATAGTGGTTTTACCCTTTGGGTTTCCATGTTTAAATCTAGTGTTGTGTGTTGTGATTTTTTGATTGTGTTATTTATCTTTCATGTGTTTATGTTTCCATATGTTTAAAATTATTTTTGAAATTTTTAAGTGACTAATTTTTTATATCTATTGATTCAACCCCCTCTCAGTAGATAGGTGTGTTTAACACCTAGACTAGCCCTAGAAAGATTGGGAAGTATAAGAATGATTTCACCATATAGAAAGGGTCATCAAGATAAAATTTATAGGCACCCAAAACATGCCATATATACCTATATATTGGAGGTTGTGTCTGAACCTAGCCCACCCCAGCCCTAGAAAGATAGACTGGGATGAAATGCCATATATATAGGGGGTTTGCCTAGCCTAGTCTTTCTAGTGTCTCTTCTGTCCATCTAAAGATAACCTTGGTTATAAATAAATTAAATTAGGTAGGGATTGGATAGATATACTTTTTAGCATAGATTTATATATCTAGGTACCACCCTAGATATTAAAGAGTCAATCATCTAGAGGTATAGTTTGATGGAGGTGCCATATGGATATCTAGGACAACCCATGCCCTATATACCTGTCTCTGGGAACTTGGGTCTGAACCTAACCCACCCCAAAAAACCAATGTATATCAAAACCTAGCCCACCTTAGATAGTTGAAGGAGGTCCTAGATAGATATATATGCCACCCCACCCCAGATAGTTAATGTCTATCCAAACCTAACCTAGTCTATCTGATCACTCTTCTAGCATCTATATAGGGCCAATTTAAACCCAGTGTAGAAGGAACTCTTTTGGATCTCTATTGCCTATTTATCTATATGGGTTAAGGACCATATATATATATATCTGGGCCTATATATCTTATCCCATATATATATATGGAGTAGTAAATATTATATTATCTTATCTAAATTTGAGCATAGAAAATATTTTATTAAGTATAGAAAATACTATAGACTCCCATATATATATATATATATATATCATAGTGAATATTATCTTATATATAGGGTGGTCTCCCCTCTATATATATGGGGATCCCCTCTATATATAAATTAAGTCCCATATATATAAAGAGACACTTTATATGGTTGGGGGGTTAGGGGTGGCCCTCTATATAAACTAAACTAAACTAACTATATAGGATATGATACCGCTTCCCAATATAGAAACCTATAGATGGATATGGGATGGGACCCCTATCTATGCTTCCTAGCTAGTTCTAAATTATAGGGATCATATTACCTCATGCCTATCCCATAAATTGATAAGGGATATGGCTTGTACCATATCTATATCTAAGGGGTCCTATATATAGATAGGGTGACCCAATCCCCTCTTGACCCTATTTCCCTTCCCCTACCCCTTTAATAGAGATAGGATATGGGATACATGAATAAATATGGGGCAAGATGATCCCTATCTATTCTATGGTTCTTACCCCTATAGATCTATTTATCATGAGGGGGAGGGGAGAAAGTGACTAATGAGATCAAACCCTTGACCCCCCTCTCTATCTCCTTCTCTATAGAAGGGGATGGGTATGGGGATGGGGAACCTATCCCCCCTCTATATATGGGGGGTCATCATCCATTATAGACATGACCCTATATCAATCTAAATCTATAATATCTGTAGTTAGATCTATGGTATATAGTTTCATTAGAACCCATTTATATTAATTATATGGAATCAATCCACATTAAAATCAACTCTATATGGCTATATATGGGGTGAGCATAGAGATTACCCTTCAATATAGAGTTAGATGATCCCCCTCTCTATACAAATTCTAGTAGATCTTTATATGGGCCCCCCCTCTTTATATATATGGGGGTTAGATTAGATCATATTAGATCATATATATATATATATATATATATATATATATATATATATAAGGGGGCCTTAGATAGATCTAACCCAAATAGATATATAGGGCTTGGGGGGGGCTTCTCTATATAGATGGGGGATTTTTTAGCCCTCTAAACTAAACTAAACTAGAGTAAAATAAACTAAAATAAACTAACTCTAATATATACTATGCCCCCTACCCCATATCTAAACTAAATATAGACTCCTTTTAGACTCTATCTCTATCTATATATTGTGCCCCCCCATAATCTATTTTTTTTGGTACCCCCAAGCTTTATATATTATATATCTATCTAGGTTAGATTAGATCTATATAGGGGGAAGCCTCCCTTAGATAGATCTAACCCAAATAGATATATAGGTCTAGGGACCCCTCTCCCCTCTCCCCAAATATCTATCCCATTAAACTTATATGGTGGCCCTATCCCAGATAGATATAGATGTGATGGGATGTCTCGAGTTTAGTTTAGAGAGAGGGCCCTAGCCCTATATATCTATCTAGGTTAGCTCTATCTAAGGGTTTCTCCCCCTCTCCCTCTCTATATAAATGGGGATCTAATCTAACTAGATATTTGGGCCCCCTCTCTCTATATATGTATCGAGTTAAAGGGGTCCTCCCCTCCCCCTCTATATAAACTAAACTAAAATGAATCTAATATATACATCATTTTAAATATATAGTATGGATTACATCACTATTAAAATCAATTCATTATAGTCTAGCATGGGATACTTAGGATATCACTCACTTCATCACTGCACTATAGTTTGACATCACTGACACTGGACTATAGTCTAGCATGGGCTAGGCTAAGCTGGATGGGATAGGTAGAGAATTCATCCTAGATGGTTATGGCATCACTCACTTCACTATAAGGCATCATATCCCTTATCATGTCATATCCATGCCCCTATCCCTATTATGTCATATTCATGCCATAGTGGGAGAACCCATATATGATAATAAATCCACTCTAGATAGGATCAAGTCTGGTCTGGTCTAGTTTGGTCTATATAGTGTAGGGAGTAGGGAGTAAGCCTGCTATAATATAGATAAGTTAGACTAGACTAGACACGATATGCCATGGATAGTCCCATTATTATATTAGAATTATAATCTGGTAATTTTGTCATCACTAATAAGAGAGAATCATAGAGATTTATTCGTCGGGAAACTTGCAAGTATAATTTAGGAGTGATTTTCTCAAGAATCTAGAGAGAGGGGGACATCGACCTAATGTTATGAGTATTTAGACTATAAATTTTTTGATAAATAGTCACCAAATTCTGACACACATATTATCCTAGAGGATGATTCATAACTAGGTCAATCATGTTTACTATAAGTGGACAATTGAGTGGTTATACCAGTAAAAATTCATCCATATATGATTATAACATATACTGATGTACTTCATTATTAGGTTGTCATTTCCCTTGGGATCAAATGAAATGTTATACCTAGTCATTTTAATCAGACTTCAATTCCACCATAATGATAATATGTTCATTACAATCAATGTAGTGAGATCCATGGAACCAATTGAGCATTTATGCCTATTACCATAGAAGTAATCTCTTTGAAGGATTCTGTCTCTTAGGCATGCAATCATCTATAGGATCTCCCTACCCCCACCTCAGTCACTCAAGTATCCAATCATATCAAGGCCTCCTCTTCCTCACTCAAGTTCATCTAGGGAATAGATAGGTAATATGGATGGAGCTGAACCTAAACCCTTCCATAGCATATACATCTATTATCTAGTTGGATGGTAGGGTAAGGGAGGCTTCTCCCCTTAATGAAGGACTAGGTATAGGAGGTGTTAGAGTGGGGGAGGCCTAGACATGATTACATAGGTGTGTTGACACCATATAAATATGGGAAAATGGCCTATTTACCAACATACCCTCCCCCCACCACTATCTAGGTCTGGTGGATCCCATTATCATAGGTCCTTCATTTGGGGCTAGATGGGATGGCACTATATGATCTATCAAAATGGGATAGGTATACCCCATAGATATATGCATAACATGTGTATCTATTTATCTATTTTATGTGGGATGGGGGAGGGGACCCATCCCTACCTATATATCTATATGGCCCCAATCCCAATTTGATGTGGTTGACCCTAACAGGGGCTAGTCTCAATATCCACTCCACATGAGTGAGATATTTTCCCAACCCTAAACTTTATCTATTATATAATCTATCTATCTATCTCTCAATGAGATAGAGAGGGCATGGGGTTTGGGTTAAATCAAATTAGTGGGGGGAGGTAAACCTTGGACCTTAGTCTAGACTAGTCTAGTCTAGTCTAGTATGGAGTGCATTCCTACATTCACATTACAATAGAGGGTGGCCTCATTGTATGGACTCTAGATCCCCCACCCTAAACTATCTATCTATTTATTAGGGGCATCAACATCAATTATATTTTTAGGGCATTCATTTATGCTTATGATCGCCTATATATAGATAGGTAATAGGAAGAGTGATAAATGAACTACATACACTCTCTTCTTTGTGAGGGAACTACACTCTCTATGAAGGTTAGGGCTCACCCATATCTTATCTATTCCCCTATAACCATCTGTGGCCTTAGCCCCATATATTATCTCTTTCCCTATAATTATATATAACCTTGACCCCATATCTTATCTCTTCTGCTATAACTATTTATGGCCTTGGCTATAGCTGGGAGAGGGAAGACGCTAGCCCATATCTAGATATAGATCAATCAGATCTATTTTCATCTCTAGGAACCACATCTCTATCTTTATTTGGTTATATCACATCAAAATAAATGGATGAGACCCCTTCTATATATATATGGGATAATTATTGATAGACACTATACCCTATATAACATAGAAAGTGAGGGCTCCAGTCTTGATAGACTGGACCCTATAGAGAATGGGGGGCTCAAGATAAGATTTGATATGCTCAAGATAAGATAAGTCTCAATAGACCCTATACCCTATATAATATAGAGATGGGGAGATATTCTCAATATAATATATATAAGGGTGCCACCACTAACCATAACTATATATTGTGGGGGTGGGGGTTATCTATATCTAGATGGGGGGTCAAGTGCCTCCCCATCTCCTCTCTAAATATATGGGAAGCCTATATATTTATTGGGGGTACCATATCTATGATCTAATAGAATATATATAGGGATCCCCCCATGCCCTATATATCTATCTAGGTTAGATCTATCTAAGACACCCCCTTATATATATCTAGATCTACCATATATATATTAGATAGGCCTAGATGATAGGGTTTGGGTCCCATCCTTATATATCTATTTAGGTTAGATATATCTAGGGGGCTCCCCCTATATAAATCTAATCTACCCTATCTTAGGGGGTATTCACTATGATCACCCCATAGATAGATTTAGGAGTAAGTGAGTGAGTATAGATAGGGGCCCTTCATTATGGGATGAGAGTGCCCATATGTCGCATATATATAAATAGGGTCAATAAAGAGAATAAATTTATATATCATCTATTCCATTCCAACTAGATAGATTCTATATATGGGGTCCAACTCCAAATCCAACTCTATATAGCCCTGCCCCTATATCGAATAGGCCAATGACAAAGAATTGTATATGTAGGGGACTGACCACCCACATATATAGATGGGTAGGAGTGATGGGTTGGGGTGGGCTGAGAGCACCTATATATAAATAGATATTTAAGCTCCACTACACTAGATATAGCCGATATTCACCCTCGACATACCAAGGTGAGGACTACTATCTATTCTATATGGTCTATAGTCGACACTTAACCCCCCTCTATATTTATGGGGGGGTTGGGAGCATAGATCCCATATATATAAAGGGCCCTAACAACCTCCACTATCTAAAAGAGAAGGATGAGCAACTACTATCATAAACTCTCTATTTGTATATAGCCTCACCCTATACATATAGGCATCTATCTTATATGCCTCTCTCTTCAGTTTCGTGTTGAGGGGCCCATATATATATGGAATAGATGCCTATATATATGGAATATAATACCATGTATATGGAATAGATGCCTATATGGATATAGGGCTAGGATATTCTAGGTGGGGGGTCATTATACTATGTATATGGAATATATGCCTATATGGATATAGGGCTAGGAGATGCCTTAACTCTACTCTATATATAGTGAAGGGAAGGGGGGTCTCCCAAATCTTTCCTTGCCCTATAGATTCATCTTGGCTATATCTACCTAACTTTCCATATCCATTCCATATATAGGGTGTTTAGCCTATAGCCTATCCATTATAGAGCTAGTTATATCGATAGTGTTAGGCCCAGATAGATATAACATATATTCTAAGTAGGTTGAGCCTAGCTATACTAGATGAGAGATACCCCATATCTATATCTAGAGAGAGGAGGCATACCATATAGATGACTAGACTCTATAGATAGTAGTCGAGGGGGTCAACAATTCTAGCTATTTTTATAGGGAGGCGCTAGGATATAGAGATAGGGGGCCTTGACTGATACTATATATAGATGTAAGTTAAGGGTTTATCTAGTTATATGCCCTCAAATATAACTATAGATAGTAGCATGAGGGCCCTACCTTAACTATGTCTATGGGGATATGGCTCAGCCTCCTTGAGAGAACAATCTCTTTATATATAATAGAGGCTATCAACATGAGGGGAATGAATTCCATTGGCCTCCCATACCCACATATAGATAGGGGGTTGAGAGCTAACTATCCCTATCTATACTATAACTTATGGATAGCCACCCCCATTTATCTATATAGACCTAACCCTAGAGTAGGTGAGGCCCTATCTATAGAGAGAGATCCAAGTGGGTGGCCTTATCGATATAGTGCATACCCTTATCATAACTACCATCACTACCTAGCCATAGACCATATAGATTAGATTGACTAACTAACTCTATCCAATGAAATTCAATATTACGCAAACACTACTTTCCTAGAGATGGGATATATAGTATTCACTTCCCCCATTATATATATACGGGATAATAATAGATAAGATATATAGGGAAGGCCAAAAAACTCTATATTAGGCAACCCCTAATTTTAATGTATATAGTTTTTTATCCACTACAAAATGTGTCTTTTATATATATGGGAGTTATTTTCCTATATAGAGAGAGGGGAGAGGGGCTATATATTTTGGGTTGGGAGGTCAGATAGATATAAAGGGCTTGGGTCAAGCATCAAGTCTCTCTAGAGGGCCCCCTCTCTTCTCTATCTATGGGGTGGGGCACACCCTAAGATATGACACCCCTTTCCCTTTATATAGATCTAATATAGGGAGGACAAGGGGGTTAAGTGATGCCACCATCTCATCTATTATATATGTTTCTCATCATCCATCCATTATGATATGATTAGTTAAGTACACACTCACCATCCCCTCTATTAATATAGGGATTTATAGGGCCCTACTTATATTTCATTTTATTCTATTTTATTATAGTCTATTCCATTATATTATATTCTATATATATGGTTGGGAGAGGGGTAGTGAATATCCCAATTAGATCTAGGGGCACTCATCCCTAATTAGATAGATAAAGTTGGGTGAGGGAGGATGGGGAGTCATGGCCTCTCTTGTTACCATATAGATTAGAAATTAGATTCCCCATATCCATATCCATATCTTTATAGGGCCTTTAGGTTGAGTGGTTCATCTATTCTAGGCCCATATAGATAGAGGGACCACCTTTACCCCATATATATCTATCTATATATTTATATATCTATATAAGGGAACTGTCAATCGAGCACCACATCTAAAACCTCTAAAAGAGACTACATATTTCTCCCACTCCACCACGAGGTTGAAATGGAGGTTCTTATCTATATATGTAATTTATAGGTATTTGTATGGATTGATTTCCCTATAGATATATATGGTAGATTATGGATTGTTAGAAAATAAACATATGGCTCATATAGATATATAGGCTATCAAGTGCCCTATAGTAGATTAATGTTATCTCCCCATCTCACCCCCTCCCCCTCCATATATATATATATATACATATATGTATATATATATATATATATATATACATATATGTATATATATATATATATATATACATATATATATGTATATATATATACATATATATATATACATATATATATATATATACATATATACATATATGTATATATATACATATATCTATATATATACATATATACATATATATATACACACACACATATATATATACACACACACATATAGATTAGATATGTATCCCAACCTATAGAGAGGGAGAGAGGGGCCCTCTATATAGATCTAATAGATAAATATATATAGGGTGGGGAGAGGGGGGCCACTCTATAGAAATTATTTCTAGATAGGTATGGCCTAATCAATGTTATGGACTTGCCAGATAGATAGATAGGGCTTGGAAAAAGTATCTCTCTCTATGGGACTCCCCATCCCCATTATTTTAGTTTATATAGAATAGAGGGTGAGGAGAGGGCCCCTCTAACTCTATCTAATCCCCCATATATATAGAGAGGCCCCCCTAGATACCAAATAGATATATAGGGTTTGGCCCCCCTCTCTATATAGATGGGAGTTTCTTTGGTCCTATATAGATATGATCTACTTTATATTAGGATTGGATCCCCATATATATATATAGAGAGAGGGAGTCACTATGATAGATAGAGCCCCATAGAGAAATTCTAGAGAGGGGGGTCCTTTCCCATTCTATATCTAGATAGAGGGGTTGGCATTGAGCCATTAACATAACTAGAATGACCCACTGGTCAATATAGATGATTTAATAGAGGGAGGAATGTGAATGCCCTATAGATAGATGGCTAGGCCTAGGGTGAACCCATATAGATATATCTATAGGGTATCACTCATCACTAAGTATCGATACCCAAATGGAGATGGAGACAAAGAACCAATCCCCCTATATATATAAATAGGTGGTGAAATCCTATCAAGTTAGCACAGATGGCTTTATTTACCCACCACTAAAGACTAGTCATCTACCCATTGATTGAGATTATGGTCAATCCTAATTTTTGGATCACTGAAGGAAACTATAGTCTAGTCTAGTCTTATTGATGATGTGATGTTCTCCCATCATGATTAGATGAATGATCAATATCACATATAAAATGGATGGATACATGATAATCTCTTCTCTATATTCTAGTCTGATGAAAACATCATATTGATATAGATCTTAAATCCCATATATAAGATATCTATTGATTTTATATTCCCTATATATCTATCCAATCTTGAGATAGAGTTTCATTGGCACTTAAATTTGTATAGAATAGATGAGATGACCCTATCCATCCATATATTTGAGATGACCTCTGTGTGTGTGTGTGTGTGTCTGTGTGTGTGTGTGTGCGTGAGTGAGAGAGAGAGAGAGAGAGAGAGAGAGAGAGAGAGAGAGAGAGAGAGAGAGAGAGAGAGAGAGAGAGAGAGAGAGTGACATATATATAGAGGGGGGACTTAATCACTCTACCTTAATTATATATGGGGTGGGGCCCCTATCTCTATAATGTTCCCCTATCCTTATATAGATAGGCAAGGGACTATCAAATGAAGGACACTCCCTACCATACTAATTTAAGTGCCAATGAAACTCTATCTTGAAATTGGATAGATATATAGGTTAGGGCCCTACCTAGAGAGTGGATAAATTGATGAGGTTATCTCTAATCCACTACACTCCTCTCCATTAGAGAGGGAAAGGTTAGTATATATAGTAGTCTGGTAGGGGATTATGATACAATCAATCATCAATCATATCATGCATATAATAAATGGATGGCATATATAATATAATAGAATAAAATCTAATAAGGGCCCTTAAGATATATATAGAATATAGGGGTAGGTGAATGGTCACTTACCCCTTAGTTTATTTCTCAATCAACTGAGTTATATGCTTACCCCTCAATTCATAAATGAATTGAGTCCCTTTCCCTCCCTAGATAGATATATAGTTGAGTACCGTATATCTATATAGGGCCCCTCTATCCCTAGATAGTGTTGGTGATCCAAAAATTAGAAGTTCTAGTTGATAAATATTTTAATAGCATAAAAATAAAAAAATAAAAATGAATTATCTAAGAAGAGATGTAGTATTACTCAAGATCACAATACAAATATATGCTTATATCTAGGAAGAGATGTTTGTCTTCAAATTTCAGCTTACCTCTTCATTTATACACATTTTGAAAGCATGGGGACAATGTGGAAGGTCACCAATCTTGAGGAATATTAAGTGGTTTGACTTCCAAGATTTAAAACAATATAGAATTCGAGGAATTACTATTTTTAGAAACTTACTATTTTTAGACTACACTACTAAAATTGAAATTTGGGGCACTTTCATTGGGTTTTAGGGGTCAAACTTCATCAATAAAATCTCCATGCCATCTCACGATGTTATCCTCAATCTTAGCTTTCCAATGGTTCAAACGGTGAGTCAATTGGAGCTACAGTGCAAAAGTTATGGCTCCCAAAACTTCCATCATCAATTGGGGTAGAACTGTCACCCGAATTATCACCTAAATTATTGCTTGGATCATTCCTCCCTCCTTGAAAAGTAATGGACCCCATTGAATCAATGTTCCCCATCAAGTGTGGTAGTTGTTTCTTGATTTGATTCTTTGTGAGCCACTCACCTTGATGGCTAAGCTAGCCCCTTTTGACCACTCAATAAAGTGGAATACAGCGTCCTCTTGTTGTCTTCATCCAAATATGCACAATCTGATCCTCTTCCACTATAGAAAAACTTTGTGGATCAAGCTCATCAATGTCTAGTTGTTCTGCTACAATTGAAGTGTCCAATATAGGTGGGTGATATGGTTTAAGGAGCTCCACATTGAATATTGGATGCAAACCAAGGTAGGCTGGTAGGTTCAACTCAAAAGCATTTTCTCCAACTCTTCTGGTGATGGTGTAGGGACCATATCATAGAGGCTAAATATTTCTGTGTGGGCTTGGAATTCATTCCTTCTAAAGCCATAACCAAACCTTGTCACCCATATCAAAATTGTGTGCAATCTTATGTTTGTCATGTGATTGTTTATACTTCTGATTCATCTTCTCCAAGATGTCATGAACTTGTTGTTGGATGTGCTGCATTTGTTCAATAAACTTGTTGCTTTTGTTGCCTCAGATCTTCAATGATGTGTGTATTCCATGGTGAAAAATGGAACAATTATATCAATAGGTGCCATGGGTTGGAACCCAAAACATACTTGGAATGGACTGTGCTTGGTCAAGCTGTGCAATGCCCAATTGTATCCATGTTGTATGAAAATAAGTCCCTCATCCCATGTGCATGGATGTTTGGAGTGATACATCTGAATCATGTGAACAATCAAGTAGTTTACCACCTCTATTTGACCATCAGTCTATGGATGGAACAATGTAGACTTCATCAGCTTAGTATACATTAACTTCCATATAGTAGACCAAAATATGCTCAAGAACCTTCTATCTCGATCTGAGACAATGGACTTATGGAGACCAAAATGGAGCCACACATGACTAAAATATAGTTGAGCAGTTTCCTTAGTAGATATATTTTTATTTCAAGCAATCATGATAGCAATATTATAAAAATGATCAACTACCACAAAAATACAGTCCTTACCATGTTTTGAAGTGGGTAAACGTGAGAGAAAATCCATTGAGATGGATTCCCAAGGCCTGGTTGGTTCTGGCAATGGCATGTACAATCCTTGCTTTTTATTTTTTGGCTTGGCTATCACACATGGGGTGTAATATTTTAGATATCTTTCCACATCCTTTCACATATGGGGCCATTAAAAGTGTTTTTCAAGAACTACCAATGTCTTTTCAATACCAAAGTGTCCAGCTATCCTATTGAAGTGTGCTTCCCATATCATATTTTGTTGCTCTGCAACTAGAACACAGATGTGCCCCATATGACATAAGACATTATCTTGCAAATAGAAATCAAAAACATGTTTACCTTTTTGAAGTGCTTGATATGTATCAATAAAGGTAGGATCTGCTTCATAGAGAGCACCCCAAGTGGCACTCTCATGTCCACACAGGTCAAGAACTATTATGAGTGCAGTAATTGGTGGGTGGCTCAAACAATCTATAGTTGTATTTGAGCCCCCCTATTTATGTTTGATTATCAGGTAAAATCATTGAAGATATGTGGCCCACTTTTGGTGCCTCTCATTTTGTAGTTTTCTTTGCATCTAGATGAATTCCTATGGTTTGTGGTCAGTGTGGATGATCATTTATTTCCCCAAGATTTAGTGTTTCCATTGTTTGAAAGATTGTATAATGGCATAGAGCACCTTATCATATGTTGGATATTTATTGACTATATCATTGAAAGTTTCCCTGTGATATGCAATAAGATGGCCATGTTGCATGATGATAGCTCCCATAGAATATTCAGATGCATCTGTCATCAACTTAAAAGGTTGATGCAAATCTAGCAAGGCAAGAACAGGGGTGGAGCATAGTATGTTCTTAAAATTCTAAAATTCCCCTTGTTTTATTTCACCCCACTGAAATGTAGCTTTAGCTCCTCCTTTAGTCACTTGGGTTAGTGACCAAGAAACATGTAAAAATTTAATAACAAATCTATGGTAGAAATTTTCAAGACCCAAAAAGCTGTAAAGCTCTCTGAGGGTCCTTAGTGTGGGCCATTCTTGAATAACCTAAATCCTTTTTGGATCAACATGGACCCCTTCCTCATTAAAAATGTATCCAAGGTACTGAATTATTATCATCTTGAATGTACATTTATCAAGATTTGCATACAACTTGTGCTCCTGAAGAGTTTGAAGCACCTTATGAACATGTTGCAAATGTTTTCCCCATGTTCTGTTATATATGAGTATGTCATCTAAGTATACAACCACAAATGAGTTGGTGAAGGGTCGTAAGATGTCATCCATCATCCTCATGAAGGTTGCAGGTGCATAGCTAAGCCAAAAGGCATAACCAACCATTCAAAGAGCCCCTCCTTATATTTGAATGTAGTCTTTCAGACATCATTGGGATCAATGGGAATTTTGTGATAACTAGATTTGAGATCAATTTTGGTGAAGAACTTCACACCACAGACTGGTCCAATAGGTCATCAATCTTGGGGAGAGGATAGTGATTCTTCATAGAGATTTTATTCAAGGCTTAGTAGTCAATGCAGAGCCTCCATATTCCATCTTTCTTCAGTGCCAAGATAATTGGGCTATTGCAAGGTGAAGGGCTTGGCCTGATGTGACCCTTTTAGATCAATTCTTGAACTTGTCTTTTTATCACATCATTCTCTAAAATCTATCTATGATACATATGAGTATTAGCCAAAGGTGACCCTGGGATCAAATTGATAGAATTTTTTTCCTAGCAATGCAGTGGAACTCCTATGGGTGACTTGAATAAGTCATCACATTATCTTATGATTCATCCTATCTAATTTTGTTGTTGTGTTGATTGTGTAGTTAGGACTGCAACATTAACCTTCTTGGAATTCTATGGTTTGACCACCATGAGAAAAAATTGCTTTGTTTTCTCCACCAATCTCTTGCATTTCTTAACACTGATCAAGGAGATAGATGTGGGAGGTGGTACCTCTGGTAAAATATAGTGCCGTGTTCCAATATTGAGGGTAATCCTTTGATTTTGTGATTCATAGATGCCATGTCACTCATACATGAATGGCTAACTAAGGAGTACATCACAAACATCTAGATTGACCACATCACACAAGACTTCATCTTGGAATGGTTTTATAGCATATGAAAGAAGACATTGATGGGTGACATGGTGGTCTCTCCCTAGGCTCAACCATCCAATATTATAGGGCTTTGGATGAGACTTCAGGGATAGATTTAGACTTTTCACAACTTTAGCATAGATTAAATTCATTTGACTCCCACTATCAAGAATGAAATGTAGAGGCTTACCTTTTACCCATAATTTGGAGTGAAACAATCTTTCCTTGTCATCTGGTCTTTCCTCACGGGTCTGTGATGAAGTAATGATGGTGTCAGGCTCAACATCTACAATTTCTTGTTCATCCTCTTCAACTATGGGTTGTGTATGAGGTAGAATATTAGATGTCAAGTATTGTGACTCAGAAAGCAGTGACTTGTTGGCTCAACATTCTTATTTGGAGTGAGTTCCAATTTTGTTGTAATCACACCATTTTCTAGCCTTTCCCTTCTAGGATTTCTTATCCTGAAATTCCTTTTGCTTCCAATTTTTGCCTCATGTTTGACCTTCCTTGTCACTTTTCCATTTTGAGGGTTGACTCTTCATATTCTTTCTACCATGCTTTTATTAAATCTTCACTACAAATTTTTATGCCTCACCAAAGGTTTCCAGATTGAAGAGTTCCATTTCCCCCCATATGTTCCATTGTAATCCACCATCATATTTGAGAGTCTTATGTTTCTCACTTTTTTGAATGCCCAATCTTGTAGACAAAGAATGAAAAGTGTCTATGTAATCTTAAATAGAATGGTCCTTACCTTGGTGAAGTTGTTGCCACTATATGTACAGATCATCATATGCTCCAATGGGATAGTATTCTTCTTTCACTAATTCCACAAAATCATCCCAGGTAGGTTCCACCTCAAGGCCAATGTCATCTATACTAAGCCTCTTTTTGTACACTTCCCACAAATTTTTCACAAGCAATGATGATTACAAAAGAGCAAATGTAATATTTTCTCCATCGGTGAACTTATTTATAGAGAAGTAGGAAGCCAATTGATCCAACCAATTTTCTATTGCATCAACATTGATTTTCCCTTCAAATGTAGGAATATCAAAATTTACCTCAACCTTGAAGGGTGTTGGGGCACTAAAAGGATGTTCCCTAGATGAGGAGCCAAGAAGTGGAGCTACAGAGCCAGGATTTTCCATCAGAAGTGTTTGAAGAATTTGGGAAAATTGTTGTAGCATCTGCACTTATTTCCATTGGAGGGATTCATTCACAATTTTCTTGAAAGGATCAGATGTCTCAGTGTCATCCATAATTTGAAGTCATTTGGAGTGAATAGGTGGAAAATTTGGAAGCTCTATTATTTCCCACCCAAGCTTCTTGTAGCCTAACCTCATCCTCAAGATCATACACACTCAAGACAACCTACTTTGATACCTCGTACTGAGTTTTATGCTTACCCCTCAATTCATAAATGAATTAAGACCCTTCCCCTCCCTAGATAGATATATAGTTGAGTACCCTATATCTATATAGGGCCCCTCTATCCCTAGATAGTGGTGGTGATCCAAAAGTTAGAAGTTTTGGCTGATAAATATTTTAATAGCATAGAAATAACATAGTAACAATGAATTCTCTGAGAAGAGATGTAGTATTACTCAAGATCACAATATAAATATATGCTTATCTCTGGGAAGAGATGTTTGTCTTCACATTTTATGTTACCTCTTCATTTATACACATTTTAAAATCATGGGGAGGATGTAGAAGGTCACCAATCTAGAGGGAAATTAAGTGGTTTCAGTTCCAAGATTTATAACAATACAAAATTTGAGGAATTACTATTTTTAAAAACTTACTATTTTTAGATTACACTACTAAAATTGAAATTTTGGGAACTTCCATTAGGTTTTTGGGGGTCAAACTTCATTGAAAAAATCTCCATGCCATCTCATGATGTTTTCCTCATTCTTATCTTTCCAATGGTTCAAATGGTGAGTCAATTAGAGCTGCAGTGCAAAAGTTATGGCTCTTGAAAGATCCATCATCAATTGGAGTGGAACTGTCACCCAAATTATCACCTAAATTTTTTCCTGGATCATTCCTCCCTCCTTGAAAAGAAATGGTCCCCATTGCATAAATGTTCACCATTAGGTGTGGTAGTTTTTTCTTAATTTGATTCTCTGTGAGCCACTCACCTTGATGGCTAAGCTGGCCCCCTTTGACCACTCGATAAAGCAGAATAGTGTGTCCTCTCATTATCTTCATCTAGATATCCACAATCTAATCCTCTTCCATTGGAGCAAAAATCTATGGATCAAGCTCATCAATGTTTAGTTGTTCTGCTAAAACTAAAGTGGCCAATAGAGGTGGGTGATATGGTTTGAGGAGCTCCACATTGAATATTAGATGCATACCAAGGTAGGCTGGTAGGTTTAACTCAAAATCATTTTCTCCAACTCCTCTAGTGATGGTGTAAGGACCATATTGTAGAGGCTAAATCTTTCTATGTGGGTTTATAAGTTGTTCCTTCTAAAGCCACAACCAAACCTTGTCACCCACAACAAAATGTTGTGCAATCCTATTTTTATCATGGCATTGCTTATAATTCTGATTCATCTTCTCTGGGATGTCATGAACTTGTTGCTAGATGTACCACATTTGTTCAATAAACTTTGTTTCTTTTGTTGCCTTAGATCTTCCATGAGGTGTGTATTCCATGGTGGAAAATGGAACAGCTATATCAATAGGTGCCATGGGTTGGAACCCAAAACATACTTGGAATGGATTGTGCTTGGTCAAGCTATGTAGTGCCCAATTATATCCATGTTGTATGAAAAGAAGTCCCTCAACCCATGTGCATAGATGTTTGGAGTGATACACCCAAATCATGTGAATAACAAAGCGGTTTAACACCTCTATTTGACCATCAATCTATGGATGGAAGGCTATGGACTTCATCACCTTAGTATCCATCATCTTCCATAGAGTGGACCAGAAGATGCTTAGGAACCTGCTATCTTGATTTGAGACAATGGACTTAGGGAGACCAAAATGGAGCCATAAACGACTAAATTATAGTTGAGTAGTTTCTTTAGTAGATATATCTTTCTTAGAAGTCATCATGATAGCCATTTTTGAAAAATGATAAACTACCACAAAAATATAGTCCTTACCATGTTTTTAAGTGGGCAAACCTGAGATAAAATCCATTGAGATGGATTCCAAGTGCCTGGTTGGTTCTGGCAATGGCATGTACAATCCTTGCTTCTTATTTATTGGCTTGGCTATCACACATGGGGTGCAATATTTGAGATATCTTTCCACATCATTTTTCATATGGGGCTAGTAGAAGTGTTTTTGAAGAAATATCAATGTCTTTTCAATACCAAAGTGTCCAGCTCTCCTACTCAAGTATACTTCCCATATCATCTTTTATTGCTTTGCAACTAAAACACAGATGTGTCCCATATAATAGAGGATATTATCTTAAAAATAGAAATTAGAAACATGTTTAACTTTTTGAAGTGCTTGATATGTATCAGCAAAGGTAGGATCTAATTCATATAGAGCACCCCAAGTGGTAGTCTCATATCTGCATAGGTCAAGAACTATTGTGAGTGTAGTAATTGATGGGCAGCTCAAATAATCTATAACTATATTTGAGCTCCCCTTTTTGTGTTTTATTATCAGGTAGAATTGCTGAAGATATGTGGCCCACTTTTGATGCCTCTCATTTCATAGTTTGCTTTGCATTTGGATGAATTTCAATTGTCTGTGGTCAGTGTGGATGACCATTTATTTCCCAAAGATGTAGTGTTTCCATTGTTTGCAAGTTTGCACAATGGCATAGAGCTCCTTATCATATATTGGATATTTCTTGACTATATCAGTGAAAGTTTCACTATGATATGCAATAGGATGGCCATGTTGCATGATGATAGCTCCCATGGCATATTCGGATGCATTTGTCATCAACTCAAAAGGTTGATGCAAATCTGGCAAGGTAAGAATAGGGGCCGAGCAGAGTCTGTTCTTAAAATTCTCAAATTCCATTTGTTTTATTTCAACCCATTGAAATTTAGCTTAAGCTCCTTTAGTCACTTGGGTTAGTGAGCAAGCAACATGTGAAAATCCAAAAACAAATATGTGGTAGAAATTTGCAAGACCAAAAAAGCTGTGAAGGTCTGTGAGGGTCCTTGGTGTGGGCCATTCTAGAATAACCTAGATCATTTCTAGATAAACATGCACCCCTTCCTCATTCACAACGTATCCAAAGTATGAAATTTTTGTCATCTTGAATGTGTATTTATCAATATTTGCATACAACTTGTGCTCCTAAAGAGTTTGAATCACCTTACGAACATGTTACAAATGTTCTTCCCATGTTCTGCTATAGTTGAGTATGTCATCTACATAGATAACCACAAATGAGTTGGTGAAGGGTCATATGATGTCATCCATCATCCTCATGAAGGTTATAGGTCCATTAGTTAAGCCAAAAGGCATAACCAAACATTCAAAGAGCCCCTCCTTAGATTTGAATGTAGTCTTCCAAACATCACTGGGATCAATGGGAATTTTTTGATAAGTAGATTGTAGAACAATTTTGGTGAAAAACTTTGCACCATAGAGTTGGTCCAGCAGGTCATCAATCTTGGGGAAGGGATAGCGATTCTTCACAAAGATTTTATTCAGGGCTTGGTAGTCAATGCAAAGCCTCCATGTTCCATTTTTATTTAGTGCCAAGACAATTGGGCTACCACAACATGAAGACCTTGGCCTGATGTGACCCTTTTGGATCAATTCTTGAATCTATATTTTTATCTCATCATTCTCCAAAACTAATATGTGATACATATGACTGCTAGGCAAAGGTGATCCTATGATCAAATCAATAGAATGTTTTACCTGGCAATGCAGTGGAACTCCTATGGGTGACTTGAATAAGTCATCATAGTCTCCTATGATTCATCGTATCTACTCTTGTTGTTGTTTTAATTATGTAGTCAAGACTGCAACATCAGCCTTCTTGGATTTCTGTGGTTTGACCACCATGAGAACAAATTGCTTTATTTTCTCCACCAATCTCTTGCATTGCTTAACACTAATTAGGGAGCTAGATGTGGGAGGTGGTACCTCTGGTACCCTATAGCACCATGTTCTAGGAGTGAGGGTGATCCTTTAGGTTCATGATTCATAGATGCCATGTCACTCATACATGAACGACTGACCAAGGAGTACATCACAAACATCTAGATTGACCACATCACACAAGACTTCATCTTGGAATGGTTTTATAGCAAATGGAAGAAGACACTGATGGGTGACATTGAGGTCTCTCCCTAGGCTCAGCCATCCAATAATATAGGGCTTTGGATGAGGCTTCATGGATAGATTTAGACTTTTCACAACTTTAGTAGAGATTAAATTCTTTAGACTCCCACTATCAAGAATGAAATGCAGAGGCTTAACTTTTACCCATAATTTGGAGTGAAAAAATCTTTCCTTATCATCTAGTCTTTCCTCGCAAGTTTGTGATGAAGAGATGATGGTGTCAGGCTCAACATCTACAATTTCTTCTTCATCCTCTTTGACTGTGGGCTATGTATGAGTTAGAGTAGTAGATACTGAGTATTGTGACTCAAAAAGTAGTGAATTGATGGCTTAACATTCTTCTTTGGAGTGAGTTCAAATTTTGTGGTAATCACACCATTTTCTAGCCTTCCCCTTTTGGGATTTCTTATCTTGAAACTCCTTTTGCTTCCAATTTTGGCCTCATGTTTGACCTTCCTTGTCACTTTTCCATTTTGAGGGTTGACTCTACGTATTCTTTTTGCCATGCTTCTGTTCAATATTCACTATGCATTTCTATGCCTCTTCAAAGGTTTCCAAATTGAAGAATTCCATTTCCCCCTGTATGTACCATTATAGTCCACCATGATATTTGAGAGTCTTATGTTTCTCACTTTCTTGAATATCCAATCTTGTAAACAAAGAATGATAAGTGTCTGTGTAATCTTGAATAGATTGGTCCTTACCTTGGTGAAGTTGTTGCCACTATATGTACAGATCATCATATGCTCTGATGGGATATTATTCTTCTTTCACCACTTCCATAAAATCATCCCAGGTGTGTTTCACCTCAAGGCCAATGTCATCTATATTGAACCTCTTTTTGTACACTTCCCACTAGTTTTTCATAGGCAATGATGATTTCAAAAGAGAAAAAGTAATCTTTTCTCCATTGGTGAACTTATTTATAGATAAGTAGGAAGATAGTTGATCTAACCAATTTTCTACTGCATCAACATTGATTTTGCCTTCAAATGTGGGAATATCAAAATTTACCTCAACCTTGAAGGGTGTTGCGGCACTGAAAGGACGTTCCCTAAATGAGGAGCTAAGAAGTGAAGCCATAGAGCTAGGATTTCCCATTGGAAGTGTTTGAAGAATTTGGGAAAATTATTGTCACATCTATGCTTGTTGCTATTGGAGGGCTTCATTCACCATTCTCTTGAAAGGATCAGATGTCTCAGTGTCATCTGCCATTTGAAGTCATTTGGAGTGAACAGGTAGAAAATTTGGAAGTCTATTGTCTCCCACCCAAAATTCTTGTAGCCTGACCTCCTCCTTAGGATAATACACTCTTAAGACAAACTGCTTTGATACCTCATACTGAGTTTTATGCTTACCTGTCAATTCATTAATGAATTAAGTCCCTTCCCCTCCTTAGATAGATATATAGTTGAGTACACTATACCTATATAGGGCTCCTCTATCCCTAGATAGTGGTGGTGATCCAAAACTTAGAATTTCTAATTGATAAATATTTCAATCGCATAGAAATAACATAGTAACAATGAATTCTCTGAGAAGAGATGTAGTATTACTCAAGATCACAATACAAATATATGCTTATCTCTGGGAAGAGATGTCTGTCTTCACATTTTAGGTTACCTCTTCATTTATACACATTTTTAAAGCATGGGGATGATGTGGAAGGTCACCAATCTTGAGGGAGATTAAGTGATTTGACATCTAAGATTTAAAACAATACAAAATTCAAGGAATTACTATTTTTAGAAACTTACTATTTTTAGACTACACTACTAAAATTGAAATTTAGGGCACTTCCATTGGATTTATAGGGGTAAAAATTCATTGAGAAAATATCCATGCCATCTCAAGATATTATCCTCATTCTTAGCTTTCCAATGGTTGAAACGGTGAGTTAATTGGAGCTACGGTGTAAAAGTTATGGCTCTCAGATGTTTTGTCATCAATTGGGGTGGAACTGTCACCCAAATTGTCACCTAAATTGTTGCCCAGATCATTCCTCCCTCCTTTAAAATCAATGGTCCCCATTGCGTCAATGTTATCCATTAGGTGTGGTATTTGTTTCTTGATCTAATTCTCTATGAGCCACTCACCTTGATGGCTAAGCTGGCCCTTTTTGACCACTCGATAAAGTGGAATAGAGCATCCTCTTATTGTATTCATCTAGATATCCACAATTTGATCCTCTTCCATTGGAGAAAAAATTTGTGGATCAAGCTCATCAATGTCTAGTTTTTCTAATAAAACTAAAGTGTCTAATAGAGGAGGGTGATATGGTTTAAGGAGCTCCACATTGAATATTAGATGCAGACCAAGGTATGCTGGTAGGTTCAACTCAAAAGCATTTTATCCAACTCTTTTGGAGATAGTGTAGGGACCATATCACAAAGGCAAAATCTTTTTGTGTGGGCCTACAATTCATTCCTTCTAAAGCCATAACCAAACCTTGTCATCCACAACAAAATGGTGTGTAATCCTATGTTTGTCATGGCATTGCTTATAGTTCTAATTCATCTTCTCCAAGACATCATGAACTTGTTGTTGGATGTTTATGCATTTGTTCAATAAACTTTATTGCATTTACTACTTCAAATCTTCCATGAGGTGTGTATTCCATGGTGTAAAATGGAACAACTATATCAATAGGTGCATGGGTTGGAACCCAAAACATACTTGGAATGGATTGTGCTTGGTCAAGCTGTGCAGTACCCAATTGTATCCATATTGTATGAAAATAAGTCCCTAATCCCATGTGCATGGATGTTTGGAGTGATACATCTAAATCATGTGAATAATCAAGTGGTTCACCACCTATATTTGACCATTAGTCTATGGATGGAAGTCTGTGGACTTCATCAGCTTAGTATCCATCATCTTAGTATCCATCATCTTCCATAGAGTGGACCAAAAGATGCTCAAAAACCTGCTATCTCGATCTGAGATAATGGACTTATGGAGACCAAAATGGAGCCATACATGATTAAAATATAGTTGAGTAGTTTCCTTAGTAGATATATTTTTATTACAAGTAATCATGATAGCCATTTTTGAAAAATCATCAACTACCACAAAAATACATTCCTTACCATGTTTTGAAGTGGGAAAACCTAAGATAAAATCCATTGAGATGGATTCCCAAGGCCTAGTTGGTTCTAGCAATGGCATGTACAATCATTGCTTCTTATTTATTGTCTTGGCTATCACACATGGGGTGCAAGATTTGATATATCTTTCCACATCCTTGTGTATATGGGGCTAGTAGAAGTTTTTTTGAAGAACTGCCAATGTCTTTTCAATACCAAAGTGTCCAGCTATCCTACTGAAGTGTGCTTCCCATATCATCTTTTATTCCTCTACAACTGGAACATAGATGTGCCCAATATGACAGAGGACATTATCTTGAAAATATAAATTAGAAACATGTTTACCTTTTTGAAGTGCTTGATATGTATCAAAAAAGGTAGGATTTACTTCATACAAAGCACCCCAAGTGGCAGTCTCATTTCCACATAGGTCAAAAACTATTGTGAGTGCAGTAATTGGTAGGCAGCTCAGACAATCTACATCTATATTTGAGCTCCTCTTTTTATGTTTTATTAGTAGGTGGAATTACTTAAGATATGTGGCCCACTTTTGGTGCATCTCATTTCATAGTTTGATTTACATCTAGATGAATCCCAATGGTCTGTGGTCAGTGTGGATGACTGTTTCTTTCCCTAAGATGTAGTGTTTCCATTGTTTTTAAGATTACATAATGGCATAGAGCTCCTTATCATATGTTGGATATTTCCTAACTATATCAGTTAAAGTTTCACTCTGATATGTGATAGGATGGCCATGTTACATGATGACAACTCCTATGGCATATTCAGATGCATCTGTCATCAACTCAAAAGGTTGATGCAAATCTAGCAAGGTAAGAATAGGGGCTGAGCAGAGTCTTTACTTTAAATTCTCAAATTCCCTTTGTTGTATTTCACCCCACTAAAATATAGCTTTAGCTCCTCCTTTAGTCTCTTGGATTAGTGACCAAACAACATGTGAAAATCCAAGAACAAATATGTGGTACAAATTTTCAAGACCCAAAAATCTATGAAGCTCTATGAGGGTCCTTAGTGTGGGGCATTCTCAAATAACTCAAATATTTTTTGGATCAACATGGACCTCTTCCTCTTTCACAATGTATCCAAGGTACTAAATTGTTGTCATCTCGAATGTGTATTTATCAAGATTTGCATACAACTTGTGCTCTTAAAGAGTTTGAAGCACCTTATGAACATGTTACAAATGTTCTTCCCATGTTTTGATATAGATGAGTATCTCATCTAAGTAGAAATGCACAAATTAGTTAGTGAAGGGTCGTAGGATGTCATCCATCATCCTCATGAAGGTTGTAGGTGCATTAGTTATGCCAAAAGGCATAACCAACCATTCAAAGAGCCCCTCCTTAGATTTGAAAGCAATCTTCTAGACATCAGTGGGATCAATGGGAATTTGATGATAAGTAGATTTGAGATCAATTTTGGTGAAGAACTTCACACCATGGAGCTGGTCCAGCAGGTTATCAATCCTAGGGAGAGGATAGCGATTCTTCATAGAGATTTTATTCAGGGCTCGGTAGTCAATGCAAATCCTCCATGTTCCATCTTTATTTAGTGCCAAGATAATTAGGCTACCACAAGGTAAAGAGCTTGGCCTAATGTGACGCTTTTGGATTAATTCTTGAATCTATCTTTTTATCTCATCATTCTCCAAAACTGATTTGTGATACATAGGAATATTAGGCAATGGTGATCTTGGGATCAAATCGATTGAATGTTTTACCTAGAAATGCAGTGGAGCTCCTGTGGGTGACTTGAATAAGTCATCATATTTTCCTATGATTCATCTTATCTACTTTTGTTGTTGTGTTGATTGTGTAGTCGGGATTGCAACATCACTCTTCTTGGATTTCTGTGGTTTGACCACCATGAGAACAAATTACTTTATTTTCTCCACCAATCTCTTGCTTTGCTTAGCACTAATCAAAGAGATATATGTGGGAGGTGGTACCTCTGGTACCCTATAGCACCGTGTTCTAGGAGTGAGGGTGATCCTTTAGGTTCGTGATTCATAGATGCCATGTCACTCATACATGAATGACTAACCAAGGAGTACATCATAAACATCTAGATTGACCACATCACACAAGACTTCATCTTGGAATGGTTTTATAGCAAATGAAAGAAGACACTGATGGGTGACATTGAGGTCTCTCCCTAGGCTCAACCATCCAATAATATAGGGCTTTAGATGAGGCTTCATGGATAGATTTAGACTTTTCACAACTTTAGTAGAGATTAAATTATTTTGACTCCCACTATCAAGAATGAAATGCAGAGGCTTACCTTTTACCCATAATTTAGAGTGAAATAATCTTTCCTTGTCATGTGGTTTTTCCTCACAAGTTTGTGATGAAGCGATGATGGTGTCAAGCTCAACATCTACAATTTCTTTTTCATCCTCTTTGACTGTGGGTTGTGTATGAGGTAGAGTAGTAGATGTCGAGTATTGTGACTCAGAAAGCAATGACTTGATGGCTTAACATTCTTCTTTGGAGTGAGTTCCAATTTTGTGGTAATCACACCATTTTCCAACCTTCCCCTTCTAGGATTTCTTATCCTGAAACTCCTTTTTCTTTCAATTTTAGCCTCATGTTTGACCTTCCTTGTCACTTTTCTAGTTTGAGGGCTGACTCTTAGTATTCTTTCTACCATGCTTCTATTCAATCTTCATTATGAATTTGTATGCCTCATCGAGGGTTTCTAGATTGAAGAGTTCCATTTCCCCCCATATGTACCATTGTATTCCACCATGATATTTGAGAGTCTTATGTTCTCAATTTCTTGAATGCCCACTATTGCAGACAAAGAATGAAAAGTGTCTATGTAATCTTGAACAGATTGGTCTTTACCTTGGTGAAGTTATTGCCACTATATGTACATATCATCATATGCTCCGATGGGATAGCATTCTTCTTTCACTACTTCCACAAAATCATCCCAGGTAGGTTCCACCTCAAGGCCAATGTCATATGTACTGAACCTCTTTTTGTACACTTCCCACCAGTTTTTCACAAGCAATGATGATTTCAAAATAGTAAAAGTAATCTTTTCTCCATCGGTGAACTTATTTATAGAGAAGTAGGAAGACAATTGATCCAACCAATTTTCTACTACATCAACACTGATTTTGCCTTCAAATGTAGGAATATCAAAATTTACCTAAACCTTGAAGAGTGTTGGGGCACTAAAAGAATGTTCCCTAGATGAGGAGCCATGAATTGGAGCCGTAGATCTAAGATTTCCCATTGGAAGTGTTTCAAGAATTTGGGAAAATTATTGTAGCATCTGTGCTTGTTACCATTGGAGGGCTTCATTCAACATTTTCTTGAAAGGATTGGATGTCTCAGTGCCATCCACCATTTGAAGTAGTTTGGAGTGAATAGGTGGAAAATTTGGAAGCTCTGTTATTTCCCACCCAAGCTTCTTGTAGCTTGACCACATCTTCAGGATCATACACTGTCAATACAAACCACTATGATACCTCATACTAAGTTCTATGCTTACCCCTCAATTCATAAATGAATTGAGTCCCTTCCCCTCCCTAGATAGATATATAGTTGAGTACCCTATATCTATATAGGGCCCCTCTATCCCTAGATAGTGGTGGTGATCCAAAACTCAAAAGTTTTGGTTGATAAATATTTCAATAGCATAGAAATAACACAGTAATAATGAATTATCTAAGAAGAGATGTAGTATTACTCAAGATCACAATACAAATATATGCTTATCTCTGGGTAGAGATGTCTGTATTCACATTTCAGGTTAGCTCTTCATTTATATACATTTTGAAATCATGGGAAGGATGTGGAAGGTCACCAATCTCAGATTAACTGGTTTGACTTACAAGATTTAAAACAATACAACATTCGAGGAATTACTATATTTAGAAACATACTAGTTTTAGACTACACTACTAAAATTGAAATTTGGGGCACTTCTATTGGGTTTTCTGGGGTCAAACATCATGGAGCAAAGCTTTATTCCATCTCATGATGTTCTTCTCATTCTTAGCTTTCCAATGCTTCAAATAGTTAGTCAATTAGAGCTATGATGCAAAAGTCATGGCTCCCAGAAGTTCCATCATCAATTGGGGTGGAACAGTCACCCAAATTGTCACCTAAATTGTTGCCCAGATCATTCCTCCCTCCTTGAGAAGCAATGGTACCCATTACATCAATGTTCCCCATCAGGTGTGGTAGTTGTTTCTTGATTTGATTCTCTATGATCCACTCACCTTGATGGCTAAGCTGGCCCCCTTTGACCACTCGATAAAGTGGAATAGAGCATCCTCTTGTTGTCTTCATCCAAATATCCACAATCTGATCCTCTACCACTGGAGAAAAATGCTATGGATCAAGCTCATCAATGTCTAGTTGTTTTGCTACAATTGAAGTGTCCAATAGAGGTGGGTGATATGGTTTGAGGAGCTCCACATTAAATATTAGATGCAGACCAAGGTAGGCTGGTAGGTTCAACTCAAAATCATTTTCTCCAACTCTTCTAGTGATGGTGTAGGGACCATATTTCAGAGGTTAACTATTTTTATGTGGGCCTATAAGTCATTCCTTCAAAAGCTACAACCAAACCTTGTCACCCATAGCAAAAGGGTGTGTAATCTTATGTTTGTCATGGCATTGCTTATACTTCTAATTCATCTTCTCCAGGATGTCATGAACTTGTTGTTAGATGTGTTTCATTTGTTCAATAAACTTTGCTACTTTTGCTACCTAAGATCTTCCATGAGGTGTGTATTACATGGTGGAAAATGGAACAACTATATCCATAGGTGCCATGAGTTAGAACCCAAAACATACTTGGAATGGACTATGCTTGGTCAAGCTATGCAATGCCCGATTGTATCCATATTGTATGAAAAGAAGTCCCTCATCCCATGTGCATGGATGTTTGGAGTGATACATCCAAATCATGTGAAAAATCAAGTGGTTTACCACCTCTATTTGACCATTAGTCTGTGGATGGAAGGCTATGGACTTCATCAGCTTAGCATCCATCATCTTCCATAGAGTGGACCAAAAGATGCTCAAGAACCTACTATCTCAATCTGAGACAATGGCCTTAGGAAGACCAAAATGGAGCCATACATGACTAAAATATAGTTGAGCAGTTTCCTTAGTAGATACATTTTTCTTACAAGTAATCATGATAGCCATTTTAAAAAAATGATCAACTATCATAAAAATACAGTCCTTACCATGTTTTAAAGTGGGCAAACTTGTGAGAAAATCCATTGACATAGATTCCCAAGGCTTGGTTGGTTTTGGCAATGGCATGTACAATTCTTGCTTCTTATTTTTTACCTTGGCTATCACACATGGGTTGTAAGATTTGAGATATATTTCCACATCCTTTCACATATGGGGCTAGTAGAAGTGTTTTTATATAACTACCAATGTATTTTCAATACCAAAGTGTCCAGCTCTCCTACTCAAGTGTGCTTCCCATATCATCTTTTATTGCTCTGCAACTGGAACATAGATGTGCCCCATATGACAAAGGACATTATATTTCAAATAGAAATTAGAAACATGTTTACCTTTATGCAGTGCTTGATATGAATCATCAAAGGTAGGATCTACTTCATATAGACCACCCCAAGTGGTAGTCTCATGTCTGCACAGGTCAAGAGCTGTTATGAGTGGTGTAATTGGTGGGTAGCTCAAACAATCTACAGTTGTATTTGACCTCCACTTTTTGTGTTTGACTATTAGGTGAAATTGCTAAAGATATGTGGCCCACTTTTGGTGCCTCTCATTTCATAGTTTGCTTTATGTTTGGATGAATTCCAATGGCCTATGGTTAGTGTGGATGACCGTTTCTTTCCCCAAGATGTAGAGTTTCCATTGTTTGTAAGCTTGTAGAATGGCATAGATCTGCTTATCATATGTTGTATATTTCTTAACTGTATAAGTGAAAGTTTCACTATGATTTTCAATAAGATGGCCATGTTACATCATGATAGCTCCCATGGCATATTCAGAAGCATCTATCATCAACTCAAAAGGTTGATGCAAATTTAGCAAGGCAAGAACAGGGGTTGAGTAGAGTTTGTTCTTCAAATTCTCATATTCCCTTTGTTGTATTTCATCCCACTAAAATGTAGCTTTAGCTCCTCCTTTAGTCACTTGGATTAGTGACTAAGAAACATGTGAAAATCCTAAAACAAATCTACAGTAGAAATTTGCAAGACCCAAAAAGATTTGAAGATCTATGAGGGTCCTTGGTATGGGCCATTCTTGAATAACCCAAATCTTTTCTAAATCAAAATGGACCCCTTCCTCATTCAAAACATATCTAAGGTACTTAATTATTGTAGTCTCTAATGTGTATTTATAAATATTTGCATACAATTTGTGTTACCAAAGAGTTTGAAGCACCTTACAAACATGTTGCAAATGTTCTTCCCATGTTCTGCTATACATGAGTATGTCATCTAAGTAGACAACCACAAATGAGTTGGTGAAGGGTCATAAGATGTCATCCATCATCCTCATTAAGGTTGTAGGTACATTAGTTAAGCCAAAAGCATAACCATTCAAAGAGCTCCTCCTTAGATTTGAATGAAGTCTTCCAGACATTAGTGGGATCGATGGGAATTTGGTGATAACCAAATTTGAGATCAATTTTGGTGAAGAACATCACTCCACGAAGCTAGTCCAGTAGGTCATCAATCTTGGGGAGAGGATAGAGATTCTCCACAGAGATTTTATTTAGGGCTTGGTAGTCAATGTAAAGCCTCCATGTTTCATCTTTATTTAGTGCCAAGATAGTTGGGCTACCACAAGGTAAAGAGCTTGGCCTGATGTGACCCTTTTAGATCAATTCTTGAATCTATCTTTTTATCTCATCATTCTCTAAGACTGATCTATGATACATAGGACTGTTAGGTAAAGGTAATCCTAATATCAAATCGATAGAATGTTTTACCAAGTAATGAAGTGGAACTCCTGTGTGTGACTTGAATAAGTCATCATATTCTCTTGTGATTCATCCTATCTGCTTTTGTTGTGGTGTTGATTGTGTAGTTAGGACTACAACATTAGCCTTCTTGGATTTTGTGGTTTGACCACCATGAGAACAAATTGATTTGTTTTCTCCACCAATCTCTTGCATTGCTTAGCATTAATTAGGGAGATAGATGTGGGAGGTGGTACCTCATATACCCTAAAGTGCCATGTTCCAAGAGTGAGGGTGATCCTTTGAGTTCATGATTCATAGATGCAATGTCACTCAAACATGAATGACTAACCAAGGAGTACATCACAAACATCTAGATTGACCACATCACACAAGACTTCATCTTGGAACAGTTTTATAGCATATGAAAGAAGATACTGATGGGTGACACAGAGGTCTCTCCCTGGGCTCAACCATCCAATACTGTAGGGATTTTGATGAGGCTTCATGGATAGATTTAGACTTTTCACAACTTTAGCAAAGATAAAATTATTTTGACTCCCACTATTAAGAATGAAATGCAGAGGCTTACCTTTTACCCATAATTTGGAGTGAAACAATCTTTCCTTGTCATCTAGTCTTTCTTCACGGGTCTATGATGAAGTGATGATGGTGTGAGCCTCAACATCTACAATTTATTCTTCATCCTCTTTGACTATGGGTTGTGTATGAGGTAGAGTAGTAGATGTTGAGAATTTTAACTCAAAAATTAGTGACTTGAGGGATCGACATTCTTCTTTGGAGTGAGTTCTAATTTTGTGGTAATCACACCATTTTTCAGCCTTCCCCTTCTAGGATTTCTTATCCTGAAACTCCTTTTACTTCCAATTTTGGCCTCATATTTGACCTTCCTTATCACTTTTCCATTTTGAGGGTTTACTCTTCATATTATTTCTACCATGCTTCTGTTTAATCTTCACTTCAAATTTCTAAGCCTCATCGAGGGTTTCTAGATTAGAGAGTTCCATTTCCCCCCATATGTACCATTGTAGTCCACCATGATATTTGAGATTCTTATGTTTCTCACTTTCTTGAATGCCTAATCTTGCAGACAAAGAATGTAAAGTGTCTATGTAATCTTGAATAGATTGGTCCTTACCTTGGTGAAGTTGTTGCCACTGTATGTATAGATCATCATATGCTCTGATGGGATAGTATTCTTCTTTCACCACTTCCAAAAAATTATCCCAAGTAAGTTCCACCTCAAGGCTAATGTCATCTGTACTAAACCTCTTTTTGTAAACTTCCAACAAGTTTTTCACATGCAATTATGATTTCAAAAGAGCAAAAGTAATATTTTCTCCATTGGTGAAATTAATTATAGAGAAGTAAGAAGAGAGTTGATCCAGCCAATTTTCTACTACATCGGCATTGATTTTTCCTTCAAATGTAGGAATATCAAAATTTACCTGAACCTTGAAGGGTGTTGGGGCACTAAAAGGATGTTCCCTGGATGATGAGCTAGGAAGTGGAGCCATAGATCTAGGATTTCCCATCAAAAGTGTTTGAAGAATTTGGGAAAATTATTTTAGCATCTACACTTGTAACCATTGGAGGGTTTCATTCACCATTTTCTTGAAAGGATAGGATGTCTGAATATCATCCACCATTTGAAGTCATTTAGAGTGAATGGGTGGAAAATGTGGAAGCTCTATTATTTCTCACCCAAGCTTCTTGTAGTCTAACCTCATCGTCAGGATCATACACTCCTCAAGATCATACACTCTCAAGATAAACCTCTGATACCTCATACTAAGTTTTATGCTTACGCCTCAATTCATAAATGAATTGAGTCCCTCCCCCTCCCTAGATAGATATATAGTTGAGTACCATATATATATAGGGCCCCTCTATCCCTAGATAGTGGTGGTGCTCTAAAACTCAAAAGTTTTGGTTGATAAATATTTCAATAGCATAGAAATAACATAGTAACAATGAATTCTCTAAGAAGAGATGTAGTATTACTCAAGATCGCAATATAAATATATGCTTATCTCTGGGAACAGATGTTTATCTTCACATCTGATGTTACCTCTTCATTTATACACATTTTTAAAGCATGGGGAGGATTTGGAAGGTCACCAATATCAAGGGAGATTAAGTGGTTTGACTTCCAAGATTTAAAATAATACAGAATTTGAGGAATTACTATTTTTAGAAACTTACTATTTTTAGATTGCACTACTAATATTGAAATTTGGGGTACTTCCATTGGGTTTTCAAGGATAAAACTTCATTGAGAAAATCTCCATGACATCTCACAATTTTTTCCTCATTCTTATCTTTCCAACGGTTTAAACGGTGAGTCAATTGGAGCTATGGTGCAAAAGTTATGGCTCCCAGAAGTTCCATCATCAATTGTGGTGGAATTGTCACTCGAATTGTCACCTAAATTTTTGCCCAGATCATTCCTCCCTCCTTAAAAATAAATGGTCCCCATTGCATCAATGTTCTCATTAGGTGTGGTAGTTATTTCTTGATTTGATTCTCTGTGAGCCACTCACCTTGATGGCTAAGCTGGCCCCTTTTGACCACTCGATAAAGCAGAATAGAGCATCCTCTTGTTGTCTTCATCCAGATATCCATAATCTGATCCTCTTACACTATATCAAAACTTTGTGGATCAAGATCATTAATGTCTATTTGTTTTAATACAACTGAAGTGTCTAATATAGGTGGGTGATATAGTTTGAGGAGTTCCAAATTGAATATTAGATGTAGACCAAGGTAGACTGGTAGTTTCAACTCAAAAGCATTTTCTCCAACTCTTCTGGTGATGGTGTAGGGACCTTATCATAGAGGCTAAATCTTTCTGTGTGGGCCTGCAAGTCATTCCTTCTAAAGATGCAACCAAACCTTGTCACCCATAATAAAATGGTGTGCAATCCTATGTTTGTCATATCATTGTTTATACTTCTGATTCATCTTCTCCAAGATGTCATGAACTTGTTGTTGGATGTGTTACATTTGTTCAATAAACTTTGTTGATTTTGATGCCTTATATATTCCATGAGGTGTGTATTGCATGGTGGAAAATGGAATAGCTATATCAATAGGTGCCATGGGTTGGAACCCAAAAAATACTTGGAATGGTTTATGCTTGGTCGAGCTGTGCAGTGCCCAATTATATCCATGTTGTATGAAAATAAATTCCTCATCCCATGTGCATGGATATTTGGAGTGATAAATCTTAATCATGTGAAAAATCAAGCAGTTTACCACCTCTATTTGACCATCAGTCTATGGATGGAAGGCTGTGCACTTCATCAACTTAGTATCCATCACCTTCCATAGAGTGGACTAGAAGATGCTCAAGAACCTGCTATCTCAATCTGAGACAATGGGCTTATGGAGATCAAATTGGAGCCATACATGACTAAAATATAGTTGATCAATTTCCTCAGTAGATATGTTTTTCTTACAAGCAATCATGATAGCCATTTTTGAAAAATGATCAACCACCACAAAAATATAGTCCTTCCCATGTTTTGAAGTGGGCAAACCTGAGAGAAAATCCATTGAGATGGATTCCCAAGGCCTAGTTGGTTCTAGAAATGGCATGTACAATCCTTAATTCTTATTTTTTGGCTTGGCTACCACACATGGGGTGCAATATTTGAGATATCTTTCCACATCCTTTTGCATATGGGGCCAGTAGAAGTGTTTTTAAAGAACTGCCAATGTCTTTTCAATACCAAAGTGTCTAACTGTCCTATTGAAGTGTGCTTCCCATATCATCTTTTGTTGCTCTATAATTGGAACACAGATGTGCCCCATCTAACAAAGGACATTATCTTGCAAATAGAAATTAGAAACCTTTTTATCTTTTTGAATTGCTTGATATGTATTAGCAAAGGTAAGATCTGATTCATACAGAGCACCCCAAGTGGTAGTCTCATGTCTGCACAAGTCAAGAACTATTGTGAGTGTAGTAATTGGTGGGTGGATTAGACAATCTACAGCTATATTTGAGCTCCACTTTTTATGTTTGATTATTAGGTGGAATTTTTGAAGATATGTGGCCCACTATTGGTGCCTCTCATTTCATATTTTTCTTTGGATCTAGATGAATTCCAATGGTCTATGGTCAGTGTGGATGACCATTTCTTTCCCTAAGATATAGTGTTTCCATTATTTTCAAGCTTGTAGAATGGCATAGAGCTCCTTATCATATGTTGGATATTTCCTGACTGTATCAATGAAATTTTCACTATGATATGCAATAAGATGGCCATGTTGCATGATGACAGAGCCCATGGCATATTCAAATGCATCTGTCATCAAATCAAAGGGTTGATGCAAATCTAGCAAGGTATGAACAGGGGCTAAGCAAAGTCTATTCTTAAAATCCTCAAATTCCCTTTGTTGTATTTCACCCCATTTAAATGTAACTTTAGATCCTCCTTTAGTCACTTGGGTTAGTGACCAAGCAACATGTGAAAATCCAAGAACAAATATGTGGTAGAAATTTGCAAGACCCAAAAAGATGTGAAGCTCTGTGAGGGTCCTTGGTGTTGGCCATTCTCGAATAACCTAAATCTTTTTTAGATCAACATGGACCCCTTCCTCATTCACAATGTATCTAAGGTACTGAATTGTTGTTATCCTAAATGTGCATTTATCAAGATTTGCATATAACTTATGCTCCTGAAGAGTTTGAAGCACCTTATGAACATGTTGCAAATGTTCTTCCCATGTTTTGCTATAGATGAGTATGGCATCTAAGTAGACAACCAAAAATGAGTTTTTGAAGGGTTGTAAGATGTCATCCATCATCCCCATGAAGGTTGCAGGTGCATTAGTTAAGACAAAAGGCATAACCAACCATTCAAAGAGCCCCTCCTTAGATTTGAATGCAATCTTCCAGACATCAGTGGGATCAATGGGAATTTGGTGATAACCATATTTGAGATCAATTTTGGTGAATAACTTTTCACCACAGAGCTGGTCCAATAGGTCATCAATCCTGGGGAGAGGATAGCGATTCTTCACAGAGATTTTATTTAGGGCTCGGTAGTCAATGCAAATCCTCTATGTTTCATCTTTCTTCAGTGCCAAGACAATTGGGATACCATAAGGTGAAGAGATTTTCCTGATGTGACCCTTTTAGATCAATTCTTGAATCTATCTTTTTATCTCATCATTCTCCAAAACTGATCTATGATACACAGGACTGTTAGGCAAAGGTGATCCTAGGATCAAATAGATAAAATGTTTTACGTAGTGGAACTCATGTGGGTGACTTGAATAAGGCATCATATTCTCTTGTGATTCCTCCTATCTACTTTTATTATTGTGTTGATTGTGTAGTTAGGACTGTAAAATTGGCCTTCTTGGATTTTTTATGGTTTGACCAACATGAGAACAAATTGTTTTATTTTCTCCACCAATCTCTTGCAATACTTAGCACTGATCAGGGAGATAGATGTGGGAGGTGGTACCTCTTATACCCTATAACACCATGTTCCAAGAGTGAGGGTGATCCTTTAGGTTCATGATTCATAGATGCCATGTTTCTCATACATGAATGACTGACCAAGGAGTACATCACAAACATCTGCATTGACCACATCACAAAAGACTTCATCTTGGAATGGTTCTATAGCATATGAAAGAAGACACTGATGGGTGACACGGAGGTCTCTCCCTAAGCTCAACCATTCAATATTGTAGAGCTTTAGATGAGGCTTCATGGATAGATTTAGACTTTTCACCACTTTAGCATAGATTAAATTCTTTTGACTCCCACTATCAAGAATGAAATGTAGAGGCTTAACGTTTACCCATAGTTTGGAGTGAAACAATCTTTCCTTGTCATCTAGTCTTTCCTCATGGGTTTGTGATGAAGCGATGATGATTTCAAGCTCAACATCTATAATTTCTTCTTCATCCTCTTTGACTATGGGTTGTGTATGAGGCAGAGTAGTGGATGTCGAGTATTGTGACTCAGAAAGTAGTGACTTGATGGCTCGACATTCTTCTTTGGAGTGAGTTCCAATTTTGTGGTAATCACACCATTTTCTAGCCTTCCCCTTCTCAAATTTCTTATCCTAAACCTCCTTTTACTTCTAATTTTGGCCTCATGTTTGACCTTCCTTTTCACTTTTCCATTTTGAGGGTTGACTCTTCATATTCTTTCTGCCATGCTTCTATTCAATCTTCACTATGAATTCATATGCCTCACCGAGGGTTTCCAGATTGAAGAGTTCCATTTCCCCTCATATGTACCATTGTAGTCCACCATGATATTTGAGAGTCTTATGTTTCTCACTTTCTTGAATGCCCAATCTTGTAGATAAAGAATGAAAAGTGTCTGTGTAATCTAGAACAGATTGGTCCTTACCTTGGTGAAGTTGTTGCCACTATAGGTATAGATCATCATATGCTCTGATGGGATATTCTTCTTTCACCACTTCCATAAAATCATCCCAGGTAGGTTCCACCTCAAGGCCAATGTCATCTGTACTGAACCTCTTTTTGTACACTTCCCACTAGTTTTTCAGAAGCAATGATGATTTCAAAAGAGCAAAAGTAATCTTTTCTCCATCGGTGAACTTATTTATAGAGAAGTAGGAAGACAGTTGATCTACCCAATTTTATAATACATCAGCATTGATTTTGCCTTCAAATGTAGGTATATAAAAATCTACTTAAACCTTAAAGGGTGTTGGGGAACTGAAAGTATGTTCTCTAGATGAGGAGCCAATAAGTGGAGCTGTAGATCTAGGATTTCCCATCAAAAGTGGTTGAAGAATTTGGGCAAATTATTGTATCATCTATACTTATTGCTATTTGAGGGATTCATTCACCATTTGCTTAAAAGGATCATATGTCTCAGTGTCATCCACCATTTGAAGTCATTTAGAGCGAACAAGTGGAAAATTTGGAATCTCTATTATTTCCCACCCAAGCTTCTTGTATCCTAACCTCATCCTCGAGATCATACACTCTCAAGACAAACCACTCTGATACCTCATACTGAGTTCTATGCTTACCCGTCAATTCATAAATGAATTGAGTCCCTTCCGCTCCCTAGACAGATATATAGTTGAGTACCCTATATCTATATAGGGCCCCTCTATCCCTAGATAGTGGTGGTGATCCAAAAAATAGAAGTTTTAGTTGATAAATATTTGAATAGAATATAAATAACATAGTAACAATGAATTATCTGAGAAGAGATGTAGTATTACTCAAGATCGCAATACAAATATATGCTTATCTCTGGGAAGAGATGTCTGTCTTCACATTTCAGGTTACTTCTTCATTTATATACATTTTTAAAGCATGGGGAGAATTTTCAAGGTCACTAATCTGGAGGGAGATTAAGTGGTTTGACTTCCAAGATTTAAAATAATACAAAATTTGAGGAATTACTATTTTTAGAAACTTACTATTTTTAGACTGCACTACTAAAATTGAAATTTGGGGCACTTCCATTGCGTTTTTGGGGGTCAAATTTCATTTTGAAAAGATCTATGACATACCATGACGTTCTCCTCATTATTATCTTTAAAATGGTTCAAACGGTGAGCCAATTAGAGCTACGGTGCAAAAGTTATGGCTCCTGGAAGTTCTGTCATCAATTGGGGTGGAACTGTCACCTGAATTGTCTCCTAAATTGTTGCCTACATCATTCCTCCCTCCTTGAGAAGCAATGGTCTCTATTTCATCAATGTTCCCCATTAGGTGTGGTATTTGTTTCTTGATTTGATTCTCTATGATCCACTCACCTTGATGGCTAAGCTAGCCCCTTTTGACCACTCGATAAAGTGGAATAGAGCATCCTCTTGTTGTCTTCATCCAGATATCCACAATCTGATCCTCTTCCACTGGAGAAAAACTCTATGGATCAAGATCATCAATGTCTAGTTGTTCTACTGTAATTGAAGTGTCTAATAGAGGTGGGTGATATGGTTTGAGGAGCTCCACATTGAATATTTGATGCAGACTAAGGTAGGCTGGTAGGTTCAACTCAAAAGCATTTTCTCCAACTCTTCTGGTGGTGGTGTAGGGACCATATCACAGAGGCTGAATCTTTCTATTTGGGCCTACAAGTCATTCCATCTAAAACCATAACCAAACCTTGTCACCCAAAACAAAATGGTGTGTAATCCTATGTTTTTCATGGCATTGCTTATACTTCAAATTCATCTTCTTGAGGATGTCATGAACTTGTTGCTGGATGTGTTTCATTTATTAAATAAAATTTATTTTTTTTGTTGCCTCAGATCTTCCATGAGGTGTGTATTCCATGGTGATAAATGGAATAGCTATATCAATAGGTGCCATGGGTTGGAACCCAAAACATACTTGGAATGGACTATGCTTGGTCGAGCTATGCAGTGCCCGATTGTATCCATGTTGTATGAAAAGAAGTCCCTCATCCCATGTGTGTGGATATTTGGAGTGATACATCTAAATCATGTGAATAATCAAGTAGTTTTCCATGTCTATTTGACTATCAGTCTGTGGATGGAAGGTTGTGGACTTCATCAGCTTAGTAACCATCATCTTCCATAGAGTGGACCAGAAGATGCTTAGGAACTTGCTATCTCGATCTGAGACAATGGACTTAGGGAGACCAAAATGGAGCCGTACATGACTAAAATATAGTTGAGTATTTTCCTTAGTAGATATATTTTTCTTACAAGCAATCATGATAGCCATTTTTGAAAAATGATCAACTACCACAAAAATACAGTCCTTACCATGTTTTGAAGTGGGCAAACCTGAGAGAAAATCCATTGAGACAGATTCCCAAGGCCTGGTTGGTTTTGGAAATAGCATGTACAATCCTTGCTTCTTATTTGTTGGCTTGGCTATCACACATGGGGTGTAATATTTGAGATATCTTTCCACATCCTTTCACATATGGGGCTAGTAGAAGTGTTTTTGAAGAAATGCCAACGTCTTTTCAATACCAAAGTGTCCAACTGTCCTACTGAAGTGTGCTTCCCATATCATCTTTTGTTGCTCTACAACTAGAACACAAATGTGCCCCATGTGACAGAGGACATTATCTTGCAAATAGAAATAAAAAACATGTTTACCTTTTTGAATTGCTTGATATACATCAGCAAAGGTAGGATCTGCTTCATACAAAGCACCCTAAGTGGTAGTCTCATGTCTACATAGGTCAAGAACTCTTGTGAGTGTAGTAATTGGTGGGAAGGTTAGATAACTTATAGCTATATTTGAGCTCCCCTTTTTGTGTTTGATTATCAAGTGAAATTGCTGAAGATATGTGGCCCACTTTTGGTACTTCTCGTTTCATAGTTTGCTTTCCATCTAGATTAATGCCAATGGTTTGTGGTCAGTGTAGATGACCATTTATTTCCCCAAGATATAATGTTTCCATTGTTTGCAAGCTTGCACAATGGCATAGATCTCCTTATCATATGTTGGATATTTCCTGACTGTATCAGTGAAAGTTTCACTATGATATGCAATAGGATGGCCATGTTGCATGATGACAGCTCCCATGGCAAGAATAGGGGCTGAGCAGAGTCTATTCTTCAAATTATCAAATTCCCTTTGTTGTATTTCACCCCACTAAAATGTAGCTTTAGCTCCTCCTTTAGTCACTTAGGTTAGTGACCAAGCAACATGTGAAAATCCAAGAACAAATCTATGATAGAAATTTGCAAGACACAAAAAGCTGTGAAGCTTTGTGAGGGTCCTTGGTGTGGCCCATTCTTGAATAAATTGAATCTTTTTTGGATCAACATGGACCCCTTCCTCATTCACAATGTATCTAAGGCACTGAATTGTTGTCATCCTGAATGTGCATTTATCAAGATTTGCATATAACTTGTGCTTTCAAAGAGTTTGAAGCACCTTACAAACATGTTGCAAATGTTCTTCCCATGTTCTGCGATATATGAGTATGTCATCTAAATAGACAACCACAAATGAGTTGATGAAAGGTCATAGGATGTCATCCATCATCCTCATGAAGGTTGTAGGTGCATTAGTTTAGCCAAAAGGCATGACCAACCGTTTAAAGAGCCCCTCCTTAGATTTGAATGCAATCTTCCACACATCAATGGGATCAATGGGAATTTGGTGATAACCAGATTTGAGATTAATTTTGGTGAATAACTTCACACCATGGAGCTGGTCCAATAGGTCTTCAATCCTAGGGAGAGGATAGCGATTCTTGATAGAGATTTTATTCAGGGCTTGATAGTCAATGCAAAACCTCTATGTTCCATCTTTCTTTGGTGCCAAGACAATTGGGCTACCACAAGGTGAAGAGCTTGGCCTAATGTGACCCTTTTGGATCAATTCTTGAATCTATCTTTTTATCTCATCATTCTCTAAAATTTATCTACAATACACAAGATTGTTAGGCAAAGGTGATATTGGGATCAAATCGATAGAATGTTTTACCTAGTAATGCAGTGGAACTCCTGTGGGTGATTTGAATAAGTCATCATATTCTCTTGTGATTCATCCTATTTGCTTTTGTTGTTATATTGATTGTGTAGTTAGGATTGCAACATCAGCATTCTTGGATTTCTATGGTTTGACCACCATGAGAAAAAATTACTTTATTTTCTCCACTAGTCTCTTACATTGCTTAGCACTGATTAGGGAAACATATATGGGAGGTGGTACCCCTAGTACCCTATAGCACTATGTTCCAAGAGTGAGGGTGATCCCTCTAGTTTGTGATTCAT
Organism: Torreya grandis; assembly: GCA_037957365.1. Taxonomy (NCBI): domain Eukaryota; kingdom Viridiplantae; phylum Streptophyta; class Pinopsida; order Cupressales; family Taxaceae; genus Torreya; species Torreya grandis. Next base: position 652,308 of record JARHVA010004506.1, read on the forward strand.
AGATGCCATGTCACTCATACATGAATGACTGACCAAGGAGTACATCACAAACATCTAGATTGACCACATGACATAAAACTTCATCTTGGAATGGTTTTATAGCATATGAAAGAAAACACTGATGGATGACACGGAGGTCTCTCCCTCGGCTCAACCATCTAATACCATAACACTTTTGATGAGGCTTCATGGATAAATTTAGACTTTTCACAACTTTAATAGAGATTAAATTCTTTTGACTCCCACTATCAAGAATGAAATGTAGAGGCTTAACTTTTACCCATAATTTGGAGTGAAATAATCTTTCCTTGTCATTTGGTCTTTCCTCACAAGTCTGTGATGAAGCGATGATGGTGTTAGGCTTCACATCTAAAATGTCTTCTTCATCCTCTTTGACTATGGGTTGTGTATGAGGCATAGTAGTAGATGTTGAGTATTGTGACTCAGAAATCAGTGACTTGATGGCTCGACATTCTTCTTTAGAGTGAGTTCTAATTTGGTGGTAATCACACCATTTTCTAACCTTCTCCTTTTAGGATTCTTATCCTAAAACTCCTTTTGCTTCCAATTTTGGCCTCATGTTTGACCTTCCTTGTCACTTTTCCATTTTGTGGGTTGACTCTTCATATTCTTTCTACCATGCTTCTATTCAATCTTAACAACAAATTTCTATGCCTCATCGAGGGTTTCTAGATTGAAGAGTTCCATTTCCCCCCATATGTACCATTATAGTCCACCACAATATTTGAGTCTGATATTTCTCACTTTCTTGAATGCCCAATCTTGTAGACAAAGAATGAAAAATGTTTGTGTAATCTTGAACAAATTGGTCCTTACCTTGGTGAAGTTGTTGCCACTATATGTACAGATCATCATATGCTCTGATGGGATAGTATTCTTCTTTCACCATTTCCACAAAATCATCCCACATAGGTTCCACATCAAGGCCAATGTCATCTATACTAAACCTCTTTTTTTACACTTCCCACCAATTTTTCATAGGCAATGATGATTTTAAAAGAGCAAAAGTAATCTTTTCTCCATCAGTGAACTTATTTATAGAGAAGTAGGAAGATAGTTGATCCAACCAATTTTCTACTGCATCAGCATTGATTTTGCCTTCAAATGTAGGAATATAAAAATTTACCTAAACCTTGAAGGGTGTTGGGGCACTAAAAGGATGTTCATTAGATGACAATCCAGGAAGTGGAGCCACAACGCTAGGATTTCCCATTGGAAGTGTTTAAACAATTTGGGCAAATTGTTGTAGCATTTGTGTTTGTTGTTGTTGGAGGGCTTCATTCACCATTTTCTTGAAAAGATCGGATGTCTTGGTGTCATCTACCATTTGAAGTCATTTAGAGTGAATAGGTGGAGAATTTGGAAGCTCTTTTGTTTCCCACCCAAGCTTCTTATAGCCTGAGCTCATCCTTAGGATCATACACTCTCAATATAAACCACTCTAATACCTCATATTGGGTTTTATGCTTACCCCTCTATTCATAAATGAATTGATTATCATCCCCTCCCTAGATAGATATATATTTGAGTACCCTATATCTATATAAGGCCCCTCTATCCCTAGATAGTGGTGGTGATCCAAAACATAGAAGTTCTGGTTGATAAATATTTCAATAACATAGAAATAACACATTAACAATGAATTCTCTTAGAAGAGATGTAGTATTACTCAAGATCGAAATAAAAATAAATGCTTATCTCTGGGAAGAGATGTATATGTTCACATTTTAGGTTACCTCTTCATTATTCACATTTTGAAAGCATGGGGAGGATGCGAAAGGTCACCAATCTCGAGGGAGATTAAGTGGTTTGACTTCCAAGATTTAAAATAATACAGAATTTGAGGAATTACTATTTTTAGACTGCACTACTAAAATTGAAATTTGGGGCACTTCCATTGGGTTTTTAGGGGACAAAATTCCTTGAGCAAAGATACATGACATCTCATGATGTTATCCTCATTCTAACTTTCCAACGGTTCAAATGGAGAGTCAATTGGAGCTACAGTGTAAAAGTTATGGCTCCAGGAAGTTCTATCATCAATTGGGGTGGAACTCTCACCCAAATTGTTGCCTAAATTATTACCTGGATCATTCCTCCCTCCTTAAAAATAAATGGTCCCCATTACATCAATGTTCCCCATCAGGTGTGGTAGTTGTTTCTTGATTTGATTCTTTGTGAGCCACTCACCTTGATGGCTAAGCTGGCCCCTTTTGACCACTCAAACAAGCAAAATAGAGCATCCTCTTATTGTCTTCATCCAAATATCCACAATCTGATCCTCTTCCACTAAATCAAAACTCATTGGATCAAGATCATCAATGTCTAGTTGTTCTGCTATAACTAAAGTGTCCAATAGAGGTGGGTGATATGGTTTGAGGAGCTCCACATTGAATATTAGATGCAGACCAAGGTAAGCTGGTAGTTTTAACTCAAAGACATTTTCTCCAACTCTTTTGGTGATGGTGTAGGGACCATATCATAGAGGCCTAATCTTTCTATGTGGGCCTACAAGTCATTCCTTCTGAAGCCAAAACCAAACCTTGTCACCCACAACAAAATGGTGTACAATCCTATGTTTGTCATGGCATTGCTTATACTTTAGATTCATCTTCTCTAGGATGTCATGAACTTATTGCTAGATGTGTTGCATTTGTTCAATAAAAGTTGTTGCTTTTTTTGCCTTAGATCATCCATGAGGTGTGTATTCCATGGTGTAAAATGGAAAAACTATATCAATAGGTGCCATGGGTTAGAACCCAAAACATACTTGGAATAGACTGTGCTTGGTTGAGTTGCGTAGTGCCCGATTGTATCCATGTTGTATGAAAAGAAGTCCCTCATCCCATGTGCATGGATGTTTGGAGTGATACATCTGAATCATGTGAACAATCAAGTGGTTTACCAACACTATTTGACCATCAATCTATGGACGGAAGGCTATTGACTTCATCAGCTTAGTATCCATCATCTTTCATAGAGTGGACCAGAAGATGCTCAGGAACTCATTATCTTGATCTGAGGCAATGGACTTAGGGAGACCAAAATAGAGCCATAGATGACTAAAATATAGTTGAGCAGTTTCCTCAATAGATATATTTTTCTTGCAAGCAATCATGATAGCCATTTTTGAAAAATGATCAACTACCACAAAAATACAGTCCTTACCATGTTTTAAAGTGGGCAAACCTAAGACAAAATCCATTGAGATGGATTCCCAAGGCCTAGTTACTTCTGGAAATGGTGTGTACATTCCTTGCTTCTTATTTGTTGGCTTGGCTATCACACATGGGGTGCAAGATTTGAGATATATTTCCACATCCTTTCACATATGGGGCTAGTAGATGTGTTTTTGAAGAACTAGCATTGTCTTTTAAATACTAAAGTCTCAAACTATCCTACTGAAGTGTGCTTCCCATATAATCTTTTGTTGCTAGGCAACTTGAACATAGATGTGCCCCATATGATAGAGGACATTATCTTGAAAATAGAAATCAGAAACATGTTTACCTTTTTAAAGTGCTTGATATGTATTAGCAAAGGTAGGATCTGCTTCATATAGAGCACCCCAAGTGGTAGTCTCATGCCCACATAGGTCAAGAACTATTGTGAGTGCATTAATTGGTGGGCAACTCAGACAATCTATAGCTATATTTGAGCTCCCCTTTTTGTGTTTGATTATCAGGTGGAATTGTTGAAGATATGTGGCCCACTTTTGGTGCCTCTCATTTCATAGTTTGCTTTTCATCTGGATGAATTCCATTGGTCTATGGTCAATGTGGATGACTGTTTCTTCCCCCAAGATGTAGTGTTTCCATTATTTGCAAGCTTGTACAATGGCATAGAGCTCTTTATCATATGTTGGATATTTCCTAACTGTACCAGTGAAAGTTTCACTATGATATGCAATAGGATGGCCATGTTGCATGATGACAACTCCCATTGCATATTCAAATGCATCTATCATCAACTAAAAAGGTTGATGAAAATCTGGCAAGGCAAGAATAGGGGCTGAGCAGGGTTTATTCTTAAAATTCTCTAATTCCCTTTGTTGTATTTCACCCCACTGAAATGTAGCTTTAGCTCCTCCTTTAGTCACTTGGGTTAGTGACCAAGCAACATGTGAAAATCTAATAAAAATTCAATGGTATAAATTTGTAAGACCCAAAAAGCTATGAAACTCTTTGAGTGTCCTTGGTGTGTGCCATTCTCGAATAACCCAGATCTTTTCTAGATCAACATGGACCCCTTCATCATTCACAATGTATCCAAGGTACTAAATTGATGTCATCCTGAATGTGCATTTATCAAGATTTGAATACAACTTGTGCTCCCAAAGATTTTGAATCACTTTACGAACATGTTGCAAATGTTCTTCCCATGTTCTGCTATATATGAGTATGTCATCTAAGTAAACAACCACAAATGAGTTAGTGAAGGGTCATAGGATGTCATCCATCATCCTCATGAAGGTTGTAGGTGCTTGATGTGACACTTTTGGATCAATTCTTGAATCTATCTTTTTATCTCATTATTCTCCAAAACTAATCTTTGATACACAGGACTGTTAGGCAAAGGTGATCCTGGGATCAAATCGATAGAATTTTTTACCTAGAAATTCAGTGGAACTCTTATGGGTGGCTTGAATAGGTCATCATCTTCTCCTATGATTCATCCTATCTACTTTTTTGTTGTGTTGATTGAGTAGTTAGAACTGTAACATTGGCCTTCTTGGATTTCTGTGGTTTGACCACCATGAGAACAAATTTCTTTGGATTTTCCACCAATCTCTTGCACTATTTAGCACTGATCAGGGAAACAAATGTGGGAGGTGGTACCTCTGGTACCCTATAACACCATGTTCCAAGAGTGAGGGTGATATTTTAGGTTCATGATTCATAGATGCCATGTCACTCATACATGAATGACTGACCAAAAAGTACATCACAAACATCTAGATTGACCACATCACATAAGACTTCATCTTGGAATGGTTTTATAACATATGAAATAAGACATTGGTGGGTGACATGAAGGTCTCTCCCTAGGCTCAACCATCTAATACTATAGGGATCTAGATGAGGCTTCATGGATAGATTTAGACATTTCACAAATTTAGCAGAGATTAAATTCTTTTAACTCCCCCTATCAAGAATGAAATGTAAAGGCTTATGTTTTACCCATAATTTTGAGTGAAACAATCTTTCCTTGTCATCTAGTCTTTCCTCATAGGTCTGTGATGAAGTAATGATGGTGTCAGGCTCAACATCTACAATTTCTTCTTCTTCATCTTTGACTGTGGGTTATGTATGAGGCAGAGTAGTAGATGTCAATTATTGTGACTCAAAAAGTAGTGACTTGATGGCTCGACATTCTTCTTTGGAGTGAGTTCCAATTTTGTGGTAATCACACCATTTTCCAACCTTCCCCTTCTAGGATTTCTTGTCCTAAAACTCCTTTTGATTCCAATTTTGGCCTCGTGTTTGACCTTGTCACTTTTCCATTTTTAGGGTTGACTCTTCGTATTCTTTTTACCATGCTTCTGTTCAATCTTCACTATGAATTTGTATGCCTCACCAAGGGTTTACAGATTGAAGAGTTCCATTTCCCCCCATATGTAGCATTATAGTCCACCATGATATTTGAGAGTCGTATGTTTCTCACTTTCTTGAATGCCCAGTCTTGCAGACAAAGAATGAAAATTGTCTATGTAATCTTAAACAGATTGGTCTTTACCTTAGCAAAGGTGTTTCCATTATATGTATAGATCATCATATGCTCTAATGGGATAGTATTCTTCTTTCACCGCTTCCACAAAATCATCCTAGGTAAGTTCCACCTCAAGGCCAATGTCATCTGTATTGAACCTCTTTTTGTGCACTTCCCACTAGTTTTCCACAAGTAATGATGATTTCAAAAGAGCAAAAGTAATCTTTTCTCCTTTTGTAAACTTATTCACAGAGAATTAGGAAGACAGTTGTTCCAACCAATTTTATACGACATCAGCATTGATTTTTCCTTCAAATGTAGGAATATCAAAATTTACCTAAACCTTGAAGGGTGTTGGAGCACTTAAAGGATGTTCCCTAGATGAGGAGCTAAGAAGTGGAGCAGTAGAGCCAGGATTTCCCATCGGATGTGTTTGAAGAATTTGGGAAAATTATTGTAGCATCTTTGTTTATTGCCATTAGAGGGCTTCATTCACCATTTTATTGAAAGGATCAGATGTCCTAGTGTCATCTGCCATTTCAAGTCATTTAGAGTGAACAAGTGGAAAATTTGGAAGCTCTATTGTTTCCCACCTAAGCTTCTTATATCCTGACCTCATCATTGAGATCATACACTCTCAACACAAACCATTATGATACCTCATACTGAGTTCTATGCTTACCTCTCAATTCATAAATGAATTGAATCCCTTCTCCTCCCTAGATAGATATATAGTTGAGTACCCTATATCTATATAGGGCCTCTCTTTCCCTAGATAGTGGTGGTGATCCAAAACTCAGAAGTTCTGGTTGATAAATATTTCAATAGCATAGAAATAACATAGTAACAATGAATTCTTTGAGAAGAGATGTAATATTACTCAAGATCATAATACAAATATATGCTTATCTCTAGGAAGAGATGTTTATCTTCACATTTCAGGTTACCTCTTCATTTATACACATTTTTAAAGCATGGGGAGGATTTGGAAGGTTACCAATCTCGAGGGAGATTAAGTGGTTTGACTTCTAAGATTTAAAACAATATAGAATTTGAGGAATTACTATTTTTAGAAACTTACTATTTTTAGACTACACTAGTAAAATTGAAATTTGGGTCACTTCCATTGGGTTTTCATGGGTAAAACTTCATCAAGAAAAGATACATGCCATCTCATGACTTTATCCTCATTCTTAACTTTTCAATGGTTCAAATGGTGAGTCAATTGGAGCTACGGTGCAAAAGTTATTGCTCCCAAAAGTTCCGTCATCAATTAGGGTGGAACTATCACCCAAATTGTCACCTATATTGTTGCCCGGATCATTCCTCCCTCCTTTAAAATAAATGGTACCCATTGTGTCAATGTTTCCCATCAGGTGTGGTATTTGTTTCTTGATTTGATTCTTGTTAAGACACTCACCTTGATGGCAAGGTTGGCCCCTTTTGACCACTCGATAAAGCAGAATAGAGCATCCTCTTGTTGTCTTCATCTAGATATCCACAATCTAATCTTCTTCCACTAGATAAAAACTCTTTTGATCAAGCTTATCAATGTTTAGTTGTTCTACTACAACTAAAGTGTTTAATAGAGGTGGGTGATATGGTTTGAGGAGCTCTGCATTAAATATTGGATGCAAACCAAGGTAGGCTGGTAGGTTCAACTCAAAAGCATTTTCTCCAACTCTTCTGGTGATGGTGTAGGGACCATATTGTAGAGGCTGAATATTTTTGTGTGGGCTTGCAAGTCATTCCTTCTAAAGCTACAACCAAACCTCTTCACCCATAGAAAAATGGTGTGTAATCTTATGTTTGTCATGGCATTGATTATACTTCTGATTCATCTTCTCCAAGATGTAATGAACTTATTGTTGGATGTGTTGCATTTTTTCAATAAACTTTGTTGCTTTTGCTGGCTCAAATCTTCCATGAGGTGTCTATTCCATGGTATAAAATGGAACAATTATATCAATAGGTGTCATAGGTTGTAACCCAAAACATACTTGGAATGGACTATGCTTGGTCGAGGTGTACAATGCCTGATTGTATCCATGTTATATGATAAGAAGTCCCTCATCCCATATGCATGGATGTTTAGAGTGATACATCCAAATCATGTGAACAATAAAGTGGTCTACCACCTCTATTTGACCATCAGTCTATGGATGGAAGGTTGTGGACTTCATCAGCTTAGTATCCATCATCTTCCATAGAGTGGACCAAAAGATGCTCAAGAACCTGCTATCTCGATCTGAGACAATGGACTTAGGGAGACCAAAATGGAGCCATACATGACTAAAAGATAGTTGAGTAGTTTCCTCAGTAGATATATTTTTCTTATAAGTAATCTTCATCGCCATTTTTGAAAAATGATTAATTACCATAAAAATATAGTCCTTACCATGTTTTGAAGTGGGCAAACTTGAGAGAAAATCCATTGAGATGGATTCCCAAGGTCTGGTTGGTGTTGGAAATGGTGTGTACAATCCTTGATTCTTATTTTTTGGCTTGGCTATCACACACAGGGTGAAATATTTGTGATATATTTCCACATCCTTTCACATATGGGGCCATTAGAAGTGTTTTTGAATAACTTCCAATGACTTTTCAATACCAAAGTGTCTAGCTATCCTACTGAAGTGTGCTTCCCATATCATCTTTTGTTGCTCCAAAATTAGAACATAGATGTGCCCCATATGATAAAGGACATTATCTTGAAAATATAAATTAGAAACATGTTTACCTTTTTGAAATGCTTGATATGTATCAGTAAAGAAAGGATCTACTTCATATAGAGCACCCCAAGTGGCAGCCTCATGTCCGCACAGGTCAAGAACTGTTGTGAGTGTAGTAATTGGTGGATGGCTCAGAAAATTTATAGCTATATTTGAGCTCACATTTTTGTGTTTGATTATTAGGTGGAATTGTTAAAGATATGTGGCCTAATTTTGGTGCCTCTCATTTCATAGTTTGATTTACATCTAGATGAATTTTGATGGTCTGTGGTCAGTGTGGATGACCATTTCTTTCCCTAAGATGTAGTGTTTCCATTGTTTGCAAGCTTGCACAATGGCATGGATCTCCTTATCCTATGTTGGATATTTCCTGATTGTATCAGTGAAAGTTTCACTATGATATGCAATAGGATGGCCATGTTGCATGATGACAGCTCCCATGGCATATTCAGATGCATCTATCATCAACTCAAAAGGTTGATGCAAATCTGTCAAGGCAAGAATAGGGGTTGAGCAGAGTCTATTCTTCGAATTCTCAAATTCCCTTTGTTATATTTCACCCCACTGAAATGTAGCTTTAGCTCCTCTTTTAGTCACTTGGATTAGTGACCAAGCAACATGTGAAACTCCAAGAACAAATTTGTGGTAGAAATTTACAAGACCCAAAAAGCTATGAAGCTTTATGAGGGTCCTTAGTGTGGGCCATTCTTGAATAACCAGAATCTCTTCTAGATCAACATGGACCCCTTCCTCATTCACAACGTATCCAAGGTACTGAATTGTTGTCATCTTGAATGTACATTTATCAATATTTGCATACAACTTGTGCTCTCAAAGAGTTTGAAGCACCTTATGAACATGTTGAAAATGTTCTTCCCATGTTCTGATATAGATGAGTATGCCATCTAAGTAGACAACCATAAATGAGTTGGTGAAGGGTCGTAGGATGTCATCCATAATCCTCATGAAGGTTACAGGTGCATTAGTTAAGCCGAAAGGCATAACCAACCATTTAAATAGCCCCTCCTTAGATTTCAATGCAGTCTTCCAGACATCAGTGGGATTAATGGGAACTTGGTGATAACCAGATTTGAGATCAATTTTGGTGAAGAACTTTTCACCATGGAGCTGGTCCAGTAGGTCATCAATCCTGGGGAGAGGATAGCATTTCTTCATAGAGATTTTATTCAAGGCTTTGTAGTAAATGTAAAGCCTCCATGTTCTATCTTTTCTCAGTGCCAAGATAATTGGGCTACCACAAAGGTGAAGAGCTTGTCCTGATGTGAGCTTTTTGGATCAATTCTTAAATCTATCTTTTTATCTCATCATTCTCCAAAATTGATCTACTATACATAGGACTATTACGCAAAGGTGATCCTGGGATCAAATCGATAGAATGTTTTACCTAGAAATGTAGTGGAACTCCTATGGGTGACTTGAATAAGTCATCATATTCTCCTATGATTTGTCTTATCTACTTTTGTTGTTGTGTTGATTGTGTAGTTAAGACTGCAACATTGGCCTTCTTAGATTTCTATGGTTTGACCACCATAAAAATAAATTGCTTTATTTTATCCACTAATCTCTTGAATTACTTAACACTAATTAGGGAGATAGATGTGGGAGGTGGTACCTCTGGTACCCTATAGTACCATGTTCCAAGAGTGAGGGTGATCCTTCGAGTTCATGATTCATAGATGCCATATCACTCATACATGAATAGTTGACCAAGGAGTACATCACAAACATCTAGATTGACCACATCACACAAGAATTCATCTTGGAATGGTTTTATAGCATATGAAAGAAGACACTAATGGGTGACACAAAGGTCTATCCCTATTCTCAACCATCCAATACTATAGGGCTTTGGATGAGGCTTCATGGATTGAATTAGACTTTTTGCAACTTTAGCAGAGATTAAATTCTTTTGACTCTCACTATCAAGAATGAAATGTAGAGGCTTACCTTTTACCCATAATTTGGAGTGAAACAATCTTTCCTTGTCATCTGGTCTTTCCTCATGGGTCTATGATGAAGTGATGATGGTTTTAGGCTCAACATCTATAATTTATTCTCCATCCTCTTTGACTATGGGTTGTGTATGAGGCAGAGTAGTAGATGTTGAGTAATGTGACTCAGAAAGTAGTGACTTGATAACTCGACATTCTTCTTTGGAGTGAGTTCCAATTTTGTGGTAATCATGCCATTTTCCATCCTTCCCCTTCAAGGATTTCTTATCCTGAAACTCCTTTTGATTCTAATTTTGGCCTCATGATTGACCTTCCTTATCACTTTTCCATTTTGAGGGTTTACTCTTCGTATTCATTCTGCCATGCTTCTGTTCAATCTTCACTACAAATTTATATGCCTCACTGAGGGTTTCTAGATTGAAGAGTTCCATTTCCCCCTATAAGTACCATTATAATTCACCACAATATTTGAGATTCTTATGTTTCTCACTTTCTTGAATGCCCAATCTTGTAGATAAAGAATAAAATGTGTCTGTGTAATTTTGAATAGATTGGTACTTACCTTGGTAAAGTTGTTGCCACTGTATGTACAGATCATCATATGCTCTGATGGGATAGTATTCTTCTTTCACCTCTTCCACAAAATCATCCTAGGTAGGTTCCACCTCAAGTCCAATGTCATCTATATTGAACCTCTTTTTGTACACTTCCCACCAATTTTTCACAATCAATGATTATTTCAAAAAAGCAAAACTAATCTTTTCTCCATCAGTGAACTTATTTATAGAGAAGTAGGAACATAGTTGATCCAACCAATTTCATACTGCATCAACATTTATTTTACCTTCAAATGTAGTAATATTAAAATTTACCTAAACTTTGAAGGGTGTTGGGGCACTAAAAGGATGTTCCTTGGATGAGGAGCTAGGAAGTAGAGCCGTAGATCTAGGATTTCCCATTGGAAGTGTTTAAAGAATTAGGGTAAATTTCTATAGCATCTGTGCTTATTGTTGTTGGATGGCTTCATTCACCATTTTCTTGAAAGGATCAGATGTCTCGGTGTTGTCTACCATTTGAAGTCATTTGGAGTAAACAGGTGGAAAATTTAGAAGCTCTATTATTTCCCACCCAAGCTTCTTATAGCTTGACCTTATCCTTGGGATCATACACTCTCAAGAAAAACCACTCTAATACCTCGTACTAAGTTCTATGCTTACCCCTCAATTCATAAATGAATTGAGTCCCTTCCCCTTCTTAGATAGATATATATTTGAGTACCCTATATCTATATAGGGCCCCTCTATCCCTAGATAGTTGTGGTGATCCAAAACTTAGAAGTTCTAGTTGATAAATATTACAATAACATAGAAATAACACAGTAACAATGAATTCTCTGAGAAGAGGTGTAGTATTACTCAAGATCGCAATACAAATATATGCTTATCTCTGGGAAGAGATGTTTGTCTTCACATTTTAGGTTACCTCTTCATTTATACACATTTTGAAAGCATGGGGAGGATTTGAAAGGTCACCAATCTAGAGGGAGATTAAGTGGTTTGACTTCCAAGATTTGAAACAATACAATATTTGAGGAATTACTATTTTTATAAACTTACTATTTTTAGACTGCACTACTAAAATTAAGATTTGGGGCACTTCCATTGGGTTTTTAGGTGTCAAACTTCATTGAGCAAATCTCCATGCCATTTTATGACATTTTCCTCATTCTTATCTTTCCAACGGTTTAAACGGTGAGTCATTTGTAGCTACAGTGTAAAAGTTATGGCTCCCAGAAGTTCTATCATTAATTAGGGTGGAACTATCATCCATATTGTCACCTAAATTGTTGCCCAAATTAGGTGGGGTTGGCCCACATCCCTATATAGATCATAAATATATATCCTTGAGATATGGAATATAATATATCTATTTGTGGTTGTCAAGGGAGGAATAGAGATAGTTGGGTGGGGTCTATCTAGTATATACACCCTCCCCCCCTAAAGCCAAACTACTAGATAGATCTATAAGGTCTAAATCTATATATGTTAGGTCAAGTGGTGGATATAGGCTATATACCCCATAAAAAGAGAGGGCCCCCATAGTATACAATTTAATTATCACCCTTAGCCCCACCCCCATAGTCTATATTAACTATTCTATGGGGACCCCCACCCCATATATAAATAGAAATGGAAATGGAAATGGAGAGATAGGGGTTAGCCTATATATAAAACATGAGCTCCCATGGAACTATCTGTAGTCATAGTTCTATTTTTGCTCAGCCTATCTATATATAAGGTGGAGCAATCTAGAGTATCCATTAATGTCATGGAAACTGGCCCCTCTACTATCTATTATCTACTATCTTTGGGCTTGACTAGACTATCAATGTCCTCAACCAAACCCTTGTGAACCTCAGCCATCCCCATCCCCATCTATAGAGATCAGATCTAGGTGGGGGGGTCAATCCCCTACATATATAATTCATATCTAATAATATGGCCATTGCCTATATCTATAGAGGGGTCCCCCCCATATAGAAAAGAAATGGAGATAGGATTTTTATCTAGGGGTCATTTTCATATAGTATTCAACCCCAACCCCCCTTTTAATTTAGAGGGGATCTAGGTATAGGGGGATAACTATATGGGGGTGAGATTCCCATATAGATATAGGGGGTGGCCATGTAGAGTGGAGTTCCTTCCCCTCCTCATCCCCCATATATATGGATAGGGACCTAATGAGAGATATATCTATCTAGGGCCATTAGGCCCCCCACCCCTTATATATCTTATATAGATAAATATTCCCCTCTATATATGCTTTAATCCCATCTAGCATCTATTTATATCCATATCTATATCTATATCTAGTTAGTTGAGTAATAAATGAACATGATAGAATACCCCAGACACACACACACACACACGCGCGTGCGCGCACGCGCGCACACACACACACACACACACACACACACACACACACACACACACACACACACACACACACACACACACACACACACACACACACGCACGCACACGCACACGCACATGCACACACAGACACACATGCACACGCACACACGCACGCACACACACATCACATGAGTGACCATATCCCATATCTATATAGAGGGAGGGGACATGATAGAGAGGGGACATAACATAGAGCCACCCCTAACCTATAGGCATAGAAAAGGAGTAGAGAGATGGCCCCCTCATAGTATATTCTAACTATATCACCCCTTATATATATGTTATGGCCATATAGAATATAAATATAAGGGGACCTATATATAGATATTCTTATGGGGTGGAGGGCCATATCTATATATAGGTTATATACTTAGATGGACCCATATAGTATAGACATATAGAGAGAGGGTCTACCCCTTTATATATATATATATATATATATATATATATATATATATATATATATATATATATATATATATATATATATATATATATATATATATAGATATTCTTATGGGGTGGAGGGCCATATCTATATATAGGTTATATACTTAGATGGACCCATATAGTATAGACATATAGAGAGAGGGTCTACCCCTTTATATATATATATATATATATATATATATATATATATATGGGGGACTAGCCATATCCATACATATAGAGAGAGGGGAGGGGAAGGGACCCATATGTTATCTATATGAATAGATATTGTATTAGTGACTAATGATCATACCTCTCTATTATACCATACCATAGAGTGCTAGTGAGTGTGGTAGTTCAGATTAGATTAGTGAGTCAATCATGTTACATGTAAATATAAATAGAGATAGTGATTAACTATATACATCACATGAGTGACTCAAATTTATATGGTATTGGGTATGGATATTCTATCATCTACTAGTTAGGGGCCATAGTGGGATAGGAGGGGAAAGAAGGTAGGCCCATCTATAGATAGGGCACTAGTTAGGTGGGGGCACAACTCTATGGTAGATAGATATAAGGGAGGGGCTAGGCCTAAGAGATATGGATATCCCAATATCAATAGCTCATTGATCCATCTACCAACCATATCCATATCCATAGATATAGAGGGGGAGGGGCACCTTGAGTTAGAGGAAAGTGTCATACTAACCATACCATCTCTAGTTTATTTAAGGGCTAACTCCACTAGTTTAGCTAGGTGGGTAGGGTTAGACAAGATAGATAGAATCAAGGGGCCATCTCTATCTATAATGACCTAACTCAACTCTATTTAGTATGGGGTCACTAATCACTTCATTATATGGTATGGACTAAACTAGAACTAGACTCGATATAGATAGAGTTAGAGGAGGCCCAAGATTCTCTATCTATATGGGGGAGGGATAGATATTAGATTATATTAGATTAGATATGGCCATAGAGAGATGGTTACACTAAGTAGGTCTTGATCGATCTACCATATCTATGGCTAGAGGGAAAATGATGGTTGTTTTCTTAGTTCATTCACCATTGAATCAAAAGAAGGGGAGGACAGGGAACCACTCTAATATCTATATCTATATAGAGGGTGGGGGTGGTCCCCCATCCCATATTTTATTTAGATATAGAGAAATAGGGGATAGTCAGTATATATCTATCTATCTCAATTAGATTATATACGTCACATAAGTGACTCAACTCTATATGCTATGGGTATGGGTATGGATACTATATCTATATCTATATCACTATAACGTCATAGGTAAAGTGATATATAGATAGTTCTCATATCTAGATATGAAATATGTCCCATATCCCATATATATAAGGAGGAGAGGACATATCTCTTTATAGGGTCCAAAGATATAGGGGATAAGGCCCATCCATTCAATAACTGGTGAAGGGATTCTGATTAGGTTTGATATAGTGATACAGAGATAAAGATAGAGATATATAGGGGGGCCTATCTATACTAGGAAATATAGATATCCCCCCCTCTCTACTCTATATATATAGGTTGGGGGATCTAGTCGCCCATATATAGTTATAGGGGTGATAATACACCCCCTCTATATATATGGCTATATAGTCTAGTCCCCATATATAGTTAGATATAGAGGGACTAGTCTCTATCTATTTATATGGGGTGTGGGGGGACCCATCAGATAGAGATATGGCCCCATCCCATATATCATATAGAGATGCATTTCCAATCATATACACCTCCTCTCTATATGGGAGTGCAGAGATGGCCCCATGGAATAGGGGTATAGGGGAGGGGGGCCCATTTCATATCTAAGACCATATCCATATATATATAATCTAGAGGGGAGGGGAGAGATGGACCCATACAATAGGATATAGGGGAGGGGAGAGATTACCCCATCTCATATCTATGGCCATCTCCATATATATACTCTAAATGGGAGAGATGACAACATCTCCTATAATATCTAGGAGAGGCCCCATCTAATATATAGGGGAAAGGACACTCATCTAATATAGAGGGATGGAAGATAGAGATATGGCCCCATTAGATATAGATATATATTTTCTTTGTCATTATCCCCAACTAGATTAGATATAGGGATAGGGGTGAGTCAATCCACTATTTATCTATAGTTAGAGGGGGAGGGGAGAGATGGGCCCATCTAATTTATGAGATACGGTAGATAGAGATAAGGCCCCACCATTACCTAGGGATAAGGGGAGTCAATCTCTCTATATCTATATGGGATGGGACTGACTATATATATCACATCAGTGACCCATATGTATCTCTATATCTAGATCTATCTCTAAGTTGGGGAACCAAGATTTGTTTGAATAGTAGGATGCCAAGAGCTGGGAGTGAGAGATAGATATATGACACTCACTATCCATATGGGAGTGAAGAACTTGAGGGGATCTCCCCTTTGGGCCAATAAGGGCACAAAAAAAGTGAGTGAACCCTATCCATTAATTTTTGGTGAGGGCCCTTACCCTAATATAGTTGTAGATGGAAGGATGTTTGACTATAGACTTGAGGGTATATATATATCCCCATACCATATATAATGATTAGATAAGGGCATCCCTACCTACCATATATTCTAAGGCCTACCCACTACCCATATTATATATGGGTGTGAGGGGGCCTATCACCCCATATATATAGAGTAGAGGGGGGAAACTGCCAACTATCTATTTAGTATGATGGAGCAAAGTATAGATTACAAGGGGAGAGTAGTGAGATATAGAAAGGGTTGCCTCTAGTTTCCAAGTGCCTAGTCATTAGTGGGGATGAATCAAAGGAATAACTATATATGGCCCCCAATAGCATGTGCATGCACGCACACACACACACACACACACACACACACACACACACACACACACACACACACATAATATGGGGGACCAAGTGGTCCAATCGATGAGCAACTCTTCACTTCCTTGGGTAGAGACAAGGAATGCATATAACTCTATGGTATGGGTTAGGCTCCATCATGATCTAACCCACCCTATATATAGGGGGTTTCGATGAGGTGGTAATGACCCATATCTATATATCATCGATGATAAATAGATTATCTAAGGCCCTATATATAGTATGTTTGGTGTCACTTCACTTTGTATATCTCTTAATTTAGGCTGATCACTAATGTCATGATGTAACTAGGGTAGTTTTACCTCTTTATAGTTTAGTATGTTATTTAACATGATAAGGAATGATTTAGATATATATAGTTCACTCCATCCATATCTATATCATATACCTAGATATCCATATATTCCTTGAATATTATCTATTATAGGGGTTGAGAATAACTTAAACTGAGGAGATAACTACACTGGCCATACACTTGATTAGGAGGTCAAGGATGGATATAAATACATACTATCATATCTCTCAAGTTCATATAAATTTGGGGGGGGTCATCTTGACTATATAGAGGGTTGGGGCCTATACCATATAGATTCCCTCTCATTATATTCTAAGGGGAGGCCAAGGAGGTTTAGTTATATTGATCATACTGTATTTATTTCTTTATGGGGTAATCCATTTGAATCTAGTTACTGATGTACACTCCTATTTAGATAGAGATATAGGATAGGCCTCCCATTCATACTATTATTCCATATTGGGAACCCATCCCCCAAGAATAAAATCTATATATAGGGCTTGGAGGGCTGTTTCATTTGATATTAATAGTGGTCAATCAAGATATATATAAATATGGTGGTTAGATCCCTATAAATAGATATAGGATTGGCCCCAGCCTTATATCACTTCACTATAATGAGTTGACTACTAGGATTGATTGGAGATGGGGCCCTCTATATCTAATTCTTGATTATACTATTTAATATAGAGTAATGGGATGGGGGAAGATCATTTTGTATGATAGAGGCCATATAGATCTATAGGGTGCCCTATATAGTTATAGTTATCTAGCCCCATATATAGACAGAGGGGGCAAGGGGAGAGTAGGTAGTCATCTAGATCTAAATGAAAGGATGGCCAACTATGGGAACTATTCATATTGATGGATGGTCCAAGATGTGTGTGTGTGTGTGTGTGTGTGTGTGTGTGTGTGTAATATAGATGGGGGAGTAGATCACTATTTGATAATAGAGATATAGATATGGGTCATTACCACCTCATAGAAACCCCTATATATAGGGCAGGTTAGATCATGATGGAGCCTAACCCATACCATTGAGTTATATGCATTCCTTGTCTCTACCGAAGGAAGTGAAGAGTTGCTCATTGATTGGACCACTTGGTCCCCTCTATTATATATATTATATAATAGGGGGACCAAGTGGTCCAATCGGTGAGAAACTCTTCACTTCCTTGGGTAGAGACAAGGAATGCATATAACTCTATGGTATGGGTTAGGCTCCATCATGATCTAACCCACCCTATATATAGGGGGTTTTGATGAGGTGGTAATGACCCATATCTATATATCATTAATGATAAATATATTATCTAGGGCCCTATATATAGTATGTTTGGTTTCACTTCACTTTGTATATCTCTTAATTTAGGCCAATCACTAATGTCATGCTACAACTAGGGTAGTTTTACCTTTTTATTGGTTAGTATGATATTTAACATGATAAGGAATGATATAGATATATATAGTTCACTCCATCCATATCTATATCATATACCTAGATTGTCATATATTCCTTCAATATTATCTATTCTAGGGGTTGAGAACAACTTGACATAGGAGATGATTGCACTGGCCATACACTTGATCAGGAGGTCAAGGATGGATATAAATACATACTATCAGATTTCTCAAGTTCATATAAATCAGGGGGTATCTTGACTATATAAAGGGTTGGGGCCTATACCATATAGATGCCCTCTCATTATATGCTTAGGGGAGGCCAAGGAGGTTTAGTTATATTGATCATACCCTATCTATTTCTTTATCTGGCAATCCATTTGAATCTAGTTACTAATGTACGATCCTATTTAGATAGAGATATAGGATAGACCTCCTATTCATACTATTATTCCTTATTGTGAACCCATCCCCCAAAATAAAATCTATATATAGGGCTTGGAGGGCTGTTTCATTTGATATTAATAGTGGTCAATCAATATATATATATATATATATATATATATATATATATATATATATATATAAATATGGTGGTCAGATCCCTATAGATAGATATAGGATTGGCCCCAGCCCTATATCACTTCACTATGGTGAGTTGACTACTAGGATTGATTGGAGATTGGGCCCTCTATATCTAGTTCTTGATTATACTATTTAATACAGACTACTGGGATGGGGGAAGATCATTCTCTATGGCAAGGGCCATATAGATCTATAGGAGGCCCTATATAGTTATAGTTATCTAGCCCCATATATAGATAGAGGGGGCAAGGGGAGAGTAGGTAGTCATCTAGATCTAAATGAAAGGATGGCCAACTATGGGAACTATTTAAATTGATGGATGGTCCAAGATGTGTGTGTGTGTGTGTGTGTGTGTGTGTGTGTGTGTGTGTGTGTAATATAGATTAGGGAGTAGATCACTATTGCATGATAGAGATATAGATATGAGTCATTACCACCTCATCAAAACCCCCTATATATAGGGTGGGTTAGATCATGATGGAGCCTAACCCATACCATAGAGTTATATGCATTCCTTGTCTCTACCCAAGGAAGTGTAGAGTTGCTCACCGATTGGATCACTTGGTCCCCCCTATTATATAATATATATAATAGGGGGGACCAAGTGGTCCAATCGGTGAGCAACTCTCCACTTCCTTGGGTAGAGACAAGGAATGCATATAACTCTATGGTATGGGTTAGGCTCCATCATGATCTAACCCACCCTATATATAGGGGGTTTCATTGAATATAACAGGGGGGACCAAGTGGTCCAATCGGTGAGTAACTCTTCACTTCCTTGGGTAGAGACAAGGAATTCATATAACTCTATGGTATGGGTTAGGCTCCATCATGATCTAACCCACCCTATATATAAAGGGTTTCGATGAGGTGGTAATGACCCATATCTATATATCATCAATGATAAATAGATTATCTAGGGCCCTATATATAGTATGTTTGGTGTCACTTCACTTTGTATATCTCTTAATTTAGGCTGATCATTAATGTCATGCTGCAAGTAGGGTAGTTGTACCTCTTTATAGGTTTGTATGTTATTTAACATGATAAGGAATGATTTAGATATATATATTTCACTCAATTCATATCTATATCATATACCTATATAGCCATATATTCCTTGAATATTATCTATTCTAGAGGTTGAGAACAACTTTAAATTAAGAGATAATTGCACTAGCCATACACTTGATCAAGAGGTCAAGGATGGATATAAATACATATTATCAGATCTCTCAAGTTCATATAAATCTTGGGGGGGAATCTAGAGTATATAGAGGGTTGGGGCCTATACCATATAGATGCCCTCTCATTATTTGCTAAGGGGAGGCCAAGGAGGTTTATTTATATTAATTGTACCCTATTTATTTCTTTATGGGGCAATCTATTTGAATCTGGTTACTGATGTATGTTCCTGTTTAGATAGAGATATAAGATAGGCCTCCCTTTCATACTATTATTCCCTATTGAGAACCCATTCCCCAAGAATAAAATTTATATATAGGGCTTGGAGGGTTGTTTCATTTGATATTAACAGTGGTCAATCAAGATATATATAAATATGGTGGTCAGATCCCTATAAATAGATATAGGATTGGCCCCAGCCCTATATCACTTCAGTATGGTGAGTTGATTGCTAGGATTGATTGGAGATGGGATTATACTATATAATATAGAGTACTAGGATGGGGGAAGATCATTGTCTATGGCAGGGGCCATATAGATCTATAGGGGGCCCTATATAGTTATAGTTATCTAGCCCCATATATAGATAGAGGGGGCAAGGGGAGAGTAGGTAGTCATCTAGATCTAAATGAAAGGATGGCCAACTATGGGAACTATTCATATTGATGTATGGCCCAAGATATTTGCGTGTGTGTGCGTGTGTGTGTGTAATATAGATGGGAGAGTAGATCACTATTGCATGATCATTTAGGTACAAGTCAATCACACTCAATTTAGAGTAATACTCATTGCATCTAAGCCACTATCATAAGATCTTTCTAGGATTCATATAAGCTAATATGATAACCTATTAGATTCATCTAAGACACTATTAGATACTCTCTATGGGGCTAAGCTGTTATCAAATAGTATCAATGGGCCAAGCTGCTATCAGATACTAGGATTCATTTGTTACCACTCCAATAACACCCTATCATGTTCTCATATATATATATATATATATATATATATATATATATATATATATATATATATATATATATATAGTTTGTATATAGGGGGAGTGGGGAGGCCCCTCTAACTATATATGAGTCTATATATATATATATATATAGAAAGAGAGAGAGGGTGGGGCTCCCCTATCTCACCTCACTAGAGATAGTGATATTATAGTGATATATCAAGTGATAGAGATGGATCCCTCCCCTCCCCTCTAATCCCCTTTATATATATGGGATATGGGATATCGAAAGTGATAGTGAGATAGATAAAAACTAATTTGGTAAGGCCAGGGATATCACCTATATATAGAACTTGGTGGAGGGTGAATTTAGAGAGTCAATCCTCAATCAATAAGCCAATCCATAATTAACTTACTTGTTCATCAACAATCAACATGTTTCCAATTAGTTAGGTCACCATGTTAGTTAAATGACATTCCCCAAAATAGTATTGTATTCTCGTCTAATAGATACCCATAGATTATGCCCTATCTCTATATGGTATTCTCCCAAATCCCATGATTCGACCCCTCTATCCTCTATCTATTAGGGTGGGGGGATTCCTCCATGGAATGGGTTTCTTTCTCAAACCAAAACACTAACACTAATGAAATGAATTGGCTAGCCCATATATAGAGAGGGGTCCCCACATATCTATAGATAGGTGTTCACTATCATTCACTACACCACATGTATCTCTCCATTCATTACCCCCTATGTATGATATGCCTAGGTATATATAGGGACTCCCCCTATATATCTATATATGGGCTCCCTATATATAGATATGGCCCCAAATCATCCCCTATATTATATATTGTATATAAATTAGATAGGGGCACCCACCTCTATAGATATGGGATTTTGATCTCTTCATTTCCTTAGAACTATATGATAGGGCAACCTCTAGATATATATATAGGCATAAGCACTCAAACCCATTCTAAGATGAGATAAAGGACCCAAATATATCAAGGGGCACTAGCACCAATTCATGAATATATATAGAGAGGGTACCCCACCCCATATAAAGTGATATATAGACTAGGGCACACCAAGCCTTGACCCCTAAATATATGGCCCCACCATATATATATATATATATATATATATATATATATATATATATATATATATATAACTCCATTAGAGATAATAAATGGGGGGGACCAGCTAGGGAAATAGTGATAATTTTTCTAGGCATCATCGTATTGATCATTTTTCTCCATACATGTATGGATACAATTCTAACCAAGCCCTTATATCTATATGGGGATTCACCCACCTGCATATATAGAGTTTCTTTGGCACCTCCTTTATATATATGGTTATGGTTGGTATGGGGTGATCAAGTTGATCTAGTTTTCACAATGTTTTTTCCCTTGTTTGCCAATTTTCTAAAATAGAACCAAAAATTTATCTATATCTGGGCCACACCCCCCATATATATGTTTTTGTGTCAACACTGTGAGGTTATAAAACATACCTAGACATAATATATAGAGACCTTAGTCCTCTCTAACCAAATAAGATGAAGCATAGATAAGTACTTACCCCATATATAGAGAGGTCCTTAGTTCTCTCTAATCGAACACCTATCTATATATCTCCCTTCTTCTTTGTAGATATATAGGGATAAGGTAGCTTATATAGATGGTGACCCCCAATATAGAGCCATTATATATAACATGGCCCTCTATATTATATAGATAAGTGGATAAGCACCTACCCTACCATTTAGGTTAGGTAATTCATCCCATATTGATGTGGTAAGGGGTTGCCTGGATCTCTATAGACCTATAAAGGTTTGAATCCTTCCATTCTTTGAACTAGATTTAGGGCCCCCCCTCCACCCTCTATATAAAATATATGGGATATGGGATCTATCTTGTTGGTTCTTATCCCCATCCCCCTATATATATATATATATATAGAGAGAGAGAGAGAGAGAGAGAGGGGAGTTCCATCTATCTATATCTAGCTAGTCAATCCCCATATATTATGTTCCCCCCAAGAAATATAGAGAGATGCCCTTTATCCCCTATCTATGTTGATCTATCCTATTCCCCTAGCACCTCATATATTGATATAGATAGATGTTGAATGGTTTATCTATTCCCATCAACCCCATAGATAATGAGATAAATATATCTAATGAGAGTGATATGTATATTCTCTATATACATGATATGAGATATTGATATTGATAGATCAAGTGAGATATCAAGTTATATATTAGTCATCTCACTCATATCACATATATAGATAAAGTGATAGTGAGATATTGAGAGTGAGATAGAGATAAAAATAATGAGATATATCTATCTAGAGTAACCACTCTAAATGATATAGTATAACATATGCCTAGATATATTCCCCTACTAGAACCATAGTTTAATAACTCTACCTTGGTATACAAGCTTTGTTCCAATATGGTATAAAATATCTATATAATAGGGAGCTTTAGGATTTTGGTTGGTGGGAACAACTCCTTTGAGTAACAAGAACACTTCTCTCTTCCATTCATGTCTATAGGTTTAGTCTAGTCATCAAAGAACTAAACTAGATATGGCCCTACCATAACCCCATATGTCATGTCCCAAGTTGGTAGAGCATTAAAGAGATAGATAATTATTATTTTGGTTTAATCCAAATATGGCTCATTTTGATGATGCTCAGCTTAGGATTGGAATTCGATAAGGGGTTATCAATATCCCTATCTCCCTCTCCCCATCTATCTATATATGGCCCTCAATCTATATATGTGCTTAGTGATGGAGGGTTTTTGGTGGCCCATATATCTATATCTATTAGGGATCACCCATATATATATATATATATATATATATATATATGTATGTATGTATGTATGTATATGGTAGAGTAATGATATATCCATCTAGAGCCATCGATCTCCTAGATATTATTGGGTAGAACTAGTTGACTTACCTAAACTGTATATAGAAGAGATAACATAATATAATATATATTATAACCTTAGTTGAATGGAATTATTGATACTAAACTTGGTGAATGGAATATCAATGAATGGAATTATTGTTACTGATCAAATGGAATGTATACAGATAAGATCTAGCCAGCGCCTATAATAATAATAGATATAGCCACCCCCAACCAAATAATAGAGATAGAGTTAGTTATCTCAATTTATTTATAGAGGGTGGACCCTCCCCCCATATATATATATATATATATATATATATATATGGGAGTTTCTTTGGCCTCTATATATAATATGTGGGAGTTTCCTTATCCCTCTCTCTATATAGGCTATATGGATATGGGGCCCATCCCTGTAGTGAGCTGGGGGTACTATAGAGTAGAGAGGCCTCGATCTCTTGAGTGGTTCACTATCACTCACACTTGTCTGACTCTATCTAGTTATCTAATCTATGGGTTCTACCCAACTATATCTATGGAATATTTGAATGTTTAGTGCCCCACCCCATATAGAACTACACAAGGGTAGGGCATAAATGACTGAAATAATAGGTTGATCTGACTATGTATAACCATTCCCATAGATTAGATATTTATCATGGGTAGGCCAACCATACAACTAGATATATATCTATATCACCACCTCTCTATATACCTATCTATTATATATGGTGCCCACATGTATTTGAGTTGAGTTACGTCTATATATATGGGAGTTGAGTTGATTTTAATGGGTATTGATATATTATATGGTCACAATTGATAGCTAATATAATAGATGGATAGATGATAGATGATGGGTGGATCGATTCATCCATGTATGTGTATTATATCTTGACCCCCTAACTCCCCCAATATAATATATACTATCTATAGTCATCTATAGTCTTCTCTTTAATAGTCTAATTAGTAGACACAATAGATAGGGATAGGGCACCTCAACGTATACATCTATCTGGGAACCAACCTCCACTCTCTTTATCTATATTAAAAACTTTATAGATATTAGTTAACTAAACACATGGAAACCTAGTTGTCAATATCCATCTATATACGATGGCTATCTCAGAGCCATAGCCTATAGATCTATCTTGGTGGCCCCACCCTATATAGCTTAAATAGATTTGGTAACCCCCTATCCAATATATTCTAATCTAATCTAATATAATCTAATCTAATATATCTATGGGATAGGCCACATCAATTATCTATATAGGGCCCACCCTCATCTATATATCTCATAACAAATTAGATTCATAAGCCCCTTTATCTATATGGGTTTGAGTTTAGTTTTAGTTTCACTTAGGGGTACAATATACAGTTCAATTATCATAACAAAAGATATAGTGGCCCACCATAGATTAGGTCAAACATCACCATATAGATAGATAGGGGGTCATGGGTCTCCCATATAGATAGATAGGGTGATAGATGGAGCCCTATCTATCTATATGGAATTTGACTATTATATTCTAATCTATATGCCCTATCTCTATATCCATGGGCACCTCTATCTATATGGGGTTTAATTAACACCCCCTATATAGATATTTGGTTATCAACTTGACTAGTTATATTCTATTATTTATGCCTTATCTCTCTATTTGTCAATAGTTTCTCATATAGATAGATAGGGGACCAATTTCATTCTATTCTATATTCCCTATCTCTATATTTGGCAATAGTTTCCCATATATATAGATAGGGGAACAAATCCATTCTATCTATTCTATATGCCCTATCTCTCTATCCACTGGCCCCTCTATCTATATGGGTTTAATTAGCACCTTGCTCTATATAGATATGGAATTAAATTTCCCTATCACCATCAACATCTATTTGGCCTATATATCTATATCAAGTAGTTGGGTGATATTCTATTATATTTTATTCTATTCTATTAATGTATTGATCAAAGTGAGATAAAAGGGAGTAGATTCCATATACAAATGTATATATATAGGGCATTATATATCCCATGACTATATACCATCTCACTCTCATGAAATATCCCAAAGCATTATGGGGTAGGGCATACAGGAAAGCCCTGATGCCATCTCACTCTCAATAGCCCATGGCAAGTCTATGCCCTTAGGCCTTATCTATCTATGGGATTGAGTGGGGGCATAAAGATACTTTTCTCTCCCCCCCATCCTCTCCAGAATTTCAATCTATATATCTAGTTGGGGCCAAAAAGAGACCTATATATTATGCCCCCACTATGGGTGATTATTATCTCTATATATCATAGTGACTCCCTCTATAGAATTTTAATCTATATATGGAGTTGGGGCCAAAAGGAGATATATATATTGTGCCACCCCCTCTATCTTTATCTATCATAATGAATATAGACCATGTTGATGAATTTATATACTATCCTAGGTGGGCCCCTCTCTATATAGATTCTATCCCCTCCCCTCCCCCTTATATCTAAACTCTAAACTTTAAACTAAATCCCCATATAATATAATATATAGATGGGTTGGGGGTGGCCTTCCCCCTAAGCCCTATCTATCTAGGGCCTCCAACCTAATAGATAGATCCATTTAAATTAGATCATATATATATATATAGAGAGAGAGAGAGAGGCACTTTAAATGGTTGCCAAAAAAATATTTGGACCCTCTATATTTATATATATATATATATATAGAGAGAGAGAGAGAGAGAGAGTTAGATAGAGTTAAAGGGACCCCCTCTCTATATATATGGAGTTTCTTTAAACCTCCCTATATATATATATATCTTATCTTATCACATCTTATCGTATCTTGAGCGTAGCAAATATGAATCTTGAGTGTAGGCCCCCCTCTCTCTATACAATTGATTCTATCAAGAACCCATATATATAGATGAAGTAGTGAATATTATGTTATATAAATGCCCCCTAGTTATAGTTAGGTGTGAGCAATAGTGAACATAATAGATATAGGGGTTTGAGTGTATTTATGTAACCTTTAGGCTAGGCACTCAGCTAGCTTGACCCCCCTATATATATAGATCTAGATGGTTATGACCCCTATAGATGTATCTATAGGTGGACAACATTTATCCTCTAATAGAGGTGATTTTTTATCTTTTTCACTTGACCTTGAGTCACCAGTCAGGTCAGGTCCTTTAGTTAATTAATCAAATATATAGACATAGACATGGCTAATACCTTATCTATCCATCTATACTCCATACAATGGATGGATGTGCCCATCTATCTCTATCACTTGGTATAAACACCCACTTCAATATAGAATTCAAGACCCTTAGATATAGTTTGGACCATCTGTATTACCTCTATGGTTGGGTGGTAGGGTTCAGGAGAGAGAGAACCCCTTTTTAGTTTACACTAACACCAAATTTGTCATATCTATATCTATTTAGTGGGGAATCACCATATCTAAATATGGTGACCCTGTCTCCCTATCCCAAGATAGGTTTTTTTTAGCCTATCACTAACCCTTTCCCTATATATTAGAGGGGGAGGGGAGGAAGGAAACACTTTCACTTAAAAATCATCAATGTAAGGGTGCACCATAAGAAGGGGAGGCTAGGTTTTATATGAGACAAGAGTCACCTAACTCCCTCTATTAGTCCCTTATCTAGATAGAGGTGCTCCTCCTCTAGTAGATAGATAGATAAATAAGACACTTTGATAGATAGATGATATATGGGATAGATAGGACTATAGATTGGCTCACACCCTTCCTCTTTATTCACATAACCACCCTCCCTACCTAGCTATTCTAGATAGGAAACCCCTACCCCCACTACCCATATAGAAAATAATGGAAAGGATTTGTCAAGATAAAACCCCTAAGACACTCTACCTTCTCTATATACACCACCTTACTTTCTAGTCTATAACCTACCTAGAGAGATAGGATAGCCCTAGTGCCCTTCCTCTAGTCACTTCTAGTCAGACTCAATCCTATTACATCTTTAATCGTGAGGCCCCTATATATATATAGATATAGATAGGGTTCAGTTATTATTATTAGCTCTAGAATAAACATGCCATGCCCACCTCCTACCACTACACTAATGTCTTAGGATGGAAAACATATGCCCCACCTTTTTTCATTGGGGGGAAGATCCCTAAAAAATTTCAAGTTAGGAAATCCACCCTTTCTTTACTCCAAGAGAGAGGTGAAGAGTTGCCTTTCCTCTCTTCTCTAGATAGAGAACCCCACATGTATCTAGTTAACTTAATATAGAAAATATAACCTATGTTGAGTTAGATAGAGGAAAGCCACCCCACCTCTATCTAGTCTAGTTAGTATGGGAAAGAACACCTCTGCTTAGTTGATAGTTAGGAAGCTTGGGTTACACACACAAAAGCCATTTTTTTCTTCTCACCTAGTTAAGACACCCTAACCCCTACCCATATAGATGGGATGGGTACTTAATAGCTGGACTCAAGGGACATGCTAGATAGGATAGTCCATGTATTAACTTAACTATCTTTCCCAACTAGAAGCCCGTAGCTATCTCCACTATAGATATAGTCAATCCCTTCTACAGAGTCAAGGGTATATCCTATATCTATAAACACCCCCATATAGTTTCTATGGAATGATCAGGGGCCCTATCTATTTTATGTACATAGAGCCCCTAACATAAAGTCTAGGAACATGGGTTAGGCCACTATAGAGTTTCTATTGATAGCCTCATTACCTGGCTAGATTATAGTATAAAGGGGGCCCTATTTATATAGATTATATAGATAAAGGGGATGGGATCCCAAGCCCATAGCCCTATATATATAGGGTATTTTGAGCTAGATAGAACTCTATATAGAAGAGGGGGGACATGGTTGAATAGTTCTCTGAACTAGTCAAGAGGCCCCATATAGATAGAAGAGGGAACATGGGTGAGATGGTCAGAATCAAGGAACACATGCCATGTTAGTTCCTCTTCATATTCAAGAGGATCAAGTGTGCTCAATATTTATTTAGTTTGCCTAGCTACCATATATAAATAGGGTGGATAGGGCCCCACCTATATGGATAGAAGGGATTTAAAGCATCTAACTAATGGCCTATAGGTATACCCTTACATTTTGGGTTGGGTTGCCTTACGTTGGCTCAACTTGGGTTGGGTGAGAAAGGTCCCCACCCCAAAGTCTATAGATAGAGATAGAGATAGAGTCTATATTCTCTATGGGGGATATATTATAGATATTATCTAATAAGGTGAGGAGGTACAATCTATATTTACTATGATAGATAGAGATAGAGGGGGTGACACCCCTCTCCCTCTCCCTCTCCCTCTCCCTCTATATATATGGGGATGGGGATGGGGATGGTAATAGGGATATAGATTGATCACATTTAGAGTTAGTTTAGTTAAGTTTATTTTAGTTTAGATAGAGGGGCCCCCTACATAGATATAACCTAGATAGATATATAGGGCTTGCCCCCCTCTAGATAGATCTAACCAAGATAGATAGGGCTTGAGCCAAATAAAATATAATCCATATAGAGAGGGGGCCAAAAGAACTAGATATTTGGGCCCCTCCCCCCAAGATAGATCCCATTAAATCTATATGGTGGCCCAATATAGGGTGTTTTTGTGCCCCCTATATATGGGGAATTTTTTGGCCCTCTACCCTCTATATAAACTAAACTAAACTAAACTAGCTCTATCTATTTCTAATCCCCATCCCCATCCCCATCCACATCCCCATCTATATAGAGAGGGAGAGGGAGAGGGAGATGGGGGCCACCCTATATCTCTATGGAACTAGAATCTATAGAGAGAGGGGGGAGGGGCATGGTATATCTTTATTTGGCATAGTATATAGATAGGGCTTCATTGGTATTGTCACGGTATATATTAGAGTTTATATAGAGGGGGGAAAAGCCCTATATATCTATCTAGGTTTATTTATCCCTATATAAATCTGATCTAACCTAGTTAGATAGGGTTTGAGGGGTATTCACCATAGAGAAACCCCCCATATATAGATTGATCTATATAGAGTTTAATGGGGATTTATATTGTAATATATATGGGTGATAATTAAATTATATATTATGGATCTATCTATAGGAGATTGAGTATATATAGTCTAGATAGGGGATCATATTACTCTATTTGGAGGGTTTTATGGCCCCATATATAAATAGGGGATCGATAGAGGGTAGGGCTTCTGAATGAGACTATTTATTCCTATCCCTATCAAGTGGCCCATATCTGACTGGGCTCGACTCTATCTATATAGGGTCAACCAAGAAGAGGAATGATGCCCCCTCTCTATAGAGGCTAATTCATATCAACCTCTATAAGATGAGGGAGAGATATAATATGACACTCCACTATCCATGGAGTAATTGATCCAGGCAACACTTTCAGTGACCACTTGAGTGGCAAAAATGATTCGGGTAACCATTTGGGTGACCATTCAGGTGATAGTTAATTTCTTGAATCTTGTATTGTTTTCATTCTTGGAAGTCACATTGTTGGTGATAGTTATTTCCTCGAGCCATTCTGTCCTTGAGTGCTATACTATTTTAATTCTATTATTTCTCTCAAGCCACTCATTCTTAAAAGGTCACTGTTAATTCCTTGAGCCACTCAATCTCTCGATGTTTTCAAAAATATGTATAAAATGCATTGTAACCCAAAAAGGGAAGGCAGACATCTCTTATCAGAGATATGTGTATGTTTTGCAAAACATCTCTTTCCAGAGATAAGCCTATATTTATATTGTGGTTGTTAAGTAATACGACATCTCTTCTCAGAGAATCCATTGTTGTTGTGTTATTTCTATGCTATTGAAATATTCATCAACTATAACTTCTGAGTTTTAGATCAGTGGTATCAGAGCAGTTTGTCTTGAGAGTGTATGTTCTTGAAGACAAGGTCAGGATATAGGAAACTTGGGTGGGAAGTGACAGAGCTTCCAAACGCTCCACCTATGCACCCCAAATGACCTCAAATGGTGGATGACACTGAGACATCTAATCCTTTCAAGGAAATGGTGAATGAATCCCTCTAATAGCAACAAGCACAGATTCTCCAATAATTTTCTCAAATTCTTTAAATACTTCTGATGGGAAATTCTAGCTCCACGGCTACACATTTAGGCTCCTCATCGAGGGAGCTTCCTTTAAGTGCCCCAACACCCTTCAAGGTTTAGCTACATTTTGATATTCCCACATTTGGAGGAAAAATCAATGCTGATGTAGTGGAAAATTGGTTGGATCAACTATCATCCTACTTCTTTGTAAATAAGTTCACCGATGGAGAAAAGATCACTTTTGCTCTTTTGTAATCATTATTGCCAATGAGAAACTGGTGGGAAGTGTACAAAAAGAGGTTTAGTATGGATATCATTGGCCTTGGGGTGGAACCCACTTGGGATGATTTTACAGAAGTAGTAAAAGAAGAATATTATCCCATCAGTGCGTATGATGATCTATACATATAGTGGCAACAACTTTGCCAAGGTAATGACCAATCTGTGCAAGATTATACAAACACTTTTTATTCTTTGTCTGCAAGACTAGGAATTTAAGAAAGTGAGAAACATAAAACTCTCAAATATCGTAGTGGACTACAATGGTACATTTGGGGGGAAATGGAACTCTTCAATTTAGAAACCATTAGTGAGGCATACAAGTTCACAGTAAAGATTGAGTAGAAGCATGGAAGAATGGATATAAAGAATCAGTCTTCAAAATGGAAAAGTGATAAAGAAGGTCAAACACAAGACCAAAATTGGAAGAAAAAGGAAGGAAAGACTGGGAAGTGGTGTGGTTATCACAAATTTGAAACTCACTCCAAAGAATAATGTCAAGCTATCAAATCACTGCTTTCTGAGTCACAATCCTCAACATCTACTACTCTACCTCACATAGACCCTATAGTCAAAGACGTTGAAGAATAAATTATAGATGCTGATCCTAAAGCCATTGTAGCTTCATGACAGACACATGATGAGATGATAGATGACAAGGAAAGGTTGTTTCACTCTAAGTCATGGGTGAAAGGTAAGCCTCTATATTTCATTCTTGATAGTAGAAGTCAAAAGAATCTAATCTCTACTAATGTTGTGAAAAGCCTAAATCTATCCATGAAGCCTCACCCAAAACCATATAGTATTGGATAATTGAACCTAGGGAGAGACCTCCATGTCACCCACCAATGCCTTCTCTCATATGCAATACAACCTTTCCAAGATGAGGTCTTATGTGATGTGGTCAATCTAGATGTTTGTGATGTACTCTTTGGTCAGCCATTCATGTATGCTCGACATGGTATATACAAATCAAGAACTAGATGAATCACTCTCACTCTTGGAACATGGTGCTACAAGGTACCAGAAGTACCACCTTCCACATCTGTATCTTTTCTTAGCACCAAGAAATTTGTTTTCATGGTGGTCAAGCCATAAGAATCCAAAAGGGATGATGTTATAGCCCTAACAACACAACAGAAGCAAATAGATACTGCGCTAAAGAAGTTCACAGCCTTCCATCCATAGACTAATGGTCAAATAGAAATGGTGAACAATCAAGCCCCACACAGTTCCATAAACCACAACCCCTTCCATGTGTGCATCAGGAATCAAATCAAGACACAACTACCACACCTAATGGGGAATGGTGATGCAATGGGGACCATTGCTTTTCAAGGAGGGAGGAATGATCTGAGCAACACTTTGGGCGACCACTCAGGTGGTAGAAATGATCTGGGAAACCATTTGGGTGATAGTTAATTCCTCGAATCTTGTATTGTTTTCATTCTTTGAAGTCACATTGTCGGTGACAATTATTTCCTTAAGTTATTATGTCCTTGAGGGGTGTACTATTTTAATTATATTATTTCTCTCGAGCCACTCATTCTTAAAAGGTCACCATTAATTCCTCAAGCCACTCCATCTCCTGATGTTTTCAAAAAAATGTATAAAATGCATTGTAACCTGAAAAGGGAAGGTAGACATCTCTTCTCAGAGATAAGTGTATGTTTTGCAAAACATATCTTTTTAGAGATAAGCCTATATTTGTATTGCGATTTTTAAGTAATACGATGTCTCTTCTCAGAGAATCCATTTTTATTGTGTTATTTATATGCTATTGAAATATTTGTCAACCAAAACTTTTGAGTTTTGGATCAGTATTAAAGTGAGATATGTAAGCAAACATGTAAATTATCTCCTTAGTGTATTAGATAAAACAAGCTAATTAGGCTATTATGAAATGAAATTAACCATGGTATTTGTTTCCTTTTTAGGCTTAGATGGTTTTACCTTATAACTTGGTTTGAATGTAAATTTTGAATTGGGTATAGATGTATTTGATGTGTTTGTTACATACTTAAGTTTATTGAATGAGATAAGTTTCATTTCATGGTCCTAAAAACATGGCACAAGTCATCAAAGGATTTAAACTTTTTTAAATGATGGACTCATGTAAAGGATAAATCAAACTCTATTAAATATGTATTTAAGTTATTGATATGCCATGGGATTGGTCATTTTAGCCAATGTTGTCTTATACCTCAAGACATATTCATTGATAGGTTCATTGGTTCCTTGTTTAATTTTTTTAATTTCAGCATAGTAAACCTTTTCAAAAATGTTAATAGATAAATGTGCCAAAAACTGATATGTGAGAGGTTTAAATCTTTTCAAAATTTTGAAAGGTAAATCATAAAACCACCTCAAATCATAATCATTGAGGCTCCTTGGAAATTATTTGGTTAAAATTTTATCATTTGAGGCATAATCAAGGCATTTCCACATAAAAATATCAAATATGTTGCTTAGGATCACCCTTGGCATCATAAAATCAAAACTTATGTGTAACAAAACTAGTCGATAAAGGGTGAAAATATATCACAAGTTCAAGAGGGTTATGCAACACATCTTATGAATCAATGGCATGAGGAGAACTTAAATATTTTTGTTTAATGTTTTTAACCTTATACTCTAAGGTCTTTATGACTTGAAGGAGTGTTTTAACATTAGATCCATTGGGGTTTAAATTACCATGTTGATTAGACACCAATGGATAAGTGAACATGGTTTTAGTAGTAATATGAATTTAAACTAGTATTTGAGTTAAAACATTGATTATCCCCATGGTAGATGTAACAATAGTTATTTTAGGAAACAAAGGCTGAAATACATATCGCATGCCCCCATTAGAATTATTATATTCTAATGTTTTCAAGGGGAGGTTTGTTTCTATATAGGGATGACCCATAACTCTGATACCATGATCAATAGATGGACCTACTTGGTCATCTATGATTTTTATTTTTTTAGTTTATAATATGGTTTTTAGGATTTCATTAAGATCTTTAGGGTTTTTATGAATACAATCATGAAAAAAGGCAATATCTTGCACTTGTTCATAATCTATTTGTTCATGTTCATTAGTTTAATTGGATTTATGGTTATCATCTTTAGAATCTTCCTCTATGATAACTTCATCAACATGTTGCTCATTATCAACATGCATGTCATCATGGACCATGGGATTATGTTCCTCATTGGTTTCAGACATATTATGTAGTATGAGGGGAAGCTAAATGTGTTCAATAGGAACACCTCCTAATCTAGGGTTATGCCTAGGTTGCATACAAAATAATATGGGCAAGAAATGAAAAAGTACATCAATTTGAAACCCTAGATGACTTAAAACCCTCAGAATCAAAAATGTTTGCATTAATACACATCAATTTCACTAAATGTTTAACCTTAACAATCTATATTTGGATTATCTATGGTTAAGAATATAGAAATAAATGAGCATAAGTGTGATAAATAGATCTCTAGTAAGTTGATTAATTACAAAAACTAGATAGAACATATACTAAATTTATTGTGTTGAGATATACTAAAAATGGAAAGTAAAACTATGTTATATATTGAATTGATCATGAAAAACATTACATATTTAATTCTAATGCTAATACAAATATAGGTCTAGAACAAATAATAAGTAAACTGAAAGAGTATTTTGGAATAGTCAACAAATTCTAGATTTATTTCCTATGTAGCCTTGGACACTCACATCAACCCTAGATTTTTATGCCAATGCTAGTATGTAGGTTGGACATAGGTGTAATATATGGAATAACTATTGGAATAAGATGAAACCACCTAGATGATGATGGGTTTTTCATTACCTTCACTCTGATACATTAAAATATGGGTCATAGACTGTCACTCCTTGTCAAATATAAAAATGCTAGTTCTTCCTCCTCATAGTGGTTGGGAAAAATTGGTTAGTGAGAACATGGTATTGAGATACCCCAAATAACCCTATGTCAATGATCCCTACATCCATATCAAATACTTTGAATAGGGTGTAAGACTTATGTAGTTTTCCCTTACATGTTGGCTTATGTGTGAATCATGAAATATGTTGAAAGTAAATACAATAGTGACTTAGTGTTTTAACCTTTTAGGGTTTTACTAGTGTAAATCCTTATTTTGATTAAAGGGATGAGTTATATAAATCAATTAAATAATATGCCATAAATAACCACTAATTTATTACATAATTTGACTTGCTTTAACTTTCTAAAAATAGTAATAAATATTTGAAAATAAAGACTTAATTATAAAAAACCTAACACAAAAGATATGATTGTTGAAAACTAGGTTGTGAATAGGTTTGAGTGTTATCTAAAAGATCCCTAAGTTAGATATTCCCCTAGATAGTAGTGCCACACTTGGAAAGTAGTGTCATCTAGCTCTAGTGTCTTGAAAATGGTGCTAGTGTCTTTTATGCATGACTATTCCTAAATTTTGGGTGCACCTATGTCTATGTTTTTAGGTTTTCTTCCTATAAACATGAAATCTATAACTCTATATTGTTCCTGTAGTAGCTAATTTATGATGCAAACACTAATCCTCATTGCAAGTATGTCATGAGCTAAAAATGTGTGTTTATTATTAAGATACACTCAACATCCTCAACACCTTGTTGTGAAGAGAGTTTCCTACACACTAATACTTGAAAGAGGTATCAAACCCAATGTGTTTCTCCCAACTAAGTGTTGGTGAAAGTGAAAGTGAATCCTAAAATGATATTTGACTTGAATGCATTGAGTGTTCTTGAGATTGGAAATCTTGAAAATATGGGCTTAGGGCAGCTATAGATGGTAGTATGTAAAAATAAGGTAGAATAGGATTAATAACCTTGAGTTTTCTCAACTTGTTTCTTGTTTGAATAGGATTTTTTCATATATTTTCCCTCCATTGGATATAGGTATAGCAGTCTTGTATTTATAGTAATCTATTACTTGTGTAGATAATAAAATGTGCTTATGCTAACTTTAGGAGATTTTAGCATTTGAAAATATATGCATTCAAGAGAGTTAGGGGAAGGTACACTAGCTCCATGTTGGGTACACTACCACCATGTAGCTCTAGTGTCCTTAATGTGGCACTAGTGTCAAGCTAGTTGGTTACTAGGCATAAAGGGCTAGCATCTAGGAATGGAGTTTTAAGATTGTGTTTTAGCTAACTAGGGATGAATATGGTTTGCATAAAGGATGGAAAACTATGATAAAAATATCTAGGATAGGTTTAGGGATAATATAAGAATAGGGTGTCTCAAGTATCAATCTTAACATCTAAATACCACTTTTAAGTGATTACATATAACCCCCCCTTCCTTTATGTTAGGAATACAAAAAATCAAAATAACTAGTATAAAGGAAAAATACGCATACCTAGACTTAATTACGAAGTAAAACACATGTAGTTGATTATGATTATGTAAATATAGGTGTACATATGTGAAGCATGATCCAAATCATGACTTTTAATGAAACATGAATAAATTAGTCCTTACTTAAGATATATCAAAATAAAAAGACTATGTCAAATAAAGTAACTGAGTAAAGTTAAGTAAAAATATAGGAAAGAGGAAAGGGATGAATACACCTCATTGGGCACATGAACCAATTTATGAACCTACTGATAGCCTTTGTGTGTACATGTACATAGTGATCAAATCATTGAATAGATTAGATTGAACTAATATCTTACGTAATCCTCATGTGTGGGTGGCTCAATAACTCAATCTGGTTTTGACTCCATCATTGTCCATGCTTGCTTGGTGGATCATGAACTATGAATAGATTATATTGGACTAAAGTGTGTCCAACCCTATTATATGGGTGGCTCAAGAAATCAATTAGGCTATGAATCCCTCATTACCCACCCCTGTGTAGTAGATGCATCTAAAACTGAACTACACAAAGTGATAAAAATGTCTAACTAGGTATATCTAACTTTGTATGTTGGTTCCACAGCCACTCAAGTATATTACACA
Source organism: Torreya grandis (assembly GCA_037957365.1). Lineage (NCBI taxonomy): Eukaryota > Viridiplantae > Streptophyta > Pinopsida > Cupressales > Taxaceae > Torreya > Torreya grandis. The sequence goes on from JARHVA010004506.1 coordinate 689,787, forward strand.
GCTCTGTGCCACATAGGAATGCCAAACACTACAAATGGAGTAAGGCATGAAATTGGTAACAACCTAGAATATGATGTTAAGTGTATATAATATAGATAATGACATTGATTTTTCCATTCCACATGATCAACCTAGGTGTAACTGAGCATATGGAAATTATGTGGCATGCACATGCCCTTAGTATGATATATGAGTATATTAATTATGGAATGAGTTGTAATGAGTGTATCTAAGTATCTAAATTAAATATGGGAATGATCAGGTCATATATAATTCCATCAATTTTATTAGCTAATATGAATACGAGATGAACTAGTGTGAATCCAAGCAAAATCTAAGCATAATTATCAAACCTTTAGTTGAATATATGTAGATCTATACTATACCTAGTGTACTATTTTATCTAATATAAACTACCCTAAAATTGGAGCTACTAGATAGTAGCACCATGTTTTGTATAGTAGTACCATATGGTTATAGTGTCCCAATCTGGGCACTAATGTCTATCTAGTCAAAAATCTAAGTCACTAAACTACTTTTTGAGTCCTTACGTTTCTTATGTCTGATTTCTTGAAATTAATCCTGTGTGCTGAAAATGTTTTATGAATGTAATATAGGAGCCTTATCTATATGATAAATCCATATGAATTCCCCCTATTTTGAGCATATTTATTAACCTATGAAATAACCATACTCAAAATAAATAGCTCTACCAAATGTGTTAACCATAACATATATGATAACTACATGATAAGCTAATACAATGTACAAACATAACATTAGAATGTAAGAGAATATAAGCATAATTATTTAATGTAAGATGAATGATGTTTCTATCATTGTACAAGGGTTTCAAGATAGTTTTAATCAATGTGTATAATAACAAATATGAGTATCTACCTAGTTGATGGGGCATGATGTCCATCATGACACCCAAGTAGGAAGGGTAGATGCATGAGGTCCCTCATGACATCAAAAATTGATGTGTAACAAGTAAAAAAAAGTTTCGTGTCAATGATGCATACAAGAAATCATACATAAAAAACACATGAGGCACACAAAAATATGTCAAGGGGCTACAATGCAAGGGACATGAGCACGTCACTAAATTTGAGAAAAGACAACATACAAGGACATGTTTAAATGTCCACATATACAATAAAAAATCAAGTTGGATTAGATCCACATAGAAATAAATGTTTAAATTTTAGCATACATAATCAATAAATCACATACAAGGAACATGGGCACATGTCCAAGGAACACATGAATAGAAGTAGCGTACAACTAAACAATAATGGCATATTCAAATTCCTTAGAATAAAATAATCATATGAAACATAATCAAGTCTAAACTAGGAAAGATAGAAATGAAACTATGTATGAATGTAGTATAAATCCATTTAAATGGAATAATCTATAAATTTTGAGTCTAAAGTGTTGATAATTGATTAAAAAAATCTAAGTATGAGTAGAAATGGTCAATATCAAGATATGTCAATGTGAAAACTAGAATGTAAATAGTGTAAGGATTGAACCTAATAATATAAATTGGGTATGAGATTCCCCCAAGTGGGTAGATGTATCAAATGAATAAACTTGGATCAGTGTATATTCTACCAATGGTTAGATGATATCAAGTCTAAATCCATGCAGTGGACTTGAGTCCTATACACAATTTACAAGCACTCAACAAGAACAAGTAAAGCATATATGTATGATAAAATTAACTATACTAAAATAGATAACATATGTAGTGTCTATAAAATATAATAAATGTAAACATATAAATTCATACAACCTATAGATTTTGAGTTTTCTGGGTAATATTTAAATGTTTTTATGTTTTCACATGCTATATTATTTTTGTATTTTCTAAATATGAGATATGTACAAGAACATGAAAATAGAATATTTAAAAGACCAAGAGAAAATAAAGTATGTACAATAAAAGAGAAACCATACTAACTAATGAGTCTCGTGGGAGACTTAGTAACACTGTGGCCTATGTCAAAAATAGGAATGGTAATCTCTTATGTAGTGTGAATGTTATGTTGTAGTTGAATGTTGTTGTAGTAAGAATATGAGTATTTTTCATTATCAAAATCATAATATTATTCATCATTAGAATAATAATAACCTGGAATGCTAGAGGGATTTACCTCATACTATGGAGTTAACCTTTCTAAATTATGCTATGGAATATTGATTTTGATTTTACCCTTTTAAACTACTCTTATTGTAGGCATATGGTGTCATGGAAGATATTTTGATAAAAAACCTATTTTGAGAATTCTTGTTGACTTAGCATGATTTTGAATTTGTAATTAAAGTTCTTACTACTTTTGTAATATTTCTTGTGTTTCTAGATGTTTTTCCTTGATAAAATTATATTAAATGATGTGCCTTAGGATGTTCAACAAATCTCAAACCCCATTGACCAATATTATCAACTATTATAATAAGAGAAGTGATGCCTTAGGCCTTTTTTCCCAAACCTTGACCATGATAATCAAGCTATTGTAGATATTTGTGACTAAAATCATACTATTTTAAAAGTTGATCCTCATTTCAGAAAGGTAGGTTTTCTTGATTTACCTATTATTATTATTATACTTTTTATTAATTTTATTGTGTTTTGTGAAGTTATTTTATTATAAGTTATGCTTTGGTATCAATTTTATACTGATTCTAAATTTGACCCTTTTTGAATTTATAGATGTGTCATTATATCTTGTGTGCATGATGTGTCACTATGTGATTCATTTGTATCCATTATCTATTGTATTTTTCTTTCTAATGTTAAATATGAAGATGTGCAGTGTGCATGAATTCTATGATATGCACAAAAATATATGTGATGAGTGTCATTTAACTTTTCATTTAATCAATGTTAAATTGATGTCTTATCAACCAAGGCTGGTGTCCAAAGCTATCTGTAGTAAGGTATATGATGGTAGATCTAGAAGTTTGCTTATGGGGGTGTTTGATGGTCCTATTCTAACTTTAACTAAAGAAAGAAATGTGTCCTAAACTACTTGACTCACTCTTTTGTTGAAAAGGAAAAAATGTAACTATTTAATCAAATCAATCCACTCTTTTTCTTAAATGTAAAATCACACTCCTTTTTATGCTTGCGTGGAAAGTAAAATTACACTCCTAACTTAAAAAAGGAACTTCGTTTCACATGTTTACTATAGAAGAAAACACACTTTGGTTAGAAAGGAAATGACTTTGGAATAAGGAAATGCCTTTTAACATGTGAATTTATTTTGATGTTTTATGAATGAATACAAATATTAGCAAGATTTTGATTAGTTATAACAAAGAATTAATATAATATAACATAAATACCATACATAATTCTTGGTTCCAAGGAGAGTGGGCCCTTACTTCTCTCAAACTCAAGAACAAAGATTAATTAATGCTAGAAACTAAAGTGATAATTCATAAAACTATAATGATTACAATCTATCAAAAACTTGTAATATGCTTGTACGTATCTTTCTTCTATTATCTATTATCTAATATCTATTATTTTTTAATGATAAAAAGTCTTACATTTTATACTAATATAATCAACTCAAATAGGATGCCAAGAAATAGGATTCTTTGGTCGATCCACTCATCCAAAGATAGGAGATTGGATTTCCAAGAGATCCAATTATCTCGGTGAAATAGATATACTATCCTATAATATTCCTAAGATCCAAATATATACAACTTTATCAAAAGCAAATCCTACAAAATACTAGGCAACTATTTTCCTTATTTGAATCCAACTGGAATGATTCTCTCTCATCTTATTTGGCCATTAAATTCCTCATTTTTAGCTTCATCCTTATAAAATCCATGGAATTGACCCTGTAGAGTCGGTAGAAACAAGCCTACGGAGTCCATAGAAACAAGCCTGTAGAGTTCATAGAAACAAGCCTGCAGAATCCATAGAAACAAGCCTGCAGAGTCTATAGAAGTTGTTAGATGGAGATCAAAATTGAAATTTCACTATACATCACCTGTGTCTTCTTCCTAATCATTCTTCACAACAAAAATCACTAAAACATGCTATGTATTATATGTTAATGACAAAGTAAAGATTTAGTCTATGGTTCAATATAAACAAGAAAAATATCTACTTTCCATGTAATATCTATCTAATAATATATGATTTACATAAGATAATATCCTTAGATATATGAATTGAGGGAAATAACATGTCAATAATGAGCCATATTTTGATCTCATCATCTCCCCTAGGCTTTACCTTTTGCAAGTCCCATTGCAAACATTCATTGGCATTCATAGCTCTGGTATCTACTTTCTACACTTTGACTCAAATCATATTCATCAAATTCATCTAGTATATGCTTGTCTAAATTTATTTTAAACCTCTAATGTTCTTGAATCATTTGTTTTCATATATTGAATTGCTCCTCTAATTGTGGAGCCCAACTCTACCATTCTGGAATAGGTATGATCAATAAAGGGGGTCTATATCTCATGCCAATCCATTTCTATTCTACCCCAGATTTAATTACCTCTATTAATATTTTTAAAATTGAGGAAGCTCTCCTCATAATCCATCTTAAGTTATTTGGAGACATGACCTCTCATCTTTTAAGAGGCACTGAAATCTGGTCCCATATATTTACACTTGCAATCACCATTGAATCAAAACTCTGTCTTGAAAACAAGTCAAAAGAAATATCAAAATCATATAAATCTTGTAAATAATGATTTTTAACTTCATTTCTTAAACAATCATAGTTAAAATTATATTTTATCAATCTAGGAATTGGAAAGGCTGGTCTGATACATAATCCTGTAGTCTTAGCATGATTTGTATACTCCTCAAATCTGCTTTTCCATGCTAGTTGATTTTTTATTATAGAATGCAATGCCCTTAGTTGAACTTCTCCTACATGAAGGTTTATCAACAAATTATTATTCTCATGGTCTCATATGATTAAATCATGTATATAAAATTCATAAAGCAAATCCTACTGATCAAGTTTAGCACTATAGAAATTTTCAATAAATGTTGTTGGCTATAAAATATTGTAAGGAAGATGATAAGAGATCCTTATAAGCTACCATCTATAAAATTGTTTAAATAAAAAAAAACTATATACAGGAGAAGGATTCATACATGTGAAAAGAGATTCCACTAATTTGCATGCATCCTACAAATTTTCTTCTAACGTTTGGACCTTAGCTTCTAATTCTTTCTTTTTATTTTCCAAGAGTTTGTTTGAAGAAGTTGTAACTTTATTTTTATATTTAAGTATGGAATATTCTTCTTTAATTTGATTTATCACTTTCAAGGTAGGAATACCTAGACAAATTTTTTGACAACTATGGTCAACAAATACCTTAGGAGGAGGAGGTGAGACATCAGAAGGTGCTTTGGAAGAGTTTACCAAACTCTACAATCTCCTATTCTTTTCTTCAAATTTTCTACATATATCCATAGGTCTATTTGTTCACTTTCATTTTCCTTTATTGTTTCATCTAATCTATGAAATTCTATTGCATGATTGGTAGATGATATGCCCAATTTTTGCACCAATAATGAGTTGAGATGATCCTTATTTTGCAATTGTCTGAGCAAGTCGGCAATGTCAGCTATTTGTTGTTGCTCTAGAGTTTGAACTTGAGAAAGCTGCAAGGTTAACTACATAATAGGATCATTTGAATTAGATGACTCACCTTTCTCATTTATGCATATAGTTTTCCCTTTATTTATTGTAGTTTCAACTGAAATAGGTATTTATTCCACCATACTTGATTCCTCTACCATATTTGGCTCTTCTTCTAGAATTATCTCCTTCATTATGATTGGAGAGTTCCTTTTGAAATGATTTTCTTCTACATCTAAAGTTGTATGGATATTTTTATGTATGGGGGAATGAGATACCATTTTAAGACTATCCAAAACATCTACATCCTCTTGTTCATTTTCATCTATCATAATGAGCCTTCTCCTTCTTTTAGTCACTCTCTGAGCTACACTCGGTTGTCTTTCCTTCTCAACCATCAAACCCTCGGTCTTCTCATGTTATGTAGCAACCTTTCATCTTAATTTTATTCTTCTTGAAAGTGGAATTGGTTACACTATAGATTCATGAGGTTCTTGTGGGGACCTTGAAACTTTAGGGATTTGAGACCTTATGATTCTTCTTGAAGAAGAAGAAGGGATTTTTGTGGAGACTACTGTGTATGATTTCTTCTTTGGAGTTATTTTATCAACTGATGTAGTAGGTGGAGATGAATTTTCTTATTCTAAATTTGAGGTTTTTTGAGTAGGTAGATTTAGAATTTGTCATGCTATACTATTCTAAAATTCCTCTAAAACCTCTTGTCCCTGCTGAAGGAAGTGATGTTGGATAATTAGGTTAATAAGGCCATGACGCCTAAGAGTAACATTAGGAGTTGTAGTCATAATTTTTAGGGCACCATATAAGAAGGATGGGAGGTTAATCTTGTACTGAGGGTTTTGTCTCCCATACTTAAGGTGTATTAACATTTTCATGGTGTCTCCTCCTAAAAGACTATATTTCCCCTCATAAATGATATACTTAAGTACCCACTTGGCTATAGATTTCCAAGGTTTAGGAAGTGAATTTATACTAATCCCTTTTGATTTTCCCTTGGAATCTATTAGACATGAAGTCCTAGTCTACTCATTACCATTAAACTGACTAATTAAATCACTAAACAAAATTATACCTATTGCTCTCATTCTTTCTTCTAGAACTTGTATGATTTAACTTATAATTTGAGTTGAACAAGGAATAAAAATGGCTTTAACAAATTAAAATTAAAGGGTGAGATTAGTGATGAATTCTCTTACCATTGTTTCATCAAAACCTTGGAACTTTTCAATGAAAGGTAACCAACCATTTGCTCTAATCACTACCATAGAAGCTTTGTCTTTGTGAAACTTTACTACATTCTTTAGCTCTGATCTCATTTTATGTCCCATTTCTACATAAATTTATAGATAACTCTATTCCTTCAATTTATATTAGGGTTTAGACCAATCTTCTATTGAAATCAATAGGCAACAATCATTGAGGATTTGTAGGCAATAATTACTAAGGATCTATAGGACAGCTTCTATTGAAGTCTGTAAAAATGAAATGGTTCATATAAAACTCCATAGCTACATGAGTTCATAGTTTGATATGAAGACTTGATATAGTTAAGCACTACATATTTTTACAAAGTGTGTCAGCCATTTTGTCAATTTATTAAAAATGGAATGAAATGATGGCATGACACTTTAATAGTGACAGTGATTTATCACTTCATTTAAAACCACTTTAATGATGTCTTATCATTACAATTGATTGTACCAAAGCTACACACTTATCCATACACCTTTGGTGGCTTGTTTGCATGCTTCTTCATTATGGTATGTGTCATGTCATTATATTTTGGAAGGTTCAAATTTGGGTCATCTCTATAGAATAAGTCTTAATTAAATTGAAGATGATTAGTTAACTAAACATAGATAAATAGAATATATGTATCACTTACTTTGACCTTAGATTTATCCTTTTCTCACCATTTGTCCTGCACAAATAAGTTTGCATGGATTAGTCAATAGGTGTTGAAAGAACAAATTTTATTGCATGGAGATGACCAATTATAGTGATATGATGAGATTCTCTATTTTTTTTTCTTATAATTTTTTTTTTGCCCTATAGCCAGCCATTGTTGGTTTTCTAGCAAAAGCTTTTTTTTATAATGCATAGCCAGCCAACAAGCTGGTTTTTTAGGCATGCATTGTCAATAGTGTCCTTGGAAGTATTTTCACTATTGATATATATATATATATATATATTTATTTTATTATTATTATTATTAATTTATTAATTTATTTATATTATTAATTTTTTTTTTATTATATATATATATATATATATATATGTAGGATCATCAAGGAGCATGTTCTCTGAAAGAAGCAGAGCCCTCCAAAATAGCTACTTGATCTGAAGCAGTTTATCTAAAAGAAGTAGAGTCATACAAAAAGGCTACTTGATCTTTTATCTTTTGAACAAATTCTTCTTTATTGAGAGGTTTATGATAAAGCTTCAATCTATGTCCATTGACTAACAGAGCTCTTCTACTATCATCAATAGGTATTAGCTTAATAAAACCATTTTCAAAGACCTCCTTAATTTGATAAGGTCCCAACCACCTTGTTTGTATTTTTCCTTTAAACTATTGAAATTTGGAATCAAACAATAGTTCCCAATCTCCTTTTTGAAACTTCTATTGCTTGATCTATGAATCATGCCAAACTTTTATTTAATGTTGTACCAATTCAATTCTTTGTAGTGCTTCCATCCTTAGCTCGTCAAGTTGATTAAGCTGTAAGAGTCTTTCTTTCTATATTTATTCTACTTCAATCCCTACTTATATATCTATTTTCAAAGTTTATAATTCAAATTCAACAATGAAGAAGGGGTTCTTACCATAAACCAATTCATAAGATGAAAATCTAGTTATTATTTTCTAAGTAGTATTATAGGCCTAAACAACTTCTGGTACCTTATCTACCCAATCCTTTCTGATAGAATTAAAAACCTTGGTTAAAATGGTTTCCAATTCTCTATTGGTGACTTCAACTTGCCCATTATCCTATGTGTGGTATGGAGATTTTTTTCTATGTTGAGTTTGATATACTTGCATGAAGTGCTTTATCATGTTTGAGATGAATTGTGGTCCTTGATATGAGACTATCTCCCTTAGAGCACTAAATCTTTTAATGATTTTGAAATATAATAAATCACCTACCATCTCTTCTCTTTCATGAGTTAATACTTCTACTTCTGCCCACTTGGTCACATAGTCTGTACATACTAAGAGATATTCTTTTCCTCTGGAAGGAGGATCTATAGGACCTATAAAATCAATTCCCTATTTCTCAAATGGTTCTAAAACCAATTGAAGATGAGGGTGTAGAGGCATCTCTATTAAAAGAGTAGGTTATCCAATTCTCTAACAAACATCATAGTGTTTGATATATATTTTTACTTGCTGATAAAGGTGAGGACAATAGTATCTTACTCCTAAGATTTTGTGTATAGTTCTTTGATATAAGTAATGACCTCCTCCTAGTTCATCATGACAAGCTCTGATGATATCATAAGATTCAATATTTTTCACACACCTACAAAACATATGGTCAGGTCCAAGTTTGAATAGAATTCTATTAATCCATTTAAAATAAGAGCTTTCTTTAATTAAACATTTCTACTCTTTTTGTGAAAATTGTAGAGGAAACTTCCTTGTGGTGAGGTAATTGGCTATATCAGCAAAATATGAAGATTTTGATGAAATAGTAAATAGTTACTCATCTGGAAATCATCTTCCATTGGTTCTTCTTCACTTGTACGGTTCATTCTTGACAATAAATCAACCACATCAGACTTCCGTAATTTATCTATAATAGTAACATCAAATTTTTGTAAGATCAACAACCATCTAATAATCTTACCTCCCAAAATTAGTTTTTTGGTAAGGTATATAATAGATAAATGGTCTTATAGACAAATACCTTGTAGCTTGTTATATATTGTCTAAATTTTTTAATTACATAGACTACAGCTAAGAAATCCCTTTTAGTTATGGTGTAATTTCTTTCAGTAGGTGTCATGTTTTTTCTAATATAATATATAGCATGCATGTTACCCTTTTCATCCTTTTTTCCAAGGATTATTCCTATCATTGTATTGGAAGCATCTATGTATACATGGAATATATGAGTCCAATTTGGTCCTCTCAATACTAGAGCAAAAATAGTTTTAGCTTTGATGGTCTTAAAGGCTTGCTAGCAACTATCACTTCATTTGAATGTACTATATTTTGTAAGCAAGGAAAATATAGGGGTAGCTATTTGGCTAAAATTATCTATGAAGCATCTATAGTAACCAACATATCCCAAAAAACTCTTAATTTTAGTTTGTGTTTGTGCGATGGGTAAGTTGGATATTATTTCAACCTTCTTTAGATCTACTTGAATGCCTTTTGTAGAAATATGGTGTCCCAACACTATTCCTTCATCCATCATCAACAAACACTTTTCATGGATCAAAGATAATTGATGTTCTTCACATTTAATCAATACTCTTTCCAAGTTGGTAAGAGCCTCTTCATAAATTCCACCATGAATGGTGAAATCATCCATATATACTTCAACATAATCATTTGTAAGGTCAGAGAATATTTCTAGAACTTCTATTTGAAAGGTTTTTGGAGCATGACAGAGTCCAAATGGGAGTACTCAATAAGCAAAGGTTCTTCAAGGATAGGTAAATGTGGTTTTATCTTGATCTTTAGCTACTACCATTATCTAGTTATACCCACTAAACCCATCTAGGAAAGAAATATATATTTTTCCTACCAAGTTGTTAAGAACTTGATAAATGAAAGGTAGGGGAAAATAATCTCTTAGTGTTGGTTTGTTCAGTTCTCTATAAACTACACATACCCTTAATTTTCCATTTTTCTTGGGCATAATTACCAGGGATGAAACCCACTAGCTATCTGAGATGTGGTAAATAAACCCAACTTCCAACAATTTTTGGATCTCTATTTTGACTATCTCCTTTAATGTTGGGTTTATTCTTATTTATGGTTGTCTAACCGATTTGATAGATTTTGTGTAAATATGATGAGTGAAAATACTAGGGTGAATTCCCTTCATGTTGGTATAATCCTAAGAAAAAGCCTTGGTATGTCTTTCCAATACTTTAAAGAGTTGATATTCCTCTTCATTTGTTAACCAACTATTGATGTTCAAAATATCTCTAGGTAATACTATAATTGGTTTTGTACCTGGTTGGTTGGATTCTATTTGCTTGAATTCACTAACCAATGGGTTTAGAGGACATGGATGAGGAAGTAGCTTATGAAACATAGTTAAATTATCAACAAACTCTTTTCTAGGAAGAATCAGTCTTACTAAAGAATAATGGAATGCATCTAGGAAATGAGTTTGTTGTTGTTCTACCAATTTCCACACACTTTCCCAAATCAATCCATGATCATATGGTGAAGAATTAATAGAAGAAGTAGAAGTGGAGGTTTCATAATATTCTATCTGACCCAAGAATCCTAAATTGAGGTAGTCCATAGTTTCTAGACTAGCAGAGTCTGTAGCTTTTGAATTGATAGAGTCCATAGCCTTCAGAATAGTAGAGTCCATAGCTTCCAAACTAGCAGAGTTTGTATATTCTAGTTATATGTCTCCATTCAATTCTTCCAAGTGTTTTTTAACTGTGATTATAGCTAATGAGGAAATGTTTTTTGATGTGTTATCTAATTCATCCACCCAAAGTTCTTGTATGTGATTTGTTGATGGTTTTGCAAGAGGATATAAAGAGTTTCATTTGGATTTTAAGCCATTAGAAATGGTCATGTCTCATGACCTGCAATCAATTAATGCTATTACAGTAGCCAACCATGGTCTACCTAGAATTATGTGATACCTTAGATTCTTTGTTTTAGGTTGCAAGACCATGAAATATACTGGATACTCCCAAGACTCTATTAGTACTTCAACATTTTCTCTAATCCCTTCTAGTTTAGTTACAAATTGGTCTGCTATTTGAAGAATGGTAGTTGTGGGTTGCATTCTCATAAGAGATAATTTATGTAGAGTATCCATTGTCATAACATTGATTGTTGATCCCAAATCTACCAAGACGTTAGGAATTTTTTTACCTCTAATTGTGACTATGATCACTGGGCTTCTTAGATCTATATATTTTAGAACTAATAGTTTTCCTTATTATAAATTAGTAACTTTTCCATCAACATGAATGGTTCCTAGATATTTTGTTTTCCTCCTAGGTGTCTTGATACAAAGGTTTTTGATGATCTTATTCAATTTAGGTATATCCCTAATATCTTGTAGTAGGGGCACCTCAATATTGATCTTTTACAACTTATGGACCAAGTTTGATTCTAGTTTAATATCAATTTCTCTTAATCTTTTAAGAAAAAGAACTACTAGTGTAGTAGTGTTTTCTTTGTTTTATTTAGGGCTCATTTTGATTTTGGCTTTTCTAGTGTTTAATTGAGATGATTATATTTTTTCTTTTTCATCAGGTATCTCAAAAATAAGAACTGGAGGATTTTGTATAGTTTTCCTTGATCTTAAATGTATGTCCAAACAATAAATAGCTCTGGCATTCATTGTTTCTTCTTATTCATTAACATAAATAGGTGTTGGTTGTTTATTTTTTAGATTTGCTATTGGTTGTGTAGGCATTAAGGGTTGATTGATTTTTCCTTGTTGTTGAATAACTGGGGTGGCATTATAGTTTGTTATTGAAGTGGTCTTCTTGGTTGGGTAATTTTTTACTATGGGTTCCACTATTTATTCCATTGTTGATATGGCTATGGCATCCATTGCTATTGTGGTACCCATTATTGTTGTGGATGTGGCACCATCCATGGGAGCGTTAGCATCCAATCTTGTCCTGACCATGGATTTTGAATTGATGGAATTTGGGGTTGATTAAAAATGGTGAAGGAACTAAAACATTCGATGGTGCCATCCATGGATTAATTGGGTTTCTTGCATTAAACTATTTGTGAGCCTAGTTTTGTGGGACAAAGTTTTATCTCTAGATATAATTTTACTACTTCAATGGACTGGACTTTTGCTCTCATTTGATTTTTTTAAAAATAGGTAGAAGGATGCAATGTTTGGTATCATGATCTATTACATCACAGATCCCACATGATGAAACATTGGTTTTATCTAGAGGGTAGTCTCTAAGGGTATGTTTATGTCTTCACTTAGGACAGTAGATTGCTAAGGGTTATATTGCATTTTCCTTAGCTTGAAGGCCATATAAAGTACTATTTAGTGTAACTAGAATATCCATCTTTAGATTGAAAAATTCTTCCATTAGCTTACCCACTTAATTATATTTTCCAAACCTTCCTCTCCTAATTCTAGGTTTTATTTGAGAGTAGTTGGTACAAAGCTCATAAATATGATCGAAAGCCAACTTATTTATATCTCCACCCCCCATTAGATTTAAGGCATCTCTAGTATCTTCATCTAACCCTTTTAAGAAAACCACTTTATGAACTTTTTTAGTGAGTGGATAATTTCTTATTTTATGAGTGAAAATGAATCTATCCAAATCATCCTCTAAAGATTAATCCTCATTCTATTTGATTTTAAAGAAATCATCTTTTCTTTCTTGTACTCAGTAGTAATCTTGGTACTTGTTTATGAATTTTTTCTCCATGTCATCCCATGTTCTAATAGAATCGCTAGGTAAACCCATGAACCATCTCATAGATACATCTTTAAGTGTAGAGGGAAATTGTTTTAATTTTTGGCTATTTTTCATGTAATCATAGGTTTGACATAACACCTTAAACTCAAATAGGAATTGATCAGGATCTTTTGTAGATCTTCCCCAAAAATTTGGTAGATTAGCTGGTGAAATATTTTTCTTGGGGGTTTGATCATTAGGATTTGTAACAATAGGAAAGGAAAAAGTCCTTCTTGGTTGTGTAAGTTGTTTATTTTTTTGGAGATCCATATTTTCTTCTTATGATGATGTTTCAAAGTAGGGATGATCTTCCCATTGAATATTTATGGTATTAGTTATAGATTGTTCAATGTTCCCAAACTTTTCTTTAGCTATGGATTTTTGAAATGCTTCCTCTAAGTCCTTGGTAATTTCTAAATAATGTCTTCCTACAAGAGATTGATCCTAAGGAATTTGCCTTATGGAAATTACTTGTGGCAATGGCTTGGTTTCTATCCAAGTTTTTGAAGATTCTTGCAGATGGGTTTCACTCGTAACTTTTGGTTCACTACTCAGAGATGTTGAAGTAGTATCAACTTGTGTTCTTGGTGGGAATTTTGGGGTGAATCATCCTTTAGAGTCTCTAGGATAATACATCAATTTAATGAATTTTTATGGTTTTTGCATTTTTTTTATATTTTTCACTCTAGACCAATAATTATTACCTTACTAACACCTTGTTTCCCTAGAAATGATGCCAAAAATGGTGAGTGTCATTTAACTCTTCATTTAATCAATGTTTAATTGATGTCTTATCAACCAGGGCTAGTGTCCAAATCTATCTATAGTAAGGTATAAGATGGTAGATCTATAAGTATACTAATGGGGGTGTTTGATGGTCCCATTCTAACTTTAACTAAAGAAAGAAATGTGTCCTAAACTACTTGACTCACTCTTTTGCTAAAAAGGATTAAATGTAACTCTTTAATCAAATCAATCCACTCTTTTGCTTGAAATTAAAATCACACTCCTATTTATTCTTGCGTGGAAAGTAAAATAACACTCCTAACTTAAAAAAGGAAATTTGTTTCACATGTTTTCTATAAAAGAAAATTAAAAAGAAATTGACTTTGGAATAAGGAAATTCCTTTTAAACTATGAATTTGTTATGATGTTTTATGAATTAATATAAACATTAAAAAGATTTTGATTAGTTATAATAAATAATTAATATAATATAACATAAATACCATGCACAATTCTTGGTTCCAAGGAGAGTGGGCCCTTGCTCCTCTAAGACTCAGGAACAAAGATTAATCAATGATGGAAATTGAAGTGATAATTCATAAAATTGAAATGATTATAATCTATCTAAAACCTATAATATGCTTATACATATCTTTCTTGTATTATATATTATCTAATATCTATTATTTTTCAATGACAAAAAGTCTTACATTTTATACTAATATAATCAACTCAAAATAAGATGTAAATAAATAGGATTCCTTGGTCAATCCACTCATCTAAAGATAGGAGATTGGATTTCCAAGAGATCCAATTATCTTAGTGAAATAAATATGCTATCCTATAATAGTCCTAAGATCCAAATATATACAACTATATCAAAATAAAATCTTAGAAAATAGTAGGGAGTTATTTTCCTTATTTGACTCTAGTTGGAATGATTCTCTTTCATCTTATCTAGCTACCAGCTTCCATGTTTGTAGCTTCATCTTTACATAATCCACAGAATTGACCCTATAGAGTCAATAGAAACAAGCCTAGAGTCTATAGAAATAAGCATATAGATTCTATAGAAATAAGCCTATAGAGTTTGTAAAAACAAGCCTATGGAGTCCATAGAAACAAGCCTGTAGAGTTCGTAGAAACAAGCCTATAGAGTCCATAGAAACAAGCCTGTAGAGTCCGTAGAAGCTATTGGATGGAGATCAAAATTGAAATTCCACTATACATCACTTGTGTCTTCTTCTTGAGTATTTTTCACAACAAAAATCACTAAAACATGCTATGTATTAGACATTAATGACAAAGGAAAGGTTTAGTCTTTGGTTTGATATAAACAAGACAAATATCTATTTTCCATGTAATAGTTATCTAACAATCTATGATTTACATAAGATAATATCCTTAGATATATGAATTGAGGGAAATAACATGTCAATAATGAGCCATATTCTGACATCATCAATATGGATCTCCTCACTGGGTGTAGAGGAGGTCGGTTGATAAACTTAGTTTTAATCATGTCCCTTAGTATCTCGTTGGAGATCTTGTTTTATCTTTGAATGCTTTTTGAATCACTAGTTGTAGATGTAATTTTTTTTTATTTTGTGCTTTGATATGTAGCATTTTTTTCCACAAATTGACTAGGTGAAGATGCATATACATGGTTTACACTAGTGTTACCTAGAGGCCTTTGTATTGTAAATTAGTTTTCCAATGTTGTAATATTTTCATGTAATAGTTGATTCTAATTTTGTAAACCTGTAATTATATTTCTCATATTGATAATTTAATCACATAAAGTCTCAAAATTTTGAACCCTAGCTATTTTTTATGAACATGTAGGCACACACCCTATAGGGAAGAGGTTTGAATAGGCTGAGTATGGGGAATAGTGACATTGGTATAGGCTAATTCATCTCATAGAGGAATGATAGCATGGACCTAGTTAGAGGGTAATTAGCTATCACCCTTATGGAGATGAGGAGGAGAAGGAGATTATTTCATGTGAGTAAAATAAGAAATTGAAACTTCAAACATAATTTTTAGATTATGAGTTAAATCCTCTTTATGTGTATGGGTTTGCTTGCTAATAGAATTCCACATAGAGAAAGATAACATGCTATGAGATATTTCATATATTATAATTGATATGAAGCATCATCTATACATTAGTTTATGTTTTTTCTTAGTTCATTCCAAATTAAAGGGAACAAACATGCAAATGAAAGTATTGAACTTTGCAAAAAAAAGTGATTAATTTCCTCTATAATTATGATCATGATTATATGAAATATAAATCAGAAGATATATGGATATAAAATCTAAATTTTAGAAATGTAAAACATGGGGTTATCTAAGGCTAGGATTTGTGCAAAAATTTAAATTACGTTAAATAAATTAAACCTTAATGTGGGATTGATTAAATGAGGTAAGTTATGCCAAAAAATTAGAAAAATAAAAGTTTATAACCCTAATTTAGTGCACAAAAATTAAAATAAGATAGACCCTATGTAAAACTAGGGGTTTTAAATAATATTCAAAGTAAGTCAAGTTCACCAAATGTTTTAACCTTTTAGGGTTTTACAAGTGTAAATACTAAGTTTGATTAAAGGAATGAGTTGTCTAAATTAGTGAAATAATATATAATAAATAACCACTAATTTATTAAAGAATTTGTATTATTATAAATAGTATTAAATATGTGCAAATAAAGACTTATCTGGAAAACAAAATGGAAAATTTTAGTATTGAAAATTGTGTTATAGATAGGTTTAAGTGTTGTCTATAGGATCCCTGAGTCAGATCTTCCCCTAAATAGTAGATCCACACTTGGATAGTAATTCCATGTGGCTCTAGTGTCCTAAATATGGTGTTAGTGTCCTCTATGTAAGATTGTTCCTAAATTTTGGGTACACCTATGCTTATGTTTCTAGGTTTTATTCTTGCATGCAAAAAATCTAAACCTCTATATTGTGCCTTTAATAACTAATTTATGATGTAAAACCTAATCATATTTGAAAGTATGAAATGATCTTAAAATTTGTGTTTGTTAGTAGGATAAGTTGGACATCCTCAACGCGTCACTATGAAGAGAGTTGCCTACATACCAAGACTCTGATGAGGGATCAAATTTGATGTATTTATTCTATATACACATAATATTTTTAACTTTTATTGATTATTGACACTTTATATCTTACAGGAATCCATCAAGTCTCAATCTCTCTGAGGACATGCGTTAAGGGGTGCACTAGGAAAGGGGTGGGTAGACCATTGGTGCTTCATTATATTGTTGTCCTTTTTTTCACTTTCCATCTACACACTTATATTCTAAAACCATTTACCCTAAGATTATTATTCTCAGGTATACCCATTCTATTCATTTGTCATGTTTTATCCTCACTCTTTCCTTGACCCCTTTCACCAGTTGACTATACTAGGTTGACTAGGTCGACCCTGTATAATTTTGAACCTATGATTACTATACAAGGTCATCTGGGTTGACCCTATACTATTTAGGGTTATTTTTCATTAGGATATTTTTTATCCATTCAACCAACTTAATTTGGGACCTAGTGAATTATCTCCTAAAAATATAAAAGGTTGACTAGGTCGACCTTGTATAATCGACATATTTGAAAGGATTTGGGGTAAGATATACCTATATATACAAGTTCATTTCCAACCATTTGTAAGAAGAGAAGAGAATAATAATAAGTGAAAATTAACATCTGATTATTGGCCATTATACTTGAGGAATAAATATTAGGGTTACATACTTTCTTTGGATATATGGATCTTGTCTTATGGATAACTATTTTGGATGCATAGATAGATCATGTAGCCTAAGCTAATTTGTCTTTTTTATCCTTACATACCACAATAACCTCTTACAAATCACATTGGCCAAGGGAGAGATTGAGTCTCGGTGGGTTCATCTTCAAAGGTAATTATTCCTAACTTTATTTCTCCTTTGTAAGAGTAGATAGATAATGCAGTTGTGCTTCTCTCCCATGTATTCAGATTTTACATACATTGATGTGAGTATATGTCTTATATGTATGTTTAGTTTATTTTGTTTTATTTCTAACCCCCACTTTATGGAACAAGCTTTGTTGTGCACTAGATTATATTTAATTTCTTATTTATTAAAATAGAGTGAACATTAAACCTATGACTCTTTTTGGGTTGTTACATGATTATGTTAGACTATAAGCTTTGGAGCCCTTCCTATCATGGTGTATTATGACAAGTGATCCCATTATTGGGTCTATAATATCACCATATTAGTCATTCCCCCACTTAAAAAATGTATTCCCAATCAAAGTGTAGGTATGTTCTATCTTCTCCGAGCTAAGATCGATTTATACATATGATGCATTTTTAATTACATAGATTTTGGTGAACTCGATGTGAACTAACCATTGAAGGATTTTTTTACTTATTTCATTCTTTTCATCATTATTTTTATCATATATTTACCATACTATATCAACTCTATCAACTTAGTATCTAACTTTGATGCATAGGTTTTGAAGTACAAGCTACTAGATTGACCTAGTCGACCTAGTATAGGTTTTTATCTTTTTAGACATCTAGTCTAGACTACTAGGGTGACCTAGTCATCCCTTTAATTTTTTAGACATAAGGTTCAATATACTAGGTTGACCTAGTCAATCCTATATATTTCAATCACTCAATAACAAGTTTTTATAAAGCTTGATTAACCTAGTTAACCTAGTTAGTAGATTTTACAAGCGTATATCAAGGATCTTGAACAAAAATATTCATTATCTACATCTCTAATCCACCAAGATTCCTTTATATCTCTCTATATCTTTATTTTCAATCTTTCCTGTTATGGTTTGTAGTCTTCAAAACTACCCCTACATAGTCATTTGGATTGACTCTACCAACCTAGTTCTATGTTTTATGTGTTATTTGGACAACTAGGTCTACTCTACCAATCTTATTCATTTTCAGACCTTTATTTTATAGTATAGGTTTGACCTTGTCAACCTTGTTCTATATTTTTTTCATACATTATTGATCATATCAACATTTTACCTTGTTTCAAAGTTAAAATTAACCTTATATGTTATCAATTAGCTCACACTTTCTTTTCTTATTGCTTGCATGCTTAGAATATATCACATAACCTAATTAGGTGGTTTTTATTTAATCATTTAGTTTCACTATTTTATATTTTTTGTACACATGGCCAAATCACAAAATCTAAACAAACATTTTAACATTTATCTACCCAAGGCTAACCTACTTAGATTTCATCACCAAGTTGAAGCTGACTTAATAATCTAGTCAAGTATAAAGCATGGTTAATGGTATATTATAGCTAAACACCCAACACATTTATCACTTTAGTGTGTGAATTGAGGGGGTAGGCCCCAATACCAAGCCTATATCATTACCACTATAGTCCCTTTCAACCCAAACTACCTAAAACCATCCCTAGATTGGCATTCTAGTTCCTTACTTACATCTAACTTCCTATCACATTTAAATCCATATCTTAATAATATAATTAATATTTAGCATGACCAATTAGTTAGTTATTTAATTTCCAAGTTTATTGTATTCTTTTTTCTCAATTATATTTTGTATTACCAGAACCTGCATTAGCTAGTATTGGTGTAAGGTTTTGCATTATGTTTTTTAATTATATTATCCAATGGTAATCCAATTGAATATTTATTTCCTTTATTTATTTATTTTTAAATTTCTTGCAAAATTTATATTATTTTAGTCCACAAATTTTTTATATACTTCTTAATTTTCCCTCTTTACTATACTAGGTTGACCTAGTCAACCTTGTACCATTTTCCAGCCTCTATTCACTGTACTGGATCAACCCAATCAATATTGTATAGTTTATGGACCTTATTTCCTCTTTTTCTAGCCTCTATTCATTATACTAGATCAACCTAGTTAACCATGTATAGTTTGTAGACCCTATTTTTGTGCTAAGTCAACCCAATCGACCTTGTACTATTTTTGGCATTTCTTGTTTCCTTGATTTCTCATGTACCCCTATTTTCCTTCATCAAGGAATTTTTTCTTGATGACAGTACTAAGTTGTATTCAATAGATATAATGAATTTTACCAACCCTCATAGGGTCTCTAGTAGATAGAGTAGGGTTCCTATCTTGGATGCTAGTAATGTTCATATTATCACTCACATAATGAACTATATGACCCCTCCTAATACCTCTTCACAACTTAATCCTCTTTTCTCATTAGAAGACCAACCAAAATTATATTATACCCCCTAAATGCTCTTCTTTATCTCTAAATTTCCTCAACATTGAGGAAAAGATTTTTCTACCATTTACAATCTTATGATTAGTGGTCAAGTTGAAGAACCTCATTCACCTACTCCTACATTATCAATTTTATTTGGTGGTACCACTTTCTTTTATTCTCAACCTATTCCTTTGATTATGACCTCTTCTCATACCATGAGCTCTTCCTTTCTAACTTGGTCCACCTATATGCCTAGTATGTCCACTAACATGGTAGGTTCTACATCTAGTGGAACTCTTATAAGATCCACTATCATTAATCCTTCCACTAGTGCATCATTTTCTACCCAAGGTAATCATGTTACTAGTGCTTCTTCTTCTCAACCATTCACTAGTCCATATTTTTCTACACAAGACAAAATTTCCACTAGTGTGTCACATTCTCATTATTCTTATCAATGTGTAATTAACACCACTAGTGGAACTCAAGCCATGAACACCAACTCTAATGCTTCTAAAAATGCTAATCAAAAACATCAACTATTATTAAAAACACTTAATCAAATGAATACTTTTAAAACTCATAACACAAATCAAATGATAAGAATTCAAAACCACCTTCTTCATCTTCAATCTCATCCTCAACCAAAATCTTGGGGCACACATAACCAAAATGTTCCCCCTCCTCTTTAAGATTCTCAAAGCAATCTCATTCTTCAACCTCATTTAGTTAACAAAACCATTTATCATATCCAAAATGAACCTCTCACTACTAAAATTACTATAATTTATATTGGAGGTATCACACCTATAATTTCTTATAACGGATCAATTGATCCCACCCTTCATATTAAAACATTTGGAAATCTTTATAAAGATTGGGTCAAATTGAACACCTTTTCTTCTACCAAACTCTTAGCCAAAAATATCACAAGTGATGCCTTGGATTGGTACAACCAACTTATAACTCATTTCATTATTAGTTTGGAGGATTTAGTGAAGGCTTTAGATTGAGAATTCCAAACTAGTGATCTTCCTAAAAAAACTTTGGCCCACTTCATAAATTACAAACAACTTTAAAACAAAACTTCTCAAGACTTTTAAAAGGTGATAACTTTTTCAAACAAATGTGAACATCAAATGGTTGATTATAATATTTTACATCTCTTTACCAATGCCATTTTTCCTAAACTTCAATATCATGTCCACACTCTCTCTCCACATACCTTGGAGGAGGCTATTGACCAAGCTAAATGACAATATTTCCTTATGCATCAATTTGGCCCACTCCAACCTTCTACAATTCCTCATCTTTTAATTAATAACAAAAATAAAAATGTTACCAATGATGGTGTTATAGATTCTTATGACACCATTCACAATGTTTAAGCTATCATTCCTACCCCTTCATCAAAACTAGCTCCCCCTTCACAACAATATACCAATCCTCACTTATCTTCACCAAAAAACATTAATGTTAATAAACATCTACCCTTAGACTAATTACTTAAGATTATACCTAGGCCTCTTCCATGAGAACTTAACCCTACTTGTATTATGAAATCCTGATATGATCCTAATAAGTTTTGTTTGTTTCATGCCAGTTGGGGTCATTCTCATGAGACCTGTAGAAAACATCATAATTTAGCTATGGATTTTATTTTGGGTCATAATTTTGGTCACTATTATGTAATTTTAAAGCATCAAAAAGTTTATGAAATTGATTTTAAGGATTATAAATCACATGATAAAACTCAAGCCTTGAACTAAGCTAATGCTCAATTGGCTATCTACAAAAACCCTCTCCCTAATCATCAATCTATCCAATATAATCAAGATAAATCCACCCATTCTATGAATAATTTATATATTCTTGTTAATCCCACCTCCAAAGATAATGTGGCTAAAATGAATAATATGCAAAGGGTGGTTACTTGTATCAATTCCCAACCTATCTACACTCCTCTTTCATCTATAACATATCATGTTATCTAGGAATCTTATCAAACTCATTTAATTATGTTGGGGAAAGATGACCTTATTAATTTTTATGATTCAATTTTTGATTCTCCCATAGATAACACTTCCCATTCTATTTCTACCATTCATCCTTCATCTTATAACACTAATGATACTCAAATTTCTACTAACACTTATTTTACCAATTCTCAAAATCAACTTGAACCAACTATTTCATTATCACAACATGATTTATAACCTTGTTCTAAACCTTCTTCTTCTTATAAAAAAAAATTCCAATGCACTTAGACTCCTCCTTCCAAGGACCTCCTTAATAATTATGCACATATATCTAATAAACTTCTTATGGTTATGATGAGTGGGAACCCATCATGGAACTCACTAATCTCCCATCCCAAAATATGTTCCTTGAGCTTATGAGGAATTTTACATGTCATAGAAATCATCTTATGCAACTATTATTCAAGATGTATGTCCCCCATCCTCCCCTAGTAGGATGAGAGGTAGACTTATCTAGATCTAAAGATGGTATATTACAACATGTGAAGAGATGTCTATCAATGTTGATGAAACTATAGACACTTTTCTTTAATTAAAATTTCATTTTGATTCTATGATTCTTGATGAGATTATACTTCATGTGGATGATCCTCCCTTATTCATTAGAATTCAAATAGGTGATATCCAAGTTAAGCATACATTGATTCATGAGGATTACATCACCTACATTTCCTCTCAACTTCATTAAGACCCTTAGATATTTAGAATGCAATCTCAAGTCTACAAACAACACCTATCAAAGATATGATATGAGGCAAATGCCTCCTCTAGGTTTTGTGTGTTTTCCCATTATCATCCCACCTATCACCGTTTATGTGAAGGTGACAATTTTTAACTTTCCCCGTTATTATACCATCTTGCTTGGTATGCCATAGACTTACCATATGAGAGACATTAATTATTTCACCTAATAATGCATTAAATTACCTCATAATGAATTGATTTATAAGATTCATGTTGACACTAAACCTTGGAATTTTGAACAATTCCAACATTGTGGTGTCTTCAAGATTTTTACTATTGAAACTTTACCCAGAATTCTATTTCATGAGTCATAGCATCTTAATTTTCCTATTAATTTAAACTAAGGTTACAATGGACATCCCAAAATCATTGGGAGCATTCTTCTTAACCTCTTAAATTATAATGATGATGAGCCTAATGAGATTAATTTAAATATTAAAACTTACAATATCTCACCTCACTCATCCCGTAGCTTCCTGCTTCCTTGCAACCTCATTCTCATAAGCCTCCTTACAATGATATTCCCATAGTCTGGCCAAGACTCAAAATTTTATTCACCACACTTCATTGGATGACAAATTCATCCCTATTTGTGTCATTGATCTTCATACCCTATATTACAATGATGGTTATTCCCTAGATGATCCATTCTTAGGTGGTCTTGTACAAGCCTGTGATGCTGAGATTGTCCATTATTGTTCTTCTTTACTTGAGTCTTTTCATGTATCTTCCTATCTTACTTCATTTATAGTTATTAATTTTAGTATTTTTCCTCTTTATCAGAGGGTAAATATGGAACCAACACCTCTATTTTTTTAATAACCTTATAGGATTATGATCATAGATCATGCTTTGATAGAGCCTTATTATTTTATTAGGTTCCCTGATCACTATAATTGGTTTATTCCTGATACTAGTGTAACCCTCCTTAGACATTATGTAGATCCTTCACCTCCCTTAGTATAGCCCTTATCAGATCCCATCCCTACTCTTACTATAGTTGAGCATGTTCCCACTCCTACTCTTACTTAACCTACCCCTACTTCTTATCCCATTGCTCCTTCCATTGAGCTTAGTTCTATTCTGACTCCATCACCACATTATATTAGTGATGGTTTAATTTCCTTGCTTAAGATGGATCTATTTCCAACCAAATGGTCACTTGAGTCCTCTCTAGCTTATTCTACTCCTATTATACCTTCTTTTATGAGTGCTTCTCCTAGTACCACTCACAAGCATATATGTTTGTTTCATGGGATAGATAATCATTCTTCTACCCATTATCACAAGTTGTGATAGTATATTGATAATTTTCATCCTTCTTTTCCTACTTTAGACAATCCATGCATCCCCCAAAGGTTCTACCTAAATATATAGCTAATTATGGTAAGGTGTACTATTTGTGACACCAATGTGGCACCCATCACACCAATCATTGCCATATCCTTAAAGAAAACTTTAAGGATCACCTTGAAGCTATTTTTGGACCTTCTTCCATTCCTCTCATAGGTCATTCCTACAAGAAAGCTCCTCCTTCTCATATGGTTCCACCTCTAGTGGTTTCATCCCCTCCTATGGTCCCTTTATCACATTTTGTGCCTCAACCTAGGATTCCTTCACCTATGGACCTTTCCTCACTTATGGATCCATCTCCACCTATGATTCCTTCACCTATGGATCCCTTTCTACCCATGAGTCCCTCACCCATGGATCCTTATCCATTGGTGATTCTTTTATCTCCCTTAGAGCCCACTCCCATGCATTATCATGAGTATCCCTTGCCTAATTTTCATTAGCACAATCCATTGAGTATTCTTACTTTTCTAGTTGAGGAGATTAGAAGATAAGTCTTTTCCTAGTTGTCATTCAAGATCAATGAGACATTATTAGTAGTTTATATCTAGCTTCATAGAGATTTATTTGATGTATTGGATAATTTGTGTAGTTATATTTATTAGTATTTATGATCACATGAATGGTGCCTTTAAATTTAAATTTTGATTAGATTCATGATCCAATTTCATTATTATTTATATATTATATCATTTGATACTGTGTCAAATTCATATTTTTCTTATCTAGTGATTCTTTAATTTTTGGTAATATATCTTGCTTATCTTGTCATTTGTATTTGCATATTATTTTATTTATTTATCTTTTCTTCCTCTTTATTTATTTATTTATTATCAAAATTCTCTTCTTATTTCTTCATGATTGTTTTTTCTTATCTCTATGTTTCCATAGATAATTGTCTTTGTGACTTAGTTATACAAATCTTATTCCTCTTGGTCCTTGTCTCCTTTTACCATGTGATCAGTTAGCAAATAATGCATCTCATTATACTTTCCTTTCATCGATCTAATTTTGGATGTCATTTTTCACCTTCTTCCTTTTTCATAAACTAAGAATATACATGGTTGAGACTTGAGATCACATGCTAGTTCATTATTAATCCTAAGTATCCTAGTCAGTGTTTGTCTTTGATTACTTAGCTTCCTTTAACCTTAGCCTAAAGCTCATTCATATGTATCAATACATATCTCATGATTGGTCATTCAAATCCATATGGAGGAGTAATCTTCAAAATCCATAAAATGTTAAAAGCTAAATCATTTTACAAAAGGAAATGATATAAAAGTCAAAATTATTCTTAAAAGTCAAATCATACTAAAAGACATGATTTAAAGCACATCTCCTTCTTATAGTTGAATCTCAAACTCCATATTTGGCCTCATGATAGATCCAAGGATCTTTGGGGTCTGGTAGGCTAATATATTAGAAGAGGAGAATAAAAAAACTTTTAGTGATACCTACTTTCTCATGCAAGTACCCAATATTCACAGTAGATAGACAGCTCTATAAGGTGTCCTAAGGAATGGGAAACATATCATGGGAAAGTAGGTCAATTTTAATTTTTTTTACCAATATACTTTCATGAGTTGATATTAGTATCATGCTTATTTGCCTATAAATATTTATGTCTATAGTGAACAAGTTTCCTTTGTACATTGATGGTCACTAGTCACTTATTGTCTTCTCATATCCTTAGTATGCCTCTTAACTCCTAAGTTCTTATCATAAGATGCACAAGTCTTGATTTTTAAATTCCCCTTTTCATTCCCTATATCTGTCATATTTCCTCTTAAGAAATATTATCTTGTCTACTGATCAATCCCCTTGGGATTTCATTTATGAGTTGCATTATAAGACCATAGATAGGACCTAACATTCCTCAAAAATTAACACCTTTTTCCTTCCTATTACCCACATCATTTACTACCTGATTACCTTGATTTTTCCACCCTATTGGTGCTCTCTTTGTGATTTTTAATGTAATACCATGGCTAGGAACCAAAATTCCTAACAAAATTTTCCAACAATACAAGTCACAAACAAAATTACATGTGTTAAATATGAGATAAGATGTGATTGATTATGAAGTTTTATGTCATTGACATGATTCCCAACTTGATTTAGTGTGTTTTATGCTTAGTTAATTTATATTTCACTTTTATCTTCTTATTTTCTATGTGCATGTAAGAATACAACCATTTCTTGAAATTTTCATACTTCCCAACTTGAATTAGTTTGATCAATTTAAGACCAATATTTTGCCAATTTTGTTTTTCTTTTATATTTCCAAACATGATTTAGTATAATTTATTGAATTAATTAAATTTTTGTACCATTTTTTCCATTATACATACCTTCAATTTTATTACATTGTTTTCATACTTCCCAATGCAATTCAATATGATTTTACTTATTTTAATTTGGTGCAAAAATCTTTTACTTTGGTTTTAAAAAAATTCATTTTTTACCATATTTTTTTAACATCCCTTGGTTATTTATAATTATTTAATTTCTTGTTATTACACATTTCCCAACTTGAAATAGTGTGTAGCACATTTTTGATTGATTATATTTTACCAAGTCCTTTTTTGTCTATTTATTTTTAACCATGCATGTGTTCTACATAATGATAGAAAATAAACCACGTATCATATATTTCATATAGCATATACAAAAAAATAAAAATACATGTGATACAAATAACTATATCTAAAACATCCACATCCACAACCATAATGATGAAAACATACACAATCAACATCAATATGCAAAAATGATACATCATATATATCTCATGAGTTTTGATACAACAAATACAACTATATATACAATGATCCATCCCTATGGATGGGATCCATCTTATCTATCTCATGACCTAGCCACACTACCTGCTAGGTCCTCAATCTGACTCCTCTAAATAACACAATTTAAGGTGGTCATCCAAGATCTCAATCCCTCTACCTACACCTATGCCTACACCAACTAGGTCTAGGTCACCATATGTGCCTATGTCATCTACATCACTATAGATAGATATGTATCTCTCTCCTCTTCTAGGGCCTACAATGCATGTATCTTTCATATATCCATTTCTGCTAGTGGTTGTATCCTCTCTCTCTATGATCATATCTACCTCACTATATTCTTTAATTATTTTATTATAAATTATTTCTTTTACTTATATATTTTTTCTACTCATCCATTTTTAAAACCATAAAATTCATTGGATTCATGATGGCATAGAGAATATTTTCCACTATTATATTCTTATATTCTAAAAATTTCAATTATTGGTTATTTTTTGCACTAACTTCTATAGGTTCGCCTAGTGTTCTTCACATTGGACACCTTCACATCTCTTATAGTCTACATATTTATCTAAAGCACTAAGGTATGTAAAGGTATGTGTTTTTAAATTATATCCTTTCATTTATCATTTTTTTTTCTTACTGTACTTTACTTAGCATCATTGTTGTGTGTTATAATGTTCTATTTCTTGAAGCACCATCCCATGTTGCACTTACATGACATGTGATGAGATTAAAGTGGGGCATATGTATACACATAATATTTTTAACTTTTATTAATTACTAAAAATTTATATCTTGTAAGAACCTGTTGAGTCTCAATTTCTTGGAGTTCATGCCTTAAGGGGTACATCGAGAAAGGGGTGGGTAGACCATTGGTGCTTCATAATATTTTTGTCCCTTTTTCCACTTTCCATATACACACTCATCTCCTAAAACCATTTACCCTAATATTATTCTTATTAGTTGTACCCATTCAAGTCATTTATCATGCTTTATGCTCATTGCTCTTTCCTTGACCCCCTTTTGCTATTTGATTGTACTAGGTTGATTGGGTTAACCCTGTATAGTTTTCAACATCTAATTACTATACAGGGTCAATGGGTTAACCATATAATTTTTAGGGGTATTTTTCATTAAGATATTTGTTAGCCCTTTGGCCAACCTATCTTGGGACCTAGTGAATTATCTCTAAAAAACATATAGGGTCAACTGGGTTGACCCTATATAACTAACATATTCAAAAGGATTTAGAGAAATATTTTCCTACATATATACAAGTTCATTTCCAACCATTTTTAAGAAGATAAGTGAAGAATAAATATGAACTGAAATCTACTTATTAAACATTCTAATTGAAAAATAAAGCTTAAGGTTACATAATTTCTTTAGTGATAGGGATCTTGTCTTATAGATAAGTTGTGTATCCTAGAGATGATTTGTCTTTTTATCCTTATATACCATAATAATCTCTTGTGAAGCACCTTGGCCAAGGGAGAGAGTGAGGCTTGATGGGTTCATATTCAAAGGTAATTATTCCTAACTTTATTTCTCCTTTGTAATAGTAAATAGATAATGTAGTTGTGCTTCTCCCCCATGCATTAAGATTCCATATACATTGATGTTAGTATATGTCTTCTATGCATGTTTAGTTCAGTTTAGTTTTTTTCTAACCCCCACTTTGTGCCACAAGATTTGGTGTGCACTTTATTAGATTTACTTTATTGTTTATTAGAATAGAGTGAACATTAAACCTAATACTCTTTAAGGGTTGTTACATGATTGTGTTAGACTGTAGGCTTTGGAATCCTTCCTAGTATAATGTATACTGATAAGTGATCCCCCAATAAGGTCTAACATATCCCCATATTGGTTGTGCCCCTACTTAACAAATGTATTCCTAATCAGAAGTGTAAGTATGCTATATCTTCTTTGAGATAAGAATTATTTATAGACGTGATGCATTTCTAGTAGCATACATCTTCCACCTAAGTGTTGGTCTAAGTAAAAGTGAATGCTAGAATGATAATGGTCTTGAATGCCTTGAGTGTGCTTGAGATAAGAAATCTTGAAGATATACATTTAGAGTATTTGTAGATGGTAGTATGAATAATTAGGGTAGAATAGGGATTAATAAACTTTATTTTTATCAACTTGTTTCTTATTTTAATAGGCTTTTACATCTATTTTCCATCCAATGGATATAATTCTAAGAGTATTGTATTTATAGTGTTTCATAGCTTTTATGGATAATAAAATGTTCTTAGGATAAACATAAGAGGGTTTAACATTTGAAAATATATTCATTAAAAATATTTAGGGTAACAGACATTAGTTCCATGTTGGGGATAGTAACACCATGTGGCTCTAGTGTCCTTAATGTGGTGCTAGTGTCCAACTTATAAGTTATTGGGCATGAAGGGCCAAGATCTAGGAATGCAGGTATGCGACTATGTTTTAGTTCACTAGGAATGATTTTGGTTTGAATAAAGGATGTAAAAGTGTGATAAAAGGATCTAGGATAGGTCTAAGGCTAAACTAGGAATAAGGTGTCTCAATTAGCAATTTTAGCATCTAAATACCACTTTTAGGTGATTACACCTATCTTGTAACCTATAAAATGATGATATTGGGTTTTTCCTTATATAATTCATAATTTTCTATGTGATTTCCCTATGATTGATATGAAAATAAGAGAAAATAGGGAAGCTTTGATTTATCAAGTGATTGATTGAATGTTTTGATAAACTACCTTTGTCTATACTAGGTGTAGGTTGAACAAGGGTTGATATTGTATTTATACCAATCCCTTTGGATATTAAATCACAATAAATCACTTATTATAACCATTAAGATATATATATTTTTTAAATTAGATTACTGTAGGGAATTAGACAATTGATTTGGAGCAGGACACATGTATTGATGTAGGTGTCTATCAGGGACACAAGTGTTCAATAAGGAAGAAAGTAGTTACATGATTAGAATTTGTAAAGGCATAAAATAATTAGGTATTAATCATTGTAGATAATATATAAGTCTTATGGTAACAAAATAATACTATTATGACTAATAGATATGACAAGGGGCACAAGAGAGTAGAGATGAGACTTGTGGAAGTGAGAAAAGGTCTAGAACTAAGAGGAACAACCAAGGTCTAATTTTGCCAAGTGTAAAAAATTGAGTTGGTACATAATTCAAAAATAGTTTCTAAACTTTCATAATGATTCTACTTTATTAAGCTGGTATTGGTTAATAAACACATATAAAATAAATATAGGTAAGAGTTCTGAGTTGAATGGAGCTAGCCTCACATGGGAAATATGGGGAATGATATCTAAGCATGTCAAAAAGTGTGATTACTAGAAAATTTTGGTGATCACTTATACACATGGAAAATCAAATTTAAGTGGAAAGAGAGACTACATTAATTTGAATGTGGGGATGTATTCTTAAGATTAAGCCTAAAATTCCTAAATAGGTGAAAGAAGATGCAAATATATGAGGAATATTTCAAGGAGGATTGGAAAATTGTATGCAATAGGTGGAAGGACATGACAAGAAAATATATTTAAATTTTTTAAATGGATGAAAGGACTAAGTTGTGTAATTTAATGGAGATTTTATTAAAATAACTAATGGTCTCTTTTCCATGTTACTTGTTTGACTATTGAGGTGACAAAGTTGTTTAAGATTGGAAGGAATTTCAAGGCTAAAAAAATAAGTTCTTGTTAAAAGGAGAAGAGTTGAGGGTGTTCCATAAGGTTTCTCATGGAATGACTTTCCTATAGCCTTTGATGAGGTAGTGAAACAAACTATTTAGTATATAAAACTTGAATAAAGACAAAAGGTAGTTCTTGTGTCACACTTTATTTTTTTGAACTATTTCAGATATCACATTCCTTTAAGTTGGCCTTTATACATTATTTAATCATTGGAGTGTTATTTTTTGGATGTTAATAAGGGTAAGAAAAATTAGCCACTCCATTAGGGTGTCATTTTCATGATTTAAAAATATTTTAAACATATCAATAAGGGACCTTTGTTTAATCCTATCTTGGGCCCTAAAAAGAGGATTGGGAGTTAAAAGGGCAATCATGGGTTGAATACTAAATGGGGTCTAAGATGGAGCCACAGGGTTGAAGCTAAATAAATCAAGGGTGTAAATTATATCAAGAGAGTAGAGCCAAGCATAAAAAAATAATGAAACACTAAGGAAATCCTCTTAGAGATTCAAGATGAGAATATTGAGGAGGTGATTGTTGGTTTGCACCTCTTTAAAAGTGTGGAAGCCTAAGGTATAGTGAATTTGGATGAAAATACCATGGGAAAGTGAAAATTGATTGTATAATTATATGATACAAAGGAAATTTTAAAAAATCAAAGCAAGATCAAGGACTTGGAAGATGAATTGGGACCTCAAGAGGTGTTTCTCAAATGGTTCATGAGGGAGCACACTTTTTTTAAGGATGAGGTGAAAAATATATGTTTATCTCAAGCCACCAAAGCAGACTATAATCAAAATGAGATGGTAATTAAAATAAGAAGAATAAAATAAAATATGATTATTCTGGTGAGATAAAATGAAATATTTAAATAGAATTTAAATACTCTTATTGAGGTAAGAAAAGTGGTAATCAACAACTACATTTCAAGCTTGGAGACTCAATTTTTTTATTGAGAGGAAGATAAATCTATAAGTTACATGCTTGAGTAAGAAAGGAAAGGACAAAAATACTTCAATATAAGTGGAACAAGATCCCTAAATATTTTTTTAGATGGAAAAAGAGATTAAAAGTATGATTATCTATTGGGAAGATGCCATTGGTGGTTAAAATGATTAAGACTTATTGTTTATTTTTAGTCTTATTAGTTAATTTTCTATTATTTTATTGTTGTTTTCTTTTTATATAGTTGTTATTATATATATTTATCTCTTTATACACAATTGATTGTAAATGTATGCTTTTAAGACATTATCTTATTTATTTTATGGAGGGTTGGGTCCCTTCCTTAAAAACAACCCTCTTTACCTTTAATAAAAACATTCCTCTAATGTAAAATTCCATGGATTTTTTGAAACTTTTATTTGATAAAATTAAAATTCATTTTTATTACCTCACCTTGGTGAGATGAAATGGGAAATTAAATTGTAAATAAGAGAAGTGAAATTAGAATCTTACACTCTCTTACACAATCTTGCACACTCTTCCCTATTACACACTCCAAAGGGGGTCTTGATTGCACTTTTATTCCAAATCGCATCCACACTCCAAATTTACTTAAATGTAACCTCTTAAATTTCCAACCTCCAACATAGATGAGGATGGGGACTTATTATTATCCATCCATTTTAAGATCAAGATGGATATTCCTTATTGATTTAATAAGTCTATAAATTGAAGGTCCCCCCTCTATTATAGATAAGTTTCATGGAATTAAACTTATACTATTAAAATACATAAGGAGATTATCATAAAAAACAACAATCTAAACCAAGTAGAGACAAGGGGAGATGCTTCTCACATATGCAGTTGATATTTCCAAATATATCTAGTTCTACAAGCCAAGCACATATCTCTTTAGACCAACAAGTAAAGTAAGTCTTCCAAGGAAGCTATAAAGATTTGTGTTTTGTCTTCTACTTTAGCCTTTCTTTTCTTAGTCTTTCTCAAACATAGTGGATAGGTTTAGAATTTTATGGTCTTTCAATTTTTTTGATTTGCATTCACCAGCAATTATCTAACCTTATTTATATTTATATTTATATTTTATATAATGGCATGCCTGGTGGGACCTGACATATCCATTAAAATCTTATTATTCTTATAATTACTTGAATTAACCTAATTTCTAAGTTAATTCACCTCTTTTTCTTTAAATGTTTTAAAACATGTTTCAGGTACAAAAAATGAATTCATCCTATAAAATTTTGAATTCATCTTGAAAAATAGTGAATTCATCCTACAAAATAGTGAATTCATATATCTTTTATCTAATTATGTTTTTTCAGGCCATCATAATTAGTAAAATCACACGTAACAAGAAATTTGTCTTTTAAAATGGTGAATTAATCTCTATCTTCTATGTAAATGTGTTTTAGTAGGCCATTATAATCAGTGAAATCACACATAATAATGAATTCATCTTATGAAATTGGTGAATTCATCTCTTTATTTTTTTATATGTTTTTGTAGGCTATTGTAATCATTAAAATCACATGTTATAGTGAATTCATCTTATAAAATAGTGAAATCATCCTATAAAAGAGTGAATTCACCTATGTTCTATTTGATTGTGTTTTTTATAGGTGTTTCACAATAGTAAATTCACTTGTAAAATAACGAATTCATCCTAAAAAATAATTAATTCATTTATTTATTCTATAATTTTTTTGTAAGACTTAAAATAGGTGAAAAAATCCTTAAGAACAACAAATTCATCCCACAAAATGGTGAAATCAAACTGTTAAAAAAACTTGAGACCTTGAAAGCAAAATATTTGCCCATTTATCACGCAAATTTCAGACCCCACTTCTATTGATTATTTCTTGTAGGACCTTAGCCAAAGAAGTGAAATAATAACCCAAAATAAAGAATTTATTTTTACAAATACTTCTATTTGGGCTTAAAATGAACACACTTTCAATTTAGATTCTTAAAAAATTTATTTTATATCCAACTATTTTTTTTTGCACTTGTCTAGTTTTTTTTGTTACTTGTGTGTTTGTGAAATAACTCACACATATTATCTCCCTTTAATAGGGAGAACCAAAAATTTTAAGGTGACTACGTGTTTTATCCCAAAATATTTGATAAGGTATGCTCTTCACTTGTCCTTAGTAGGATTCTTGCAAATAAAAAACAATGATACCTTCCCTTTTTTATTTTAGGCTACATTATTTGGGTGCTATTATCTTATTATGGGTCTTTATGGCATGATAACTAATATTTAATCCCCCAAAATTTGTATTATCCCTATACATTTGATGGGGGATATAAATTATTAGAAGGTGTCATTAGGGCCTAGAAAAATTCTCCATAGAGGGTTTCTTGAAAGCAATGGGTTAACTCAATATTTTAATCCATTAGACACCACTATCAAAAAATATTGTGTCTCTTTTATAGGGTACATATCCCTATATGAACAACTCGATGTCTAGATCTCTTCTTCGATATATTTTGGGCCCTTTAGGGACCATCTAGAAATCCAATGAAAACTTTTGAATAAGACTTATTAACCGCAAAACCTTCATTAATGTAGGGGTGTAAAGGTAACAACCCCCAAATATTTTATCACATGTAAAGACTTTGAGAGAGGGTGGGTATTTCACCTACATTTAATTAATTTTATTAAAATGAATCTTAAATTTCTCCTCTTAAAGTGAGTATATTGAAGGATTAATGATGTGATTCAATCCTAAATTACCACTAAAATAGTATCATATACTTAGATGGTTATTTTCTTATATTTTGTGTCAAAAATCATTATGCATTTAAATCCAATTAAAAAACTAAACCAATTCTAAAACATAATCCATATGCACCTAAATAATAAGGTGTTAATCTATCTATATTCCAAGTCAAAAATCACCCCTTACAAATATCATGTCAAAATTTGTTTAATTTTACACCCTTATTACCTAAACTACATCATTAGGCTATCCAATTTGAACCAAGTTCTAGTTCCAAAAAAATTATAATTTCTAATTCAGAACTAATTTCAAAACCAAGGTCCAATTTCTAGCTAGACCATTTCAGTTATGTCATCTATTTTGTTTAAAACCTAGTCCAAATTTCAATTGTATTTCCAATTCCAAATTTAAACAAAGTCAATATTCTAGTTCCAAAGTCAAAATTCAAACTCTTATTTTTAGAAGGTCAAATCCTAGTTCAATTCAACTTAAACAATGTCTAAATCCAAATTTGATCCAAATGTTAACACAACTTCAAATCAATATAATTCTCCAAAGCACACTTGTTCAAAACCTAAGGTTAAAATTTTGAAACCTAATCAAATCATCCACAACAACTATTCTACGTTCAAAATTTCCTAAACAATCATGTTTCTTTTCTAAATTCACTAGTCAGTTTTACAATTCAAGTAGTTCAAAGTGAATTCAAAGTTCAAACACTTATAATAACTAAGCATTGAGTAGTTTCAATCTTTGTAAGACACAAACATTTGAATTTTTTTGATATACTTTGACTTTTTTTAACTTTTGGAAGTAATTTTTATTCATGTACCCTTCTTAATAGACCACTTAAATTGGCACACCTTTGGTTGATCCATTATATTATGACATTCACCTTAACATGAGAAAAATATGTTAATTCAAATGTTCACATTAACAAATATATTATGAAATTTTATCTTGATCACAACTGCATTCTAATTATAAATAATTTTCAAGCATCCAAAATTATTCCAAGACAAAAAATTTAAACCCAAACATGTAGTAAAACTATTTATAACTCATATTTTGATGAAGAGGTAATTTATAATACATATGGTTATGATTAGTATGTCAAAGAATAGGTAAATAAATAATACCTCACCAATGTGCCATCTAATGTTGAACCTAAATAAAACCTATGGTACCTTACGAATATGTCATCTAGTACCAACCAATGATAAAAACTACAATACTTTATCAATGTGCCATATAAAATCAAGCCTATACAATGTTAATAATACCTCCCAAATGTGCCATATAGTTTAGAATATAAGTAAGACCAATGTACACATCACCTTTTTATAATAAAGATGATAACCTTATAAGATTGTTAGAGATTAGAGCTACAATTATAGTGATATTTTTAGTGAAGAACCTATAATATTTGGTTATATCACTTGAAAAGACATCCCTTACATTACTAAGCAATCAAGATACATCTATATAGAATCATACTCTTCTACTAGTCTACCATTGACATGTCTAGAAAAGGAAAATGTCACCTTCAGAGAGCAAATTCATTTCCTCTCAAATACAATAGGATAGATAGGTCTTAGTTATTTTAACTAACTCCTATTGTCTCGAAATCTTGCACCCTAGAAGAGATTGTTCAATCCTCTTCCAAATTTGGGATACATTGGAACATTTCCAAGCATGTGGGTATACCTATAGAGGAAATTAACCTCTAGATTTAAAGGGACTAGCTCCTTGAATACATCTCTGCAAAACAACCTCTATCTAAACCAACTTGATTTAAAGGAAAAGTGTTAGAAATTTATCAAAAGGAAACCCACTATAGGATTGGTGATGCATCTATATTATCATCCATATGAATATCATATTCTAATGCATAATACAACAAAATACACAAGCCATTTTCAAGATCTAAGGGGTTCTAACATAAGTATTTTAGTACAGAGGCAAGATGTGTAAAATAACTCAAGGCAAATGAACTGAAAGGTAAACTTTGCACATTTCAAAAAATAGTTCTAACTTACATAAATTTAACACACTTGAACACACTCTATATGAACTATTAGACTAAGAAATTTTGCTCAAGCATGAAGGATAAAGGATAGAAGGATGGAAAATCATCACTTACTATAACTATACATCTCTTACTCACCTAGAAAATTGTTTAAAAACTTGAAATAAATAGACTTTTACTTAATGCTTAAAGGTAGAATATAACATCTATCTAGTATGGATTCACCATACACTGTGTGGTTTTTCTTACACTAGCATAAGGGATACATTCATAGAAAAAAGGAAGTGATATGAGGAGGCCTTTGGTGCTAAAAAGAGTAATTAATCTATTAGGAGTCTCCATCTTCATCTGTAACCATATTTAAAAATGATGTTCATTTAGGCCATTTAATTGATCCATGTCACCTCAAGTGGTTACATAGCTAGTTTGCCTCTCAAAGATGCCTCTTTAATGATTGTACTAGAAAAATAAGCTTTTTTGAGTTGAGTAATGGCATCAATGTGATTATGTAAATGAGTTCACTTTTTGATTTGTCTTAATGCTAATATCTTCTCACCAACTTGTTAAGGTGTACAACATCATAGGGAAGAGTCACTTTCATTCTGTTGTCCTTATAGAGGTATCACTTGGAGCCTATGTGTATACCTTCATGGCATTTGTTAGAATGTTGGATCCATGTGTGTGTGCTTATAAACATCCCTTGAAAACTTGTTCTAGCTTGACCAAATAAAATGTTCAAACCCTACAAATCTCCTTAGCCTTTTGTTGCTTTGAGTGGCCATCAAAAAATGACTCAGATCTTGATCTAATCAATGGTGAGATAAGCCCTCTAATTTTCTTTGGTGGATGAAGAATGTGAGCGCTTGGATCTTTGATAATTTGAGTGAGAACCATCAATCTCCCTAGGATCCACTATTTAAATTCCAATGGCTAGATCATTACCTTGAATTTGATGTTTATATAACCATCATTCTACTAGGACCATTCCTTTAGGGCTTTTCCCAAACAATTTTCCCTTAGACCCTTTTTCTCTTACCACCCTTCCAAAATCCTGAACATGCCCTTCAACAATCTTGAAATATTCCTTCAAAAATCTTGAACTAGACACTTTCTCAAGAAAATACCCTTTGAACTTTTTGCATGTGTCCCTTCAAGATTTTTTCAAAGGACCTTTCAAACCTTTTGAGAGAGCACCAATTCCTTTAGAAATATTGTTTCAGATAAAATGTCTGAAACAATTCCTTTGGAAAAAATCAAAGGACCAATTTTCAAGAAAAGACCCTTTAAAAAATATTAAAAATATCCCTTGACAAGATAAAGAAGCATCCTTTTGCTTGAGAAATGATCCTTCAAAATTTTTGAAAGTGTCCCTCTGGACTTTTTATAGAGGACACTTCCATGAGAAAAAGACCCTTTAACAATATTGAAAATGTCCCTTCAAAAATATTGCAAAGGACACTTCCATGAGAAAAAAGATCTTCAAAAAGATTGTTTCAAATAAAATCTCTGAAATAATTCCTTCAAAAAAGTTACAAAGGACCAATTCTCGAGAAAAGACCCTTTAGAAATATTGAAAATGTACCCTTTGGAATTTTTGAAAAGGACACTTCCATGAGAAAAAGAGCCTTTGACAATCTTGTAAGTGACCCTTCAAAAACTTTGAAATGGACCAATTCCTTCAGAGTTTTTATTTCGAACAAAATGTCTGAAACAATTTCTTTGGAAAAAAGTAAAGGACCAATTCTTGAGAAAAGACCTTTGAAAATATTTAAAATGTCCCTTCGCAAGATAAAAAAGCATCCCTTTGCTTGAGAAATGATCCTTCAAACTTTTTGAAAGTGTCCCTTTAGACTTTTTGCAAAGGACACTTAATGAGAAAAAAACCCTTCGACAATCTTGAAAATGTCCCTTCAAAAATATTGGAAAGGACACTTACATGAGAAAAAATACCCTTCAAAATTATTGTTTCAAACAAAATGTCTTTAACAATTCTTTTGGAAAAGTTGCAATGGACCAATTCTTGAGAAAATACCCTTCAAAAATATTTAAAATGTATTGTTTATACTTTTTGCAAAGGACACTTCCATGATAAAAAAACCCTTCAACAATCTTGTAAGTGACCCTTTAGAAACCTTGAAATGGACCAATTCCTTTGGATTTTTTGTTTCAAAAAAAATGTCTAAAACAATTCCTTTGAAAAAAAGCAAAGGACCAATTCTCAAGAAAAGACCCTTCAAAAATATTGAAAATGTCCCTTCACAAGATAAAGAAGTGTCCCTTTGCTTGAGAAATGATCCTTTAGACTTTTTGAAAGTGTCCCTTTGGACTTTTTACAAAGGACACTTCCATGAGAAAAAAAAACCCTTCAAAAAGATTATTTTGGACAAAATTTTTGAAATAATTCCTTCAAAAAAGTTATAAAGGACCAATTCCCAACAAAAGACCCTTTAAAAATATTGAAAATATACCCTTCAAACTTTTTGAAAAGGACACTTCCATGAAAAAAAGACCCTTTGGCAATCTTGTAAGTGACCCTTCAAAAATCTTGAAATGGACCAATTCCTTTATATTTTTTTATTTCAAACAAAAATTCTGAAATAATTCCTTTGAGACATGAACAAAAAACCTAAAGTAAAACATTGTCGAAAGAAATAACACTTTCACAAAAAGACCAAAATAACACTTGCAAAAAGACTAAACAAAGGCTTCCAAAGGAAAAAACACTTGACACTTTGTTGTGGGGATAAATAAGATTAAGAATATTATACTTAGACAAAATTAAAGATGTAAAACTTGGGTATGAAAATTAGTTAACATTTTTGGTGATTCCTAGGGGTGGCATGCCTATTATGACTATGACCAGTTGCCTAAATCCTTCCATTGGGAATTGTTTCACATATATAGGCATTCAAAAATGACTTGAATAGACCCAAGTTGGTTGATCACACATACAAATTCAAAAACACACTCTAAATAAAAGGAAAGAAACACACTTGTGCTACAAAGAACTTAAGGAAAACAATAGTAAACCAAAAAAAATTAGACCAAACACACACACCTAAGCTACTATTTAAAAAACATGTCCTACAAGGACTAATAATATAACTTTAGATGTATCTCATTCATAGGGATATGCAATTATTCTCCATTCATCTTAGTTAGATGAAAGGAGTTGCTTTGATAGCACTTGATAATGATGTAAGGGCCACTCCAAAAAGTGTAAAAATTTGTATGTCTACCCAATTTTGCTCTATCCTTATCCTATTTCAAGACCAAGTCACCTTCCTTGACCACTCTTGCACTTTTTCTTTTTTCAAAGGACTTCCTCATGTGTACTTGGTGGTGCTCCATGGCCTTATGTGCATTGTCTCTTGCTTCATGTAGCTGCATTAGTTCTATCAATTTGACTTCCAATGGACTATTTTCAAGTAGTTCTAGTTGTTCTATAAGTTTTAGAGTAGAGAGTTCTTAAGACATGGATAACCTGGCCTCTCTCCCATAAACAAGCACAAAGGGAAAATTACCAATTGATCTCTTAGGAGTAATCATATCAGCCCATAAGGTTGTCTTCAACTTGTTGTGCCATGTTCTTTGATTACTCTCTAATGTCTTCTTGATGATTTTGATGAGATTCTTATTAGTAGATTCAACCAATTCATTACCTTGAGGGTAATAGTTGGATGAGGCACTCAAGTAAACTCCATTCCTATTTACCTAATCAAAAGTTTTATCTCTTATGAAATCAAGTACATTATCATAAATGATAACATGGGGAACTCCAAACCTTGTTATAATGTTCTCATAGAACTTCAAGGTAGCATTTTCACTTGCCTCCTTCAATTTAATAGCCTCTACCCACCTTGTGAAGTAGTCAGTAGTAGTCAATATCCATTTATGTCTATCATGTAATGGAGGTTTGATCACACCAATGAAGTGAAGGCCTCATCACATGAAAGGTTGGTCCACTTAGATAGGATTCAATGGAAGAGCTCCAAGTTTCTATTTTCCTACAAAGAAGGCACATTAAGTACACATTTTATCCCAATGGTATTAGTCCTTATAAATAATAAGTCAATAGTAATTGGCCCTCATTATCTTTGTAGCTATTGTTCTAGAAGAGAAATGACCTCCATCTACACCATTGTTAAACCTTTCCAGTAGCATATCAAACTGATCACTATTAACACACCTCAATAGCACACCATTCACATCTTTCCTAAAGAGAACACCATCAACAAGATAGTAAGGAATGGTCTAAAATATAAAATATCTCCTTTGAGATGTGTTCAAGGCATTGGGTCACCCACCATTTTGAAAGAAACTAATGATGTCTTGTGTCCAACTTTGAACTTGTATGTGATCAGTTGGTTGGGGGTTAACTTGGTTGATCAATACTTCCTCTTTTGGATCTTAAAAATATAAATATAAATGCTAACATAACCCTTTTCCTCTTACCAAGTTTTTGACCTTAATATCCACATCATACTCCATTACTTTGGTAATCAACCCAACTCTCTTTTCATCAAGGTCTTTTCTTAAGAGAAACTCCTTGGCGCTAGGATGAAAAACCATGACATGTATCTTATTGTTTGAAACCATGTGTCTAAAGTTTTTCAATCCTCTTATCACTATTATAGCTTGCTTCTCAAAAAATGTATACTTGACCTCATAATATTCCAATCCTTATCTGAAGAATGCAATTGGTTGCTCTACTTCTTCATCATTATTTTGCATAAGCATAACTAAGATTGTATCAAGGTTAGAAAAGGTATAAAGTATAAAATATTTGGAAAATTTTGGGTTCAAGAGAGTAGGATATATTACAATTACTTTCTTGATTACCTCAAAACTAATCTTACCTTCTTTTTTCTAATAAAAATCTTGGTTCTTCTTGATCATAGCTGTGATAGTCTTTACCATAGTTACAAAGCCTAGGATAAACCTTATTAAAAAGTTTATTTTCCCCAAGAAGCTTTGAATTCCTTTATTGTGTTGAGAAAAATACAAGCCTAGATTAGCCTCAATCCTCTTGGGGTCAATAGACAAGCCTTCTTTTGAAATAATATGACCCAATAACTTACCTTCATGGACAATAAAGATGCACTTTTTTAAATTAAGGGATATTCCATACTCCCTACATTTATTAAACACCTACCTTAGATGTTTCATATAATTATTATCACACTTTTAAAAAATAGCTATATCATCAAGGTACACAAGCAAAAACTTATTGATCAAACCTTTAAAAGCCATGTCTATTGCTATTTGAAATGTAGCTCTAGCATTGGATAAACCAAAAGGCATCTTCCTATAGGAAAACATCCCCTATTTTATAGTGAAGTTTGTCTTGAATTGATCCTCTTCATTTACTAGTATCTGATAGTAACCTGAATAACCATCAAGAAGTGAGAAGCATTGAGAAGATGAAACAACTTGCATAACTTGTT
Organism: Torreya grandis; assembly: GCA_037957365.1. Lineage (NCBI taxonomy): Eukaryota > Viridiplantae > Streptophyta > Pinopsida > Cupressales > Taxaceae > Torreya > Torreya grandis. The sequence continues at coordinate 731,921 of JARHVA010004506.1, forward strand.
TTATGGAAGGTAGTGGATAATGATCCTTAAGAGACACTCTAAAATCCACACAAAGTCTGATCTCTCAATTCTTATTTTTGATGGGTAAAATATTAGCCGCCCAAGTTGAGTGTTTGATAGGAAAGATAATCCTAGACTCAATCAACTTGGTCATCTCTTCCTTCATGACTTTCTCTATCTTGGGATTGATAAGACTTTATTTTTGCCTGACTAGTTTAACTCCAGGTTCTAACTCAATGGTGTGATGAGCTAGACTTGGATCAAACCCTTTGAAATATTTATATTCCCAAGCAAATATTTCATGAAAATATTTTCATAATTTAATAAAGGCCTACCTTTTAGATAGAGAACATATCTTACCAATTTTCAAAAGCTTGTCTTTGTAAATCATGACTCTCATAGTTTTATTTTTTTATTGACATGCTCACTCTTTATTTTTTATTTTGATCATCTTCATTGAAAAAACTCTCTAAAGTAAATATCCCCTTAGGTATCTCTTTTATCTTCAGCTGATTAACTTGTTCTTCATATTGATCATGCAGTCTCTTTTGGTTCTTCGATGAGAATCCTACCTAATTTTGTAAGAAGTGTGTAATGTGTTCATCACTTTCAAACACCTACCATGACACTTAATTATATATAATATAAGGCTTCACAATGAACTTTACATGAGATTGATATTTATCCTTTCCTACATCAGCAATTACATCAAATTGTGCTCATATGGCAGCCAATCTATTAGTGTGTTTATTTAAATCCCTCGGTATGGGTTGTATGTTGAAGGCATCAAAGTCTTAAAGTAGGTCCCATACCTTATGATTGTATGATTTAATAAAAGGATTCTTGGTTATAGATTGATTTCTCACTTGGTGGATGACCAACTCATAGTCCCCATAAACCATCAAATTCTTGATCCCTCTCTTTTTTACCCATTGGAGGCCATGAACTAGGCCTTCATATTCTGACACATTGCAAGTGCAGCTGAAGTGTAATCTATATGAGGAGTAGTATTGATTATTTTATATAAAAATTAACATAACACCTTCTCCTACACTAAATTTTCTTATTGAACCATCAAAAAACATTTCCCATATCCCTTCAAGTTCATGATCTTCATTAGTGAGTGAAGGGATTGAAACATCATTTTCATGTATACAATAAAATCCCAAATCAGTCTCTTCTATGAATGTATATGGATCAAGTCCATGCATTTTAGTGCTATACTTATCAATTAAAATATAAAAATACCTTCAAGTGGGGAGGATGCTTCACCATCCATGACACCTTCTTCTTCTTTACTAATTAAATAATTTTAATTTGAACTTGTCTACATATATGGCTCAATATGAAACCTTACTAAGGGATATGTACTTATAGTCACCTTAGTTCCATATATTTTTTTAAAATATAGAAAATACTAGTCAGTATATAGGTAACCTCCTATCTTAGCCATGAATTACCTTGACAAGCAAATAGAAAAATTAGCTGGAAGGTCTACCACCACAACATCTTGTAAAATGGGGAAACTTGGGAAACCATGTAAGAAGACTTTCAAATCTATAACCAATCTAACTATATTGGTTAGAGTCCCATAAAGTTTAAATAGACCTTTACTATGTGGTTCATACTTCAATCCCAACTTATCAGCTACCACCTTAGGCATGATAGTGGTACTAGCTCTACTACCTACAATACAATTGTGAACCAACTTGTCTCCCATAATGAGTGTGAGGTAGAAAGGTGGAGGATTTTCAAATTTGGTGGAGGGATCTAAGACATGAATTGGAGTATTATTAAGGGATACGCTATTATGTTTTGAAGTTTTGAGGGCTACATGAATGCTCACAAGATGTTCTTGTAAGAGCTCTTTTTGACAAGACATATGCAAGACTTCCCGAAGAGATATGATTATCTTGGTATTATTAAAAGAATAAAAAATGTTTAGAGGGGAAGTATTCACATTTATTTCATTCTTAAAGGTAGTGAGAGGGTCTAAACCTGCTGTATTGTAAGCTTGATAATGCTACTTGTATTCTAACTTTGTTGAAGAGCATGATTGGTAGTAGGTATTGCACTAGGATTCACACTTTGTGGTCTTAGATAGGAATCACTTGGAGTCACATATACTCCCATAACATCTCCTAGTGATCTCTTCTTGGCTCTTGTTTTATCTAAAATTGATGTGATTTGATTCAACACATAATCATCCTTCACTTTAAAGCTCATCATACCTATACTTTGGGTTCTACCTTCCCCATTAATATCCCTTTGCATGAGATTCACTTATTCTAATGTCATATAAGGAGTAAATTCTTATTTTTCCACCAAATCTTGGTCATCTTCTCTACCATCATGCATAAATTGACCTTGAAGTTGTCCCCATTGGTCCAAATGATCCTCCCTTTGGACTAGGTTAGCATGCACTAGAACAATAGCCTTCATGGAAGGAGTGGAATTAGGATTATAGGCATTGGGTTACCTATTGAAACCTTATTGACCTTATCCTCTTCCTTGGTAGTTATATTGGGGTGGAGTTATATAGCCTTGTTAAGGATAGTATTGAGGGTTAGGTGGAACACTTGCCTAAAATTTATCTTGCTTGAGCTAAGCTCATAATGACTAGATCTCTTCATCTTTGTCCACAACATTATCCATCTTCTTGGGAAATGTTCTCAAATTTACATTGACATTAGGAAATTTTTATACGTTTGGAGCTTCAACAAAACTATGAGATAATAAAGGCATGAAAACTCTTGGAAGTAGCTTTCCAGCTTGTATCAAACTATTATTAGCTTCAATAAATATTTCATATACATTTGGTAGATTATATCCTCCCATTGACTACAACATTACTACCACATCAATACTGATAGCCTTGAGATAAGTGGGAAATTAAAAGCTAGGAGTAGGACTCATGAAAGGTGACAACCCATGCCATTTCCTTTGAAATCTTTTATTAAAATCTTCCATGGACTCATTAGGACCTCTCTTTATCACATTAGCAAAGTATGGTCATTCTTATTCTCAAATCTATTTACTAACAATTATCTAAAGCCATCCTAACTTAGCAAAGTATATTAGCAAAGTATGGTCATTCTTATTCTCAAATATATTTACTAACAATTATCTAAAGCCATCTTAACTTGTGATGTAACCACCTTTTAAAGTCCTATACCAATCAAGTGCTTTGTCTTTTAGAGACATATCAATAAATCTAATGGCTATTTTGGCTTATGTATTGTTATATAAGTTACAAAAATTTGAAATGTCCCTTACATTCTTAGATGGGGTAATAGAACCCTCTCCATTGAAACTAGGGATATTTTTGGTAGCATTAGGAGGAATAGGGTCATATACAAGAAGGTCAATTAGATTTTGTGTGTTGAAGGCCAAGAAAGGTTGTTATTTATCCATTTATCCTCTTTCCTCTTGGTCATTTATCTCTTCAAATTCCTAAAATTATTCTTCTTCTTCTCAAAAACCTCCTTGTCTAGGATCTCTAAGCATTAGGAATGGTTTAGGGCATTGTTCTTCAAGAAGGGTTTCAATTAGACGGGATTGATAAAAAGTCCTAGATGACCTAGTCAGAACCATGAAGTATAACATGGAAAACATGATCTATAACTATATATTCACACCTTTTAGAGTCACCAAATGTTAGATTAAGAATATTTCTATAACCTTAAGCTTTTCAAGACCAACATTCACCTTGACATGTAAATGATTTGGACCAGCAGTCCCACCAGGCATGCTAGAACTATTGTATTCAAATATTACACTCTAGAAGATAGTGTTCAATCCTCTTCTATATTTGGGTAATGTTGGAACATTTCCAAGCATGTGGGTATACCTATAGAGGAGATGAACCTTTAGATTTAAAGGGGCTAGCTCCCTTAATATATCTCTATAAAATAATCTCTATCTAAACCAGCTTGATTTAAAGGAAAAGGGTTATAAATTTCTTAAAAATAAACCTACTCTAGGATTAGTGATGTACCAAGATTATCGTCCACATGAATATCATATTCTAATGCATAATGCAACAAAATGCACATACCATTTTCAAGATCTAAGGGGTTCTAACACAAGTATTTTAGTACAAAGGTGAGATGTGTAAAATAACATAAGGAAAATGAACTGAAAGGTAGACTTTGAACAATTAAAAAAATATTTATACACTTACAACAATTTAACATGCTTGAACACACTCTATAAAGCCTATTAGACTAAAAAAAAATTCTCAAGCATGAAGGAAAAAGGACATAAGGATGGAAAATCATCACTTACTGTCACTATATGTCTCTTACACACCCAAATAATTAGTTATAAACTTGAAATAAATAGACTTGTACTTAATGCTTAAAGGTATAACATACCATCAATCCAATAGGGATTTGCCATACACTATGTGGTTATTTTACACTAGTCCAAGGGCTATATTTATAGCAGAAAGTAAGTGAAAGGAGGAGGCCTTTGGTGACAAAAAGAGGAATGAATAGGTTACGAAGCTATAACCATCTTTTCAAATGATGCTTATTTGGGCCATTCGATTGATCCATGCCACCTCAAGTGGTTACACAGCTAACTTTCTCTCTCAAAGATGCCTCCCAAATGTTTGTACTAGTAGAAACAAGATATTTTAAAGCTAAGTAATGGAATTGATTTGGTTATACAAATGATTCCACTTGTCAATATGTCTTGATGCTAATAGATTCTCATTGGCTTACTAAGGTGTGCAATGATGTAGGGAAGAGTCACATTCATTCTATTGGCCTTAGAGAGGCATCACTTGGAGCCTATGTGTATACCTTCATGGAATTTTTTATAATGTTGGCTATATGTGTGTATGCCTACACACATCCCTTTAAAACTTGTTCTAGCTCCACCAAGTTAAATGTTCAAACACTACAAAGCTCCTTAGCCTTTTCTTCCTTTGATTGGCCAACAAAAAATGACTCAGATCTTAATCTGATCAATGGTGAGATAAAACCTCTAATCTAATTTAGTGGATGAGTAATGTGAGCCCTTGGATCTTTGAGAATTTGAGTGAGGACCATCAATCTACCTAGGACCCACTATTTAAATGCCAATGGATAGCTCATTACCTTGAAGTTGATGTCCATATAACCTTCATTCTACTAGGACCATTCCTTTAGGGCATTTTCCTAGCCAATTTTACCATAGACCCTTTTCCTCTTACCACCTTCCAAAAATGTTGAACATGTCCTTCAACAATCTTGAAATATCCCTTTGAAAATCTTGAACTAGACACTTTCCAAATAAAATACCCTTCAGACTGTTTTCAAGTGTCCCTTCAAGATTTTTTCGAAGGACCTTTTAGACCTTTTGAGAGAGCACCAATTCCTTTGGAAAGACTATTTTGGACAAAGTATCTGAAACAATTCCTTCAGAAAAAAGAAAAGGACCAATTCTCAAGAAAAGATCCTTTGGAAATATTGAAAATGTCCCTTCACAAGATAAAGAAGTGTCCCTTTTCTTGAGAAATGATCCTTCAAACTTTTTGAATGTGTCCCTTAAAACTTTTTATAGAGGACACTTTCATGAGAAAAGGACCCTTTGACAATCTTGAAAATGTCCCTTCAAAAATATTGCAAAGGACACTTCCATGAGAAAAAAGACCCTTCAGAAAGATTATTTTAGACAAAATATCTGAAATAATTCCTTTGAAAAAGTTGTAAAGGACCAATTTTTGAGAAAATACCCTTTAGAAATATTGAAAATGTACCCTTTAAATTTTATACAAAGGACACTTCCATGAGAAAAATACCCTTTGGCAATATTGTAAGTAACCCTTCAGAAATCTTTAAATGGACCAATTCCTTTGGATTTTTTGTTTCAAACAAAATGTTCAAAAAAAAGCAAAGGACCAATTCCTGACAAAATACCCTTTGGAAATATTGAAAATGTCCCTTCACAAGATAAAGAAACATCCCTTTTCTTGAGAAATGATCCTTCAAACTTTTTGAAAGTGTCCCTTTGGACTTTTTACAAATGAAACTTCCATGAGAAAAAAGACCCTTTAGAAAGATTGTTTCAGACAAAACATCTGAAATAACTCCTTTGGAAAATTTGCAAAAGACTAATTCTTGAGAAAAGACCCTTCATAAATATTTAAAATGTACTCTTTAAAAATCTTGAAATGGACCAATTCCTTTGGATTTTTTTATTTCAGATAAAAAGTCTAAAACAATTCCTTTGAGACTTAAACAAAAATCCTAAAGCAAAACCTTGCTGAAAGAAATAACACTTACACAAAAATACCAAAATAACACTTGTAAAAAGACCTAAAAAGGCATCCAAAGGAAAAAACACTTGAAACTTTACCATGAGGATAAACAAAATTAAGAATGTTGCATTTATCCAAAATGAAAGATGCAAAACTTGGGTGTGAAAACTGGCTAATAACTCCCTAATTATTATAGAAATTAAAAATCCATGACTTATAGCGATAAATCAATCAATCAAACCACAAAAAAAAATATTAGTCCAACTTACACCCAATATTAATCCATTTTCCAGTAACACATTAACCATGGATTTATTTAACACACATATACCCAAAAGTAATTTGTTAGCTAATCTTGATCCAAATTCCCTAGTGGATTCTTCCCATCACATTATTGATAATTCTCATCTAATGAATTTCAATCCACATCTAATTCCATCCTAAATCTAACAAAACATCCTTTAAAATTCTTACCTAGTCCTTTCTTCCAACATTTTGAATACTTTGTAATAACATGTTACAAACATGCCTGATTCACAACATCAAGGTCACAAATACCTTGCCACAACCAACCCCTTATTATAATATACTAAAAGGCTCAACTAATCATCCACTTCAACATGTGGTGATCAACTCCCCACTTTAATAAATGGTGACCAATCCTCTACTTCAACAAGTCATGACCAACTCCCACTTAAACAAGTGGTGACCAATACTACACTATAATAAGTAGTGACCAATTATCTAATTAAACAAGTGGTGACCAAACCACCACCACAACAAGTGGTAACCCATCCCCAAAAAATATTTCCTAATCAACAATGTGTTTCACCTAAGTAGAAAAAATTTCCTTTCATAAAATTTTTTCCTATGAATCAATAATAGGTTCCTTTCCATTCCCAATAAGACTCATTTAATACCCAAAACAACATTTTTTCATTTAGAACATAATTCCCTCCAAATCAACATGATACTTAGTATAAAGTGCCTTATTAACAACAAGTGTCTTACTAGAAATATAACCCCAATCAAATGGTGAGCATTCTTGATAGAGTTAATCAGGTACAAATTCCCTAATACCCCATACCACCATTTTATATAGGTTAAGGTAATCCACCTTTGCATACCCAAAAAAATATTTCCACTCCATCTCAATTTATCCCCACTTTATAGACTTGTAAGAGGTTAAATATGTAATTTTCATAATCCAAACAAGAAATTAGGGTAAGAAGTTCAAATTGGATGACATATGCTCTTATCCCTTTGATATGAGCTATATTCATATACCATTCTTGCATCATTTTGAGATGCCTAAATTTGAAACAAATAAAGTAAAGGTGATCTAAAAGATTACTTAAAATATTTATTCACTAATTTTTAGGAGGTGGCATACATTAGTGTGTACTTTCTTCATTTATTTCCCATAATTTGGACAAACAAGATTTGGACTGGTTTCTCCATATACCTAGACATTATGTTGATAAATTTGATGATTTATTTAAAAAAATTATGTAACACTTTTATTCTAAAATATAACATAGGGTGACTATGGTCGACTTGTGTCAGGCCAAAAAAATAGGAGAGATTTTTGTTATTTATTTATAATAGTGACACACATTAACCAACCAATTCCTATACAATCTACCTGATAAACAATTGGCCATAGTTTTTACTACCAATCTACATCTAGACATAGCCTATAATCTTATAGTTCATTGTGAAATATATTTGAAAATATTATTGTCAAAGGACTAAAAACTGATTAAATCCTCATTAATAAAGGGGTAATCAAAGTCTATTCTCAAAATCAAATTCATAACAAGGTTTAGATGCCAGCTCCTCCAAAAACTCAAGCAAGTACATCTATAAAGCCTAATAAATTTAACATGAAAAAAATGTTATAAGGGATGGGGTAATAAAATCTAGATATGTGCAAATAGTGCACTCCCTACCTACCCAAGAAAACGTACCTACTTAGACACTTACAATAACCACCTCTAAACAGAGGTCAATACTAAAATAGAGTTTTTAGTGATCTTAGCATACCTATTGAGGTAGTTTTATAGAATATAATTGCATCTAATATTATCATTTGGATAGTTCCAAAACCATTTTTAAAAGGCCAACCTAAACCCAATTGGTATAGGTAGAATGAGTTTTCTTACTACAATCAGGTTAAGGTTCATTCCATTCATATTTATGTGCAGCTTAGGAACTTTATTTTAGATTTGTTATAAAATGGTGAAATATGGTTGGATAATGTTGCCTCAACATATAATCAAAATTTAGGTATATATCAAAATGCTTTTCCACAACATGATTCTAAACATTAGAATCAAAATTAGTGATAAACCAACAATCAAAAATCAAAGACCAAATTAGTAGTAAGAACAAACTAATCAGAATGAAGGTCAAGGCACCCATTCTAACCAAGTTACTTATAATAATTTCCCCTATGACTATAATAATATTATATTTTTAATTACTAATGGTCATTTATCCACTATTAATATTAATCCTAAGCCAATAGTCAATAATATCTAACATCCACCACTATCCATTTTACGACCTCCTCCCCCATATGTTGGTAATCCTCCTTTGGATTGAAATCACATTAATTCTAGCTAAAAAATAATAGATACCATTCCAGTCCCTAATTCCCCTTGTTCTAATTATAGTAATCCCCACCAAATTGAGGTTGAACAATCATAACTCAATGTTCTAAGGTTAAAATATAAGGTCCTGCACCTTATTCCTCTAATAATCCCATTTAAGGCCCTTCACCTCAATAATACAAACCAATTGCTTATACTAATGATAATCCATATGATATTTTAGAACATTAACATAATAAAATTTCACAAATTTCTATCTTATATCTTTTGTGTACATGAAACATCCACAAAACCATATTGAATAAGATTTTGAGCCAATCTAATGTCCTAAGTGATATTTCTCCTAACAAGTGCCAAACACTTGTGAGTCATTTTTATCTAGAACAATACCTTGATTTTGACAAAATTAATATGTCATGCCTTGGTCCTCCTCATAATAATACACTTTATATAGAGCTAATCATTTCTAGACATAAAAACAAGCATGCCCTGATAGAAAATGAATCAGGTATGAATATTATGACTTTGAAGCTGCTCAAACATTTTGGCTACACTATAGTGGATCTTCAACCAAATACTATTGCCATAAAGTCCTATGATAATGACGACATATAATCCTAGGGGTACCATTTTCTTGTATTTTATCATTGGTCCTCTAACCCATAATACTTTTTCATGTTCTTGATCTAAAGCTATCATACAAATTACTTCTTGGGCTACCTTGGATATATGAAGTATATGCAATCCCTTACACTCTAAATTTGTGCATAAAATTCCCAAATTTAATATTTGAGGTCACCATCCTTAGTGATTTACAATCATAATAGCATTTTAAACATGTTAAAATAGAGTATAAAATATAAAATTATCATATTGGCCTAGATCATGTCCCTAAAAAGGGCAAAGAGGTAGTTGTTCAACCTCCCAAGTCAAATTATGTAGATCCAAGTAAATTTACATCTAATTAATCTACACCACCTCAAATATCCTCCCTCTTTCCCATTACAAATAAAGGCCATGGGGAACACACAATTAACAATGTTTTTCATATATCTAAACTGCCTAAAATGCCCAAATCAAATGGTAAACCCAAAGTGAAGAGTTTTAGAATTGAATGGCATAAAAATTTTGATCCACAAAAAAAAGGACAATTAATTTTGTCAAAACTACTATATAAGAACAAGAATAGATTAAAGGTGATGATGACTCATGGTTGTATAATGATGACTTTGTTACTTGATACTAAAGAAAAAGGTATCATATTATTAAAAAAATAATGTATAATGAAGATTATGAAGGAAAACAACTCGGGGAAAATCAACAAGGTCCTATTAAGATAATATCTACTACCAAATACAAAGGAACTTGAGGTATTAGATACAAACTGCTAAGGGCTGACCCCTCAAATACTGAGAGTGATACTGATTTATCATGTAATGATGAATATTTTAATGTCATAATGACCTATTATAGCATCTATAATGAGTCAGATGATACCAATATTTTAATTACTAATACCATTTATACCATTACTTGTATCACTTATAATTCTCATATTTTTCTCCATCACCCCTTGTTAATTGACTGGGACCAACAAGATTCACATATAGTATTAGATGATTTATATAATGATGAGGAAATTTCTAAACTCATGGGCCTTAGATATGGTATTACTAGCGGTGGTCATAATTAAGTATTATCTATTAAATTTGACCCTATCACTTATTTCAGGGATCAGTTGAACTTATTTGGTCATAAATAAAAAAGAAAAGAAAATGAAACATTGAGGCTCAAAAATGAAAACATCTTTGAGGCACTTTCAAACTAGGAAAATAATAATAAAAATATGATTACCATGGTGAAAACATATTTCAAGTGACATAGGATAGGGAATTTCATCCTCTTTTGAATGAATCCTAGGGTGCCTATAATGAAAGAACCTCATGCCAGTTAGAAATCATTTAAAAAGAATAGAAAGTATTTGAATAATTTGTTCTATATATATTGCATGCCTTCATTAAGTGGCCTTTACCATCATTTAGTGATTTAGATTCTTCACACATGGGTGAGCTTGATAATCCAATTGAGCCCCAAGATAGTGAAGAATATTTATGCACCTCATTACCAACTATTTTATAAGATGGTTTGATACTACTTATATAAGATACCACAAAAGTAAACATCAACACCCCAAATAATACTAGTTGGATCAAACTTGGAGTGCCCCTCATTGAATGAGAACATGAAATTATTACTACCCTACTATAGGATTTTATTGATATTTTTACTTCGTCCTATTTAGATATGCATATATTTGATCCTTATTTGGTTTTACATCACTATGTTATATACCTAGATGCAAATCCAATCAAACAAAAGATGAGAAAAATGTATCCTCACCTTTCCATAATAGTAAAAAAGTAATTGCAAAACTTATTTGAGGTAGGATGTATTTGTCTCATAGACTATTCATAATGGATATCAAACATCATCCTAGTTAGTAAGAATCCACAAGGAATCTACATATGTATATATTTAAAAGTTATCAATAAATCATGCCCAAAGGATGATTTTCCTTTACCAAATATTTATATGATTGTAGATTCCGTAGTTGAATACAATATTTTATCTCTTATGAATAGATTATAAGCATATAATTAGATAAAAATAATAACTGAATACCATCACAAAACAACATTCACCACTACATGGCGAATGTTTTGTTATCAAGTAATGTCATTTAGAATCAATAACATCAGTGCTACATACCAATGTGAAATGACTATCATATTCCTTGACATGATGCAAAATATTATATAAGACAATTCAGATGACATTTTGGGCAAATCCAAGATCAGATCAAGCCATATATAAGTGTTAAAAAATATTTGAAAAGCTTTAAGAATACAAGGTCTATCTCGACCATAATAAGCGTATATTTGGCATCACTTCAATAAAATTGATATGTTTTATTATCTATTATAGGGATATTGAATTTTACCCAAACAAGGTTAAATATATTATATAAATTCCTCCTCCATATAATTTTAAGTAACTTTTTAGTTTATAAAGAGAAATTCCATCTATTAGACACTTCATTTCACAATTGGTGGAAATATTTCATCTTTCTACTGACCTTTTAAACAAAGGAACCAACATTTTATGGAACACTGATTGTCAACAATAATTTTTTTCAAGGATGATTTTAAAAATTCACCTATCTTAGCCCCACCAATGTTTGTGAAGTTGTTACTCATCTACATTTCAGCAATAGAACATGCCTTGGGGGAACTTCTTACCCAACATGATGATCAACAGAAAGAAAGAGTAGTGTATTATTTAATAATAAAATTGGTTGCCTATAAACACAAATATACACCAATTAAAAAGTCATGTTTACCAATGATATTTTCATCCTAGAATTTGTGACATTATATTCTGAATAACAAAACTATCTTTATTGCCAAGGTGGACCCTCTTCAATATTTACTTTCCAAGGTAGCTTTGAATGGTAGTATGACTAAATTGGTCATGTTATTGACTGATTTTGAGATTTAATATGTAAATTAGAAGTAAATTAAGTGGTAATTAATTTCATATCAAGTTGATGAAGAACCCTTATAAGATACCAAGCCATTTACTTTTAGTTTTCCTGATGAGTCAATCTTGACTCTAAATGAAATCTCTTTTGAATCATAAAATTAAACACTATACTTTGATAATTATTACACCTCTCATGGATATAGATCTAGAATTATGTTCATAATACTATAGGGGGACCTTATTCCCAAGGATTTCCATATTTCTTTCACTTTTACCAATAATATAGTTAAATATGAATCACTCATTATAGGGTTTCACTAGTAGTATAGTGGAATATTAAGTAATTTAATGTTCATAGGGATTATCAATTTATTATTAAGTAGGTCACTAATGACTACCTCACCAAAGATGAAAATATTATACCTTACAAAAACATGGTGAACATTCTCAATTAGAAATTTGAACATATCCAATTGTAGAAGATAACAAGGGCTAGTAACAAGACTACATATGAAATGGAAATAATTGGCTCATTGATAGAAATTAAAAATCATGTTCTAGATTATCAATTCCTTATTGAACATGTTTTGAAACTATCTCATGAATTTTCAACATGCAAAATGGTATGTGATATTTTTAGTTCCAACTCACCTTGGTAACCTGATTTATATGACTATCTCCACAACCACATTCTTCCTATTAATCTATCTCATTAAAAAATACTTTCATTCATAATGGCTCTTGTTATACCTTACTAGCTGCCACACTATATTGTAGAGGATATGATGGAACTCTAATTTATTATGTAACTTTGATATAATTTGGATTGGCTCTTAAATAAGTACATGAAGGTATTTCCCAGGCCCACACTACTAGAATGGTCCTTACAAAAAAACTCTTATGCATATGGTATTATTGGCCCACTATGGAAAATAATGTTTAAACCTATACTAATAAGTGTGTGCCTTGTCAAAAACATGACAATATCATTCATATTCTATCATAATCACTTCAGCCGATCACTACTCCTTGGCCTTTTTCTACATGGGGACTCGATCTCATATAGAATATCAATCCTACTTTTTCAGATGACCATAATCACATCCTCACTATGACTTAGTATTTTACTAAGTGGTTTGAATCCATTCCCATCACTTACATAATCAGTAATAAAATTTCTAAATTCATTTTGAACCACCTTATCTACCACTTTATTATTCTTTTTTACATCATTTTTGATAATGGTGGATCATTTAAAAATAAATACATCAAATCCCTTTGTACCAAGTACCATATCAAATAATAGTTTTCCACTCCTTATTTTACTCATAGTAATGCCTAGGTTGAGTCATAATAATACCCTTGTCTAATCCTTAAAAGTACTTTTAATTCCACTTGTCATGATTGACACTTGTAATTATTTCATGCCCTCTCAACCTATCGTACCAGTATTTGATCCCCAATAGGAGCCATACCATATTCCCTAGTATATTGAACTAAAGTCATTCTCCCTATTAAGATAAAGTTTCTTTCTTTGTGTATTTCATTACAAGATATCACTGACTATAAGGAGGATTGAGTAGCTTGATTTATAGAAATGGAACTACTTGATGAAAAATATATCCACCTTGAATAATCTCCAAACATATCAAAATAGGTTATGCCATAACTATAACAAGCACTTCATACATAAAGAGTTTACACTTGGTGATCTTGTACTGAAAGAGAATAAAAAAATACCCATGTAAAGCAAGAAAACAAGGGAAAATTTGAGTCTAATTAGATAGGATCATTCATTATTAAATATAACTATGGATATAAAGCATAAAGGTTGGCTACACTATATGGGAAAGAGCTAGATGATCCCATGAATATTATACATCTCAAGCACTTTTAAACTTGTTTTACTTGAACATTATCTATGAGGATCCCCATTTGGGGGAATGGCCTATCACCTTCCCTTTATTAATTTTATAATTACATCAATCCCTCTCTTTTCCCCCACTGTATTACCATCTTGATCTTTATTTCAATCTATAGGTATAATAGATAACTTAGATGTAAGATTCATAGATAGATTTAGTAGATAATACAAATTTAATCGTCATCACTACATCATTAATAGAAATATCTCAAATCACTTTGACATGGTTCTTCTACATGGTGTTCCATGAGTTTTCATCTTTTATCTTTTTCAAATCCCATTCCATTAATCTCACTTTTGTGTTCCTACCTCAACCTCCTATTAATTATTAATATTTCTCACTGTAAATTGAACTAAAATGGCCTAAGGTCCATTTATATTATGTAGGTATCACTCTATTTCCATGGTCAGCTCAACCACTCCTATTTATAATCCATTCAATGATCTCAATATTTTTTGAGCTTTTCAAGATATAATCTCTCCATTTTATTAGTTAGCACTTCAAATCCATACCTAAGGTTACTTTTTACTTTACTAGATGGTTCCCTTATCCATTTGTTTATATCCATTTGTGCCTCACTGATTTATAGATTTTTATGTAAGAACCTTATTATAAAAAAGGAATTCAAATATCCATAATAGATATAAATCCACAAAAAACCTAAAAACTTGAAAATATAAAAAAACTTAAAAATTCAAAATTCAAAAAAGGCTTAAAACCTCCAAAAGAGATAAAGACAAAATATGTGAATTATTTATCAACTTGCTCACTAGTGGACATTGGTATTGTTTTGGGTGGAACTATAGTCTTTTAAAGGTTAATCCTCGCTTTGAATTTCAAACATATATTATGTGGTAAGCTCTTATCCAGTCATGATCATTTATAGTTACCATCATCAATTCTTCATTATCCTCCCATTTTTAGGAGAAATACAACAACCTAATGTGAACATGGGATGTGTAAGTAGTGCTTTGATACATGATGAATCTCAGGTTAGATTGGACACTCTTATAACCATCTATATTTACACAACCAAATTTAGTGCACTCACCATTTTGTAAGCTAGTCACTTTAAATTATCTTATCATTTTATGCGTCCTTCCCCTTTTCTTCTATCAATTACCCATTACACCTTATCATTACCATTATTATTATTATTATCATGTTCCCTAAGAGAAATACATTTGTCCCTAAGTTTATAATGGACTATGTAAGTACCTCTTGGATGCATGGGGCATCTCAGGTTAGCTCAACCATTATTTTTTATTCTTGCTCATACCATAATTTTTAAAAGATTTATCTGGCATTTCTCATGTATTTGGGTTAGAACCCAAGAGTAATTCCCTATTTTCACACATGCAAAAATGGCCAACTGTGTACTTGTTTATTCATTATTAATTTTTTGTTTATGTGTGCTTGCTTACTTGATTTTTGGTGTGTTTTATTATATTTTTCTTTCCTTAATTAACTTTGGTTTATTTCATTATGTTTTATGCTTCAAGCTTGATTATTTATATACTAATCCTAAGTTGTTTAAATTTTCATTTAAATCATGTTGTTATGCTTATGACATGTACTATCATCATTATTCATTTATTAGTATGATACATAATGTTAAATGAAAAATAAAAAATAAAGTGTTAAAGGTATAACAAATAATGTTGTAAATATCAAAATGCACAATGCATTAATTTATCTTGGATCTCTCCTACATGACCATTACCATAGAATAACATCTTAAAAATTATGCACCTAGAGAAGAAATTATGCACAAGTTAGTCTCTATTATTTCCTCAAGGAATAATACAACTCGTAAGTTTCTCTCTCTTCACTTGTATAGGAGAAACTTAGGAAGTAAATAATAGTTTTTTTCATACAACAAATAATTTGTTGTGTGAAACCAATTCTAGTTGTTATGGAATATTTACATGTATAAAATAGGTGTGCAAGTACTCAACACATAACAACTAATTAACCAAATCCCAATAAATATTAACTCATGAATGAGTGTAAATTCTCACTCCAATACCCTCCCTTAAGTGTAAAATAGGGAGTAATAAAAAAGAAATAAAAGAGATTGATGGGTCCTGACAACTAAGCCTAGTCAAGTATCCATGTACAAAATCATAGTGAAATACAAAGTGTCCCTATGGTAACTAATCCATATTATTTTTAAGCATAGGATATATTGAGAGTGGGGGCTGAATTAGTAAATCATAAATCTTATAAAATTTCCCTTAATCAAATTCCACTTAACCATACATTCAAGATATGAAATAAAACTAAAATAATAAACACTACACAAGATAGAGAGAGAGACCATATTTAATGTGGAAACCTAATGTGGGAAAAACCACAAAGGATAATCTCAAGTATATGAATGAGCACTAACTCAAAACACAATATTTGTAAGCACTAACTTGTAGGAGCAACAACGCCTTGGCTGAGCACCAACATAACAACTATTCATGAGAACTAACCCATAGGAGCACTAACTCCTTTGATGAGCACCAACATAGCAATAATCTATGAGCACCAACCCACAAAAGCACCAACCCCTTTGCTGAGCACCAACACAACAACAATTCATGAGCACCAACCCATAAGAGAACCAACCCCTTTTGTGTATACCACACAACTATCTCTCAATGTTACTATCTCAACAATTGATAGCTCATTACAATATCTCTTTACTCTCTCACCTTTGATATTTTAAGCTAGATATAACAAATATAAATCATACTCTATCTCACTCTTACAAATGGATTCTCAAGCCTTTATTTATAGCTTTCCAAATGAACTTTGGCTTTCCCCCTTTGTGACCCTTCAATCCTCATGGAAAATGGCACCAAACTTGTATGACCCTTCATATCCTTGCATTTAAAAAGTCATGTGGTGACCTTTCATAAGTAAAATCATCTTTTCATCTTTTGTCTTTATCTTGGTGACTTTTCATATTCCTCAAAGTGTCCCTTCATGAGAAATTGTGACCTTCCTCTTTTGTCTTCACTTGGTGACTCTTGGAATTCCCCAAGATGACTCTTCATGGGAAAATGCATCCCATTATTCTTTTGTCTTTACCCCATGACTCTTTGACTTCTCCATGGGCCCTTCTTTTGGCTTATATGAAACCAAAAATATATTCATTAATATTAAATAAATATCAACACACATTAACCAAGATATAACTATTACAAACATCATTAAATGCAATGGGGCCTTTATCACCAATAATGCTAGACCTTTAACATCAATGACAATATTTCCAATAATCTCCTCCTTTGTCATTGATGGCAACCTCAATCTTAAAATTGCCACATCCTAAAACCTACACATACTATCATCTAAAAAACATATAGTAACTCCCCCTTACTATAGCAACCTGTACCTATCACTTGTACCTATTTCTGCACCTATACCTATACTTATTATTCTCACCCTTTAACATCAATGGAAAAGGGCATACTTGGATCTAACACTTAGCTCCCCCTCAACTGATACTAAACTTCAATGGAAGAAAGTAATAGAAATTACTCCCAACTCCTCTTGTAGATCTTTAAATGTGTCCTTTGATCATGCCTTTGAGAAGATATCTGATAAGACATATAAATTATTGCCTATCCTTTGAGCATCTACAATAAACTCATTTGAATATTTTCTTCTAATCTCACAACCTTCTACATAAAACTTTAATGTGTATCTCTTATCACATATTTGACTTACACTCAATAGATTATGCTTAAGACTTTTCACATACATAACATTCTTATTCTTGGTTCTACCAAAAACTAAACTCAAAGTACCTTTTCCAGCTATCTTGGTAGTGGTTTTATCTCTAAATTTCACTGTGCCACCATTGATCTTCTTTAGAGTTATGAAATTACTCTTGTATCCTATCATATGCCTTGAACATCCACTATAAATGAACCATGGCTAATCTTCATTTCTCACATGCAAAGTTGTCTATATCAACATAGAATCTTCAAGTTATTTCTTCTACCATGAACATGTCTGAACCTTCTTCTTAATGAATGGAGCCTTGAAACTCTAGTCCTTCTTGACTGACTCAAACATGCTTCTACAATACCAAGCTATGTGTTTGAAGTTGTTACATTTGTAAAATATTATGGCCTCTTCACCAAAGCTTGATAGAGGAGCAAAAGAGTTATAGCTTCTGCTTGATGCTATATGACTTTCCTTCTCCTTATTTCTGAAACTATTAGCTCTTTTTTGATATTATAATTTCTTGTGACCATATCCATTACAGTAAAAATAGTAACCATAAAAATAGGACCTATTTGTATATATCTGACCTGATTGCCTTTTGTAGATTTGTTCCCTCCAACCTTCTTCATTTGAAATGTCCTCTATATTCTTCACTTCTTCCCTTTTTATTTCCTCTTTTGTAAGAGCTTCAACATAGCTCTTTTTATTTTCAAATCCAATACCTATCTTATCTAAATTTTCATTTTGACATTATAATATCTTATTCAATATGTTAGTGCTATCCTCAAATTTTGAATCACTAACTACTTTATCATTGAGTGCTTTCTAAATATCTTCTTTTAAAGATGCAATTTCAATAACATACCTTTCACATTCTTTACTTACTTTTTAAAACCAATTATTTCCTTTGACTCCTTTTCATTTTCTCGATCTGGTGCTTCAATCTTCGATTCTTATTCTCAATAACTTCTAACTCTTATAAGGCACAAATGAGTTCTCCTTCCATATTTACTTCAGTTTCATCCTCTTCTTCTTCTTTATCATCTATAATTTTTATTATAGAGGCATCTTTATGTATGGCCATGAATATAATCTCTTCTTCTTCTGAATCATTGACTCCACTATCTTTAGCTAAGCTAGAATCTTTAGAATACAGACTCTTCTTCTGGAATCTCTTCTTGAATTTACCTTTGAAATTATTCTTACATGTATACTTTCTTTCTTCATTATCATCATTACCCTTATTTGAGCATTTAGCTAAAAAATGTCCAATCTTTTCATAATTAAAACATTTAAAAGGTAATTTTCCTTGATATTTACCTATTCCCCTTTTCGGCTTGGGAATGAAAAGAGATCCATTATCATATTCATCATCACTGAAACTATCACTTGATTCTTGAATCTTAGCTTTCTCTTTCTTTAATGTATTGAAATCTACTTCTCTCTTTGAGAGTTTATCTTGTTCAATCCATATCTCATATGCCTTGAGTATACCATGAAGCTCATCCATATTTAGCTTGGCTAAATTCTTCATCTCCTCGATTGACAAAACCTTTACATCATATCTCATTGGTAGAGATATCAAAACCTTTTGTACCACGATTGAATCTTCCAACTTTTCTCCAAGACCTTGAATCTGATTTACTATTTGATCAACTCACAAAAGACAACTTGCTATATCTTCTTCTTCTTCCATCTTTAAACTTTCAAACTATCTTCTAAAGGTCTAAAACTAGCTTGATGAACCTTTCCATCACCTTTATAAATATTCTCAATTTTTACCCAAGTTTCATGAGTAGATTTACATTGCATAACTTTAACAAATTTAGATTCACATAAACCACATAAAATAGCATTTAAGGCTTTAACATTACATTCACTTGCCTTCTTTTCTACTAGAGTAATTACAAGTGTCTATGGATATTCATATTTCTCCACCACTGCTTGCCATATTTCAAATCCAAGGGCCATTAAATAAGTCTTCATTATTATGCTCCAAAAATCATAATTCATCCCATCAAACAAAGGTGCCTTATTTTTATAAAATCCTTCATGTGATCCAACCATCGTGCTTTCCTGATCTACCTTCAAGCTATATAACTTTTTCAAAAGGAACCTGCTTTAATACCAATTGTTAAGCATGGAATATACTAAGAGGGGGGGTGAATCAATATATTATAAATTTTATAAAATTTCCCTTAATCAAATTCCACTTAACCATACATTCAAGATATGTAATAAAATTGAAATAATAAACACCACACAAGATAGAGAGAGACACCAGATTTAATATGGAAACCCAATGTGGGAGAAACCACAGAGAAAAATGTCAAGTATATAAATGAGAACCAACTGAAAAAATAATATTTTCAAGAACCAACTTTTAGGATCACCAACCCCTTTGTTGAGCACCAACACAACAACTATTCATGAGCACTAACCCACAGGAGCACCAACCCATAGGAGCACCAACCCCTTTGCTGAGCACCAACACAACAATAATTCATGAGCACTAACCCATAGGAGCACCAACCCATTTTATGTATACCACAGAACTATCTCTCAATTTTGCTATCTCAAAAAATGATAGTTCATTTCAATATCTCTTTCCTCTCACCTTTGCTCTTCTAAGATAGATATAAAAAATACAAATAATACTCTTTCTCACTCTTACAAATGGCTTCTCAAGCCTTTATTTATATCTTTCCAAATGACCTTTGGCCTTCCCCCTTTGTGACCCTTCAATCCTCATGGAAAATGATGCCAAACTTGCATGACCCTTTGTATCCTTGCATTTGAAAAGTCATGTGGTGACCCTTCATAAGAAAAAATGTCCTTTCCTCTTTTTTCTTTATCTTGGTGACTTTTCATATTCCTCAAAGTGTCCCTTAATGAGAAATTGTGCCCTTCCTATTTTATCTTCACTTGGTGACTCTTGGAATTCTCCAAGATGACTCTTCATGGGAAAATGCATCCCATTCTTCTTTTATCTTTACCCTGTGACTCTTTGACTTCTCCATGGACATTTATTTTATCTTATATGCAACCAAAAATATATTCATTAATATTAAATAAATATCAACACACATTAGACAAGATATAACTATTACAAACATCATTAAATGCAATGGGGCCTTTATCACCAATAATGCTATACCTTTGACATCAATGACAATATTTCCAACACTTATCAAACTACATGGATCATGAATCACCATAACAACCAAGTCAAATAAGAACTGGTACTCTATATGAGGCTAACTCTGTAAAAAACATTGATCTCAAAACACTAGAGAAGAAGAGTCACCAAAGATGAAATATATCACCGCAAGGTACCCAAAAACCATAAAGAATAACTAAAGTTGAGAAGGAAAAAAACATATGTTATAATGTGTCCTAAGAAAGAAAATGGATCAATACTCAAACATAAATCTAAAAAGGGTGTATTGGATGGAACAAAAGCCATAAAATATAAATGCACTTGGTAGACTTGAAAGTCTTAATGGAACTCAAATCTGTATGAGTGGTCTAGATCCACTACTTGATCACAAAAAACAACAAACATTAGAATTCACCAAAATATCTCTTATGAAAAGAGACTGTTAGAGGTGTTGATAGTGAAAAATGGTTCACCAATTGAATTTGATCTACTACCAGAAGATGTAGTATACCAAGGGTTAGTAATGAACATGATAATCGAAGAAGCAAGATCTGCACCATACCCCCCATACTATTGACTGGGTGGAGTGATGAAAAAAGGTCTGTATGAGTGAATTAAATCCACTACCTAAACATTAACATGTTGACACTATATTCACTAGAATATCTAGTTTTTAGAAGGAGATCAAGATCCACAATAAATTTGAAGGAAACTATCAACTATAAAAAAATCCAAAGATATAGAAAAAATATCACTCAAGAAAATGGCCTTGGTGATGATGGGATAGTTAAAAAATAAAGAGTAATCACTCAACATGGATCATATAAACATGAATAAAAAACTCCATGACTCTTAGTGTGACCATAAATAAAGATCCCATATAACAAAAAAACTAGATGATGCATAAAACCTAGAATGTGATCAATCTATAGAAGATTCTATCAAAAACAAGAAAGTTGCTCCTAAAATAAGGGAGTAGTGTATGACATAAAATAATAATCAAGAATGTAGGACATTGGACTCTGCCAAAAATGCATTTGTGAGTACAAAAGTGGCACAAAAAAATAATGCACACTCAAAACAAGATGTCAGACTCTATCGATAATGTATCCATGAGTCCAAAATGTGATCAAGGACAATAATGTTGGCCAAGAGGGCATACTCATAATAATAATGACCTCCAAAAAGTAAGGTGAGGAGAAGCAAAAAACTAGTTTGTTTTATTTGTAAGGGGGTTTGACCTCCTACCAGACCAAACCTCACCCTCTATCCTTGACTAACAAGACAAAAATAAAACACTTGTAGACTAAGAATAACAACAATGGAAAAGCTTATGACTCCTGTGGGTGCACGCGCTCAAATTTTGAAATCAGCTACTGGGATTCTGCCTGGTGTGGCTAAGGCAATTGCTACGGGTGAAGACTCTTTTGCTTGTAAAGGGAGGGATCTGAATGCCCCTAAAGCGACTTTCTCTATGGGGGGAGGAGAAAATATGGTAGTGCATTCAACCTATGTTTTGGGTTCAAGGTTTGGACTTGGGAGAAGAACATTTGTGGATGTGGTAGCCTTTGAAGTGGATATTCATGAAGCTATGCCTCATGAAACATCTGGGCCAATGCGCATTACACCTGTAAGTGCCTTAAAACCTATTAGGGTTAATCTAGAACCTGATCTAGTGGAAAGTATATTCCAAGCAGATGAATGGTTCTCCACTTGTGTTGCCATTTTTTGCTTTCATGGTTACTGGCCCCCTCTTGCAGACCTAATGAACTAGATTCTCAAGAACTGGTCACATATAAGGAGTGCTCAAATCCTTCCTTATGCCAGGGGTTTCTTTATAATAGCTTTTCAAAGCCCTGAAGACAGGAAGTCTATATTGTGTAACAATAATTTTTCTTGGCAGGGCAGATTTCCTCTAATGGCTAAACCTTGGCACAAGGATTTTAATCCTCTCTTAGAATCCTTTAACAAGCTCCTTATATGGGTGCAGCTTCTTTATCTCTCAATACATCTATGGCATGAGAAGGTTTTTATAACCATTGGAAATGCAATAGGGGAATTTTTATATAGTGAAGATAGTGAGACTCCTTTCCACTCAACGTGTGCACAATTTTTGGTTGATTTGGATGTCTCTAAGGGCCTCCCTGAAGTGATCTACCTTGACTCCCCAAGAGGCACCTAGACACAAAATTTATATTATGAGGGGATCCCTTTTTGGTGCAGGTTGTGCCACTAGACGGGACATATTGCTGCTCGTTGTGTTGCTGGGAAACCCAATCCCAAGCATTCACCTTCTTGGTGGCCTAAGATCTCCTCTAAACATAACATTGACAAACAATCTATGGAAATGACATCTGATTTAGAGTTTGAGAATGAGGAAAGCTCACAATCAGAACTGGAAGTTGAAGAGGAAGCATTGGTGAAGCCTTTTAATGAAGCCCCTGTGGAGACTATGGTACGTGACATTGCTGAACCAAAGAAGGAGGTGGTGGGATCTCCCCCTGCTTCGGTGGATCTTTCTAAGAGCTAGACAGTGTTTGATTTTCATAAGGATTTAATGCCCATTAGAATCCAAAGCTCTATATCTTTTGAGGCATGGGTTGCTAAGGTTGCAAAGGTAGAGGACGGTTGGATAGCTGTAAGAAGGAAGAAGTCTAAGCCTTTAGTCCCTCCTCTAGATATGAACCTTCGGTCAGGAAAAAAACAAAAAACCTTAATCATCCAAAGTTCCCTTTTACTGACTGGTTTTTTGGGGTTAGTAAACTGGTTGCTCTTCTGGTTTACTGGTATGGGAGGTGGTCCAGCTTACTAGTTTTGTTGGTTAACTTCCAGATCAGTGTCTTGATAGCAGAGTATTCTAGTTATATATGCTGGTAACAGGTCCTTGAAAAACCTAGTTTTGGCATTTTTCTATTTTTTGGTTCTTTTGTCAACTTGGTTGTGCCTCATGGTTTATCTTTTACCTTGTTGTATAGGGTTTTAGGACCCCTTCAAAAACTGATTTTACCTTTATCTAAAACAAGACAAAAATAAATACAAAAAATATTTTTTCTCTTTATAATAATGCTTGTCACTTTTACAAATATTTCCCATAATAATAATCATCCCAATAATTACAAATGGCTCTCACAAAAATATTTTCCCCAACTTAAAAAAATTTCCACACTTTGAAGATGCCACCCCCACTAAAAAAATATCCCCATAGTAAAAATAATACCAATCCCTTATAAAAGGAATGACCCAATTTATAATATTCTCCCACTTATAAATTTAAATCCCACAAGTATTGATAATCCTTCTAAAAATAAATAAATAATTAGGTTCCTTTTTTAAAAATATTGAGGGGCTCAAGGATATGGTCATGCTAGTGGCAAGTAAAATGATGAGATGTTTGTGGCAAGAAGATTGAGTGGCTTCCTAAGGAAAAATATATTATACTATTAATGAGGTAATTTTATCTCTTCCAAATATCCAACAATACCATAAAACATCTTATTTGTCCACTATGAAACATCCAACATGCATGGCAAGATGATTGGAGGTAGCCAAATCCATGGTTGTGTGGGAAGACAATAATGCCACTTCAACAGAATGTGGGATGTGAGTGTGTCAAAAAATCATTTAAAAAAATGATAAAAACAAACATAGGAAACGACAAGTGGGAGGATAAATAAGGTGATTTGCCTGAGTCAAGAGAGGAAGAACAAAGTAACACTCGGAATGTAGGTAATATGAGAAACAATCCATACTAACCACCATATTTGGGACTAGGAAATTGGTATAGGTTCACACACATGGTGATAGATAGATATGAAATAATCAAAAAGAGATTGTTAAACAACAAAAGAAATATCAATGGCAATAGACAAGGAAGGTTCAAGACTTATGGGTGGTGCCTCTCTTAACAAAAACCATCCACCTATGGTCTTCCTCCAATGATGCCTTTAGGGCTATAACTCATTCCAACCTTGTTGTCCTTCATATCCATCTAACTTTAAAACAAAAATTTGAGGACTCTGATGTGTGTAAGAATAGTGCCACATTGGGATTAATAAACATATAGAAGATAATATTTAGCATGACATCAATACCATACTACCTATCCATAGCCACAATGTAGATCTTATTTCCAACATCTAACCCCTCAATGCTCATTTTCACCCCTTTGTGTATCAGTTAACATTTAAAACCCAATAGGATTTTTTTCTCTGGTATCCATAACCATGAGAAGAAACACCTATAGAAATCTTTACTCAACATGGAAAAAAAGAAATAAGATTTCATGGGTGTATAAATAAATCCCTAAAACCAAAAATTACATTAAAATAATAACATTCATCACCTTAGATTTTGAGGTGGGATTCCATCATTATCCATTGAGCATAAACAAGACAAAAATTGACACACAAAAATGTTAGAATAGTATCAAGTCATTATAAGGTATACTCACTAAATTTATACCATCTACAGTAGTCATTATCCCATGCTCAATAATTCCATTGTCAGGACCATCAATGGAATCCATACGAATTTTGTTACATATAGTAGCAATTGCTTAGGAATAATATTTGGGTGATATGGCAGTCAACTTATTCAAAAGACCATAAAATTGGTCTTCCAAAAAATCCATGCTTTCAAATATAAAGCAAGGCTATACATAGTTAGAATTCTATGTAGAATATAGGACCAATTGACTATTAATCACATATATAAAGACAAAAACATCTCATTGTTTTAAAAAATTAAAAAAATGAGAAGGAATATGGATTGTACAGCCATGCATAATGCATAAGACCATCAAATTGAAGGTATGATCTGTAAAATCAAATGTGTAGTTTTAGTAGGGTAATGGCTACATAGAGCTTCTCTAATACCATATCAGAATGCATAATGCATTCATTTATCATAGATATCTCCTGTATAACCATTACCACATAAAAATATTAGACATTATGCACATAGAGAATAAATTATGCATAATTTAGTCTCCATTATTTCCTCAAGGAATAATACACCTTGAAAGTTTCTCTCTGTCCACTTGTGTAGGAGAAGCATTGGAAGTGATTAATAAATAGGCATAATAGTTTCTTTCACACAAAAATTAATTTTTTGTGTGAAACCAATTTTAGTTTTTATTGAATATTTTCACACATAAAATAGGTGTGAAAATATTCAACACATAACAACTAATTAACTAACTCCCAATAAAGCTTAACTCATGAGTGAGTATGAACGTTCACTCCAATAAAAAAAATAATTCTCTTTGTTTGCTATTTATAAAATAATAAACTACAAAACTTGGCTAATCCATATGCTACTCATGATACCTACCCACTAATCAGTGTATACAAAAAGTCATAAATTTTTTATAACATGAAATGATATCAATATCTCATGTCAAGTCATATTACCTTTGTGGTACAATAAATGATAATTAATTAACCAATTACTTTGCTCAATAATTATATCATCCTTATTGGGGAAAATCATTAATCAATCAATTATCCCATATTTTGGGTAATTTAATCAATCCATATTTATTAAAATTCTAAACTCGCTACTTTCATCCTCTATATGGCAAGTCAAAGTGTGTAACTTATTTTAGGATATATAATCTCCCTATTCCCATAACTTTTGCCCTATTTGGGGTATGGTAATGTGTGTTTCTTTTTTTGGGATATATCCTTCCCAATTTCCCCCTCTTTGGGGCCTATAGTTTTTATAATATATTCAAATTATAAAGTAAAGTGTGCATAGACTAGCTCATTGGAATTAATATAATTCATGGGTTAATCTCACTCTTCTTGTCCATTTTCTTCTTCCTTTTTTATGGACTTTTCATTTAAATCATTCTCTAACTATTCCCTCAAGGGGCATTTAGGGATTATCAATCACTCTTTATAGCATAAATTTAAACCCATTGGACCATAAAATTTGAAATTTTCAACACATCATTATCAAATATTTAATAATCTCTCATTAATGACTTTTTCATTATTTGAAAATACATTGATGTGCCTTGTGTCTCGAAACACCTTCTCAAATAGGGGGAAAATGTAGACACTTAATTTTCATCACTTTTGTGTCTATATTTTAATTAGAACAACTCTCCTCAACCACATGAAAATTTAACTAAAAATTTTCAATTGATTCAATTTACCCACACAACTATTGATTTTATCCAAATTGGCAACAATGTGTTTCTAATTAGGGTAGTGCATCATAGTGTCACAACATTTATATCAAGTGTACCCCGAATCAACCTTACCTTTGACAAGTGTTATTCCATGAAAATTAAATAAACATTAAATTAGACAATTAAACAATGTAAATACATAATTCTTATTATTATAAATTAATCACCTTGAATAATTAACCTAAACATTCCTCTAATGCAAAATTCCATGGGATTTTTAAAACTTTTATTTTATAAAATAAAAAAGAATTTTATTACCTCACCTTGGTGACATCACATGGGGAATTAAATGGGAAAATAAAGGAGTGCAAGTAGACTCTTACACCTTATTATACTCTCTTCCCTCTTACACTCTCTTACACACTCCAAAAGGGGTCATGTTGCACTTTTCTTCCAAATCTCTTCCACACTCCAAAATTATTTAATTGGACCCTCTTACATTTCAAACCTACAAAATTGATGAGGGTGAGGAATCATTATTATCCATCAATTTAAAGATCAATATGGATGGTCTTTATTGAATTAATAGGTCCATAAATTGAAGTTCCCCCTTTTATTATAGATAATATTCTTGGACTTAAACTTATTCTACCAAAATACATTAGGATATTCACCGTTCCCATACTAATTACCATGCCAAACCAAGTGTACATAAGGTGAGATGTTTCCAACATGTGGATTTGATATTTACAAATAACTATAATTTTACAAGTTGAGCACATACCTCTTCAGACCAATAATCAAAAGAAGTCTTCCAAGGAAGGAATAAACATTTGTGTTTTGTCTTCTATTTAATTCATGGGTAAGTTCAAAAAGTTGGGGGATAATTCCATGGACATTACCCCTAATGTGTATGCATTGTAGACATAATTTATAATCTTTAATTCTATAACACATGCATTATGTTAATTTAGGATCATAAATATTAAACCATAATGTGTATGCATTATAACATGTACGCATTATGCTATGTTGGTGTAATGAATACACATTATGCCACGTTGGAATAAATAATATGTGCTATATTAATTTAGGATCATAAATAATGAGACATAATTTGTATGCATTATAATGTGTGTGTTATGTTATGTTGGAATAAAGTGTATACATTATTCTATGTTGGCATAACACATACACATAATGTCAACATAGAAAACATAATATAAAAGGGCCCAAATATATGTTTTCCTATCATTCTCACTCATTTTATTTTATGCTCTACCCTTATCTATTTATACTATGATCATGTTCTTCTTGGATAAGGAGAAAACACACTGTAATTACCCATTACCTTGATAAATTAACAATGTCATTATAGAGGAGAGGTAAGCAATAAAAAACTAAACCTATTAATGTTATATTTTAGTATTTTTTTTTATTTTCATTATTTTATTATTAAAACCCATTTTTTTAATAGTTCATTCAACTACAAGAGGACATCATCCTAACCCTCATCATCCTTTGCCTAACCCTTCTACCCCTCATATCCATCCTATAGTTCTAT
The DNA here is from genome assembly GCA_037957365.1 of Torreya grandis. Classification (NCBI taxonomy): domain Eukaryota; kingdom Viridiplantae; phylum Streptophyta; class Pinopsida; order Cupressales; family Taxaceae; genus Torreya; species Torreya grandis. The sequence goes on from JARHVA010004506.1 coordinate 760,837, forward strand.
AAGACCCCCAAAAAATTGAGAGGATTTGGCTACACACATAATGGAAAACAAAATAGAAATTTAACAAATAATTATGAGAATGAGGGACTCCACTTTGACCAACACCTATCACACCTATTTCGTTAATATCCTAAAATTAGTATGAGGTCAAGTTGACTTGATAATGAGTCAAAATGATAGATGGGCATTATATAGGGATAGATTTATTGATTAATTTTTGAAAAATTATTATCATAAGATGTGAAGGACAAATAAATGTCAAAATACCCAATTTTTGTCATATTTATTGACCCAAAAACCAATGCACCCTTTTTGATATCTATAAAATGCTTCTCAGTCCATAGATGCTAACACTAGTTGATTAAAAGTTTTTTTAGTACCAATGATGGATGATGTTTTATTTACCACCATGTAACAATCATGAGGTCTAACTATATTTTTTTAAGAAACTCTACTATGAGTTTTTATTCAATGAGATTCCCAACTATTTTGACTAGTCATAGTTTTAAGGCTGAGGAAAAACCTTTATTTGGGATAAAATACGTATACATTGTGCATCTAATCAACCTAAAAGGGTCCCTCCCCAAAACCCACTTCAACTCAATATCCCTTCAATAGTGAAGGAGGTCATGTGTTTTGATACTTCTCATGCACTTAGTGTACTTACTAACACACTTGTTCATCATATGAGTAATATTTCTTAGACTAGTACTAAAGATACTCCTCCTAGTGTGCATACTTGACATCACTATTATAGATGTTGTGGTTCTATATACAATTTACCTTTGGATGATTATGATGGTTTTTTTTAGATATTAGATAATATACTTTAAAGTAATGAGTTTTTGGAATTTACATTTGATGTGTACATGTCATTCACTACACATATGCAAGTATATTTTATATTTGACATATTAAACTTTAGCTATATTTATTTTTAAAATGTGACAATTAATTTACATAGAAATTGAATAACAGATATGTAATTTTTTAATGTTATATAAGGATATAGTTTTATTATATTCATGATACACTGCTACATTTTTGGGTCAGTTGATGCTTATATATGAACAACTAGTTTTTGGGCCATCTACTAGTGCATCTATTGATATCACTAGGCCAATGTTCACATATATACAGGTAGTTTTGAATTAATATTATACTTTATGTACATGTTTTTATACATACATACATACATACATACACACATATATATATACATATATTTATATATATATACATATACACACACACACACACATATATATACATATGTGTGTGTGTGTGTGTATATATATATATACATATATATATATATATATACATATATATATATATATATAAATATATATATGTATATATATATATGTATATATATATATATGTATATATATATGTATATATATATGTGTGTGTGTGTATATATATATATATATATATATATATACATATACATATATATATATATATACATATATACATATATATATACATATATATATACATATGTACATATATATATATACATATATATATACATACATACATATATATATATATATATATATATATATATAAGCTCTTGATCAATAATCATGCATGTTTAAATTTAAATTTGAATGATAGTGATATGTGAATGTAAATTATATGTGTGAGATGCATTGAAAGATATAAATATAAAATCCCTAAGTATATATATGCTCTTGATCAACAATCATGCACATTTAATTTTAAATTTGAATGATAGTGATATGTGAATGTAAATTATATGTGTGAGATGCATTGAAAGATATAAAGATAAAATCCATAACCTAAGAACCCTTAATTGAATATATACCTTATAGGGTGAATAATGGATATTTGAATGTTTTTAATAATGATGAATATTTGAATTTATATAGATAAAAATGTCTTTGCTTCAAAAATTGGCATGCACACAAGGGAAGTCAAAAAATAGTGTGGGAGGAGCAATGAACAACTTTGGTCATAAAATTAGGTGGTTTAAGCATGAATTACAAGAAGTGATCAAAGAGGTGGATCAAAGAGAAGAAGATGGATATTAGTCAGGGAGTGTCTAGTATCAATCTAAAGGGGAAGCATCATAACACAAAGGGTCATCATGGAATGTATTCAAGTGAAAATAATACACACCTTAGAAGGAGGAACCCTTTGCTTGTGGGTACTTTAGATGCATCTAGGAGATCAGATTTGAGTATGGAGATCCTTTCCAACCAAAGCCTAACATTGGATGGTGGTGTTGTATTAGATCGATTAGATCCTCAAATCATTATGATTAAAAGAGTGGGGTTTAAGGAAAACCTAATAAAATAGATTAGATATTTTCCAATCATTAGTGTAATAAAATTATGGGTGGAAAAATATTAGGATCCATAAATTATCCTCAAGTTCCTTTTGAAGGGTTTTTATAAGATTATATGTCCATTAGTTTAAAATAAATAATAAATTTTGGATGGGGGATCATTGATGATAGAGGATGTTGGTTTATGGATTTAGCCCTATTTCCCTAATTTCAATCCTTTTTTGACAAAACAAGGTGTATTTCCTATCTAGATTAATTTGTATGTCCTCTTGATTTAGTATTGGAAGGATTAATCTCTTAATTGAATTAGAATGAGGCTTGGGGAGTTTGTGGGGATTGACACATACACTACTAAAGGATTTATGGAATATTATGATATAATTTGTATGATGATATAAATAGAGACCAAAATATTATAAAACATAGTATTGTAATCCCTAGGGGGATATTGGGAGTACATCATTAATGTGGAAAATATCACATTATAATGCTATAAATGTCATAAATTAGGGCACACTTTAAGCTACTATTTGGATAAATGCCCTCCTATAAATTGAATCCAATATTGGGATAAAAATATTGGTTTATAGACCAAGATTTTGCATCATCATAATAAAAATTAGGGGATTCCCATTAAGGAAATGGGGTAATAAAATCATCCTACTTAGGGATTGAATTTGAAAGTTGTGGTCAATATAAAAGAGAATTTAGAATCATGAGAATCATTATAACATGATAATTTATGTAAGGAGATTAATTTTATATCCTATAAAGCTAATAATATTCAAGAGTTATTATAACAATAGAATGAATCTGGAATAAATGATACTTTTTTTGAGGAAGTGTTGAAAGTGCAAGTAAAGGATTCAAGTTGGGTAGGGGATATCCATTTATCTATGGTATTTGGTGATTTGAGTGATTAAGAGGAGCTTCATTCTATGGATTTTTTGTCTATATCTCAAAAATATTATTTTATTTCATATCTAAATTTGGATCCCATAGCAAAAGAGGGAGAAAATCTAGAAAAGACATCACAAAGGAGGAACTCTCCAAAGGCAAGAAAACTACCATCAATCTCTCTTTTTTATATAAAATTAGGGGTGGGGGGGGGGAATGCCACTTAGTGGTGATATAAAGATATTTTTCTATAATTTTATGGGCCTATATTCCTGTAACAAGAAGTGTCTAGTAAGGCATTAGCTAGTAAAGCTAGGTTATGATTGTTTTCTATTTCAAGAAACAAAATTGAGTCTAGTTAAGGTAGAATATATTATGAATAAACTTTGGGGTATATTTAAGGCTATATTTTTGGATTATTCTAGGTATTCTAGAGTTTTGAAAATCATATGTGTTCTTCACAAATTATTGGTGGAGTATTGTATCCCTCGTGCCAATTGGTAGCTTTGTAAAGTTTTATAGTATAGTTCTAACTTTTAATTTTTTTGTTTAATGTCTATGGGACAAATTATGTGGCCATAAAAGTGTAGTGTTATTAAGATATTTGGGGGTATTTATATCTTTTATGGAATCAAAATTATGTTCTAGGTGGTGACTTCAATGCCATTTTTAATGGGTTAGAGAAAAGAGGTAGTCTAGGGTGGTGTACATAGTGTCAAAAAGGATTTTTATAGATTTATATCCTCTAATGAGTTAGTTGATAAGATTCTTAAAAATGGGTTTTTTCTTGGATGAACCATCGAGAATCTTTTTGTAACATTGTAAAAATATTGGATCAATTGTTGGTTTCCCTAGGGTTTTTAGATAATGACTAGATTTTAGAAATAAATAGTCTTCATGTTTATAAATTAGATAATGCTCTGATTGAGCTTAGAATTATAGAATATAATAACACTTATGCCCCTTCAAATTTTATCTCATGTGTCTACATGATATGTGCCTACATGTTCTTTTAAAAGACTAGTGTAATAAGAATCCTCCCTTAGATGACACAAAGATGTTTGTGATGAGTATAAAACTGATTCATATTAAGTCTTGTATAAGATCTTATAATCAATTAAATTTTAAAAAAAATTCAAATAAAATGAAAGGGTGGAGTCTTATTTGGAAGTCATCAATAAAATTGTAATGGTAATAGGTAAGGATATAAAATTATATAAGGAAGATAAATATCTCTTGGCTAAATTATCTAAACTCTATCTGAGGGAGGAATTTTATTAGAAAAAAATTTCATGGAAGCTATTGCTTAAAGAGGGTGATAATAATAATTTTTTTTCATGACTATACTAAGGATTGAAGATTAGCCAACATTATCTAAATTATCTCCACTAGTGATTGGGTCTTATTATAAATAAAGATTAGAACCAAAAAGAAGGCATTAGGTTTTTTCAAAAAATTACTTTGCTACGCTAATCCTTCCTCACTTAGTGCTTAATCCATTAGCTTGAACCACATCCCCAAGCTGGTGATGGACTAATAGAATGAGAATTTGATTGCCCCTTTTTCTAAATAAGAGATCAGATCTATGGTGTTTTTAATAAGGAGGGATAATTCTCCTAGGTTGGATGGGATTTTAATTTCCTTATTTCAATATTCTTAAGATGTTATGGGTGATGAAGTGATGAGTGTGGTCAACAAATTTCAGGTGAAAAAATATTTTGTTCCATATTTGAACTATAATTTTATCTCTCCCTAAGTTTTAATCCACCTTTAATGATTTTAGGCCTATCTCATTGTGTAATACCATATATAAAATCATATATAAATCCATTTCAAACTATTTCAATCTTTTTCTTAACTCTTTAATCTCTAGTGTGTAAGGGGGTCTCATTCTAGGTAGGTAGATCTAAGAGGTGATTATAAGCATGCATGAGGTGGTACACTCTCTTCTTTATAATCAGAAGAAAGGTATGATTGTGAAATTATATATCAGTAAAGCATATGATAGAGTGAATTGGAGGTCCTTGATCAAATTGTTGGAAAATTTTGTATTTTTATATAAGGTGGTGTAATTGGGTATTTAGTTTTATCTCTAGTCCTATATTCTCTATTTTAGTCAAAGGAAAAACATTGAAGTATTTTGAAGCCTCAAGAGGATTAAGGTAAGGGGGTCCTCTTTCTCCCTTTCTTTTCATTATTATGATAGAAGGCTTACGGAAGGAAATCTTGAAGAAACTTTGAAAATTATGATTACAAGGAATTAAAATAGTTGATGATGTGGAAAAAATAATGCACTAGTAGTTTGTGGATGATATGGTGCTTTTTGGTTTAGCTTCAGTACAAAAGGCTTATAAAATGAAGCAAAAATGGCTCAGCTATGAGGCAACTTTGGGGAAGTTGGTGAGTGAAGACATATGTAAAATTTAATTTTTAAATGTGGAAAATATAGTCCAAGTAAACATTAATAATATTTAGAATTTTAAGATTAGATCTCTTCCTACTAAATATATATGGGTGCATATTTTTAGTAGGGATGGTAATTCAAAGCTATGGGATAATACTATATCTTCTTTACAATCCAAGATGGAGGCGTAGAAGGGAAGATGGTTTTCTTTGGTAAGTAGAATCACACTGATCAAATCAGTCCTTAATGTCCTCCTAATTTATATTATGCTAGTTTTATCCTCACCTACTAATGTGCATAAGGAAATAAACTAGATAATCAAATATTTATTATAGAAAGGAGTAGTAAAGAAAAAAAAGTTATTATTTTGAAATTGAATGGATTATATCTCCCCTAAGCTGGTAGAAGTTATGGTATTAATAATTTAGCCTCTCAAAACTTGGCCCTATTGGCTAAATTGGTCTGGGGTATGGTCTCATAGCCACTATAATTATGGAATAACCTTCTTCAACATAAATACTTTGGTGAATTTAACACTAATAATATGATTTCTATCATAAACCCCCTAAGGGTTATTACTTGTGTAATTTCATCCTCAAGTGTCATCGTATCATTATGAAACATGTGTTAAGGATAATCAATAGTGGGTATAAAGTATAGCTTGGGGAGATTCATGGAAGGACCACAAGCCAATTTAATAAGTGATAGGTCTAGATGAAGTGAAATCCTTCTTATTTTCTAACTAGGGAAGTAAGGTGTGTGATTATTTGTAACATCATCCTTAGGCTATGATAACCAAATGGAAATGGAAAAGTCTAGAGGGTGTTAAAGTTTAAAATATTCAAAAAGAAGTGTTATCTAGCATATTAGCCAAATTAAAAGTTCTCATTAACTCTAAATAGGATGTTATTAAATGGGTTGGTGCTAATTTTGAAAGTTATTTGGTAAATTTAGGATATAAAATGTTAGACTAAGAGGATGTTTCCTTTGCTTAGGCTAAGGTGTTATGTTGGAGAAAAGTCGAATTAGCCAAGGCTAGTGCCTTTGCTTGTTTGAAAACTCAAAATAGTATCATCAACTTTAATAGGATCCATAATATTGGGTTTGAAGTCCTATATTAATTTTTATGTTATCTCATAGCTAAAGAATATACAAATCATCTTCTCTTTGGATGTTCTTTTATGACTAAATGTTAGAATTGGATATATGATAGATTAGGGAAAATATGGATAATCTTACTCACTTTTGAAGGATTTATATTCTTAGCTAGGAGGTCCTTCAAGGAGTTTTTTCAATCTATGAAAGGTATATCTAGATATTTTAATCTAAATTTTATGGAACACAAAAATCAAAGAATTTTTGAAAATAAGACTAGCTAGTTGAGTGAGATTTTATGTAAGGCTATGATTATTATGTTTAAATTTCATACTATAGATGATAAAATTAGTGGGTTTTATCAAGTTGGGATGGGCATATTCTTTCCAGTTGGCCTCTCTTAAAATCTCCCCTTGTTAATGGGTTTAGGGTATCTATTAAAACACCATGTAGGGTAGATATGTTAGTTAGATGCCTCTTCTTCTAGGAGTATCCAATTTCAACTTCGATGGGGTGGCTCATGGAAATACTAGAGCCTCTGCATATAGGTGTATCATTAGATATTGCATTGGATCCTTGATTTGGGTTGTTTCATTCAAATTGATCGATGGGACCAATAATGAAGTTGAGGCTCAAGTATTTTCTTTCAAAATTAATTTGGTTGTGTAGTGTGGCATTGCAAATGTGATAATTAAAGGCAATTAAATGGTCATAATATAGGCTTTGATAAATATTCACACATGTGCATGACATATTTAAAAAATCTTTGGCCAAGCTTGGGATCTTTTGAGTTTGTTCTCTTCCTATGAAGTTTTTCATTATTTTCAAGAAGAAAACTTAGTGGAAGACTTCCAGTCCAACCAAGGAATTGATTAGGTCAAGGATTTAATTTTTGATAAATATTGGTGGACTTGGCATATGGCCCCTCCTAGGATATATAATTTCTAAGGCCTTCAATGTTTGGGTTATGTTATGTTGGTGTTATGGGAGGATTTTTGAAGTTGAAAAATTTAATCATTTTTTATTATTAATTTTTTATTGTAATTCATGTTGGTGTATCACTCCAAGGTGGGAGTGTTGAATCCATTTATTATTCTCTTTGCCTTGTTTGAATTTTGTGTCCTCAAGGAGCTCTTATGTCTTTGTGAGGAACTATGGGTTCATGGCTAGGTGTATCAAAGCATGGATTGTTTGGTGTAGCTCACAATTGATAATTTAGTATTGAGAGTTTGGGTTGAGAAGTGAGATATGTATTTTGAAGATGGTGTAAGTGAAGTACATATTAAACATGTGTCTATGGTGTATTCTAGGTAGATTCTAGAGGCAGTTAAAACCCTTATGGGTTTTGTTTATTTAGAGTAAAGGTCAACTCAGATTTAGCATATCTTTTCCTTAGAAGTTTTTGATGGTTTTTGAAGATAAATATTTTGTGAAGGTGGTGGTAGAGGGGATGATAAGGCTACATTTTTAGTTGGGTTTGGATTAATCCATTATAGCTTTTATAGATAAAAATAAAATTGAATTATGACTCTTAAAAAGGGAGATGATTGGTCTTATCCCTCTCTCAATATTTTAGGAATTGGAGGTGTGTTTGGTTGAAGCTTTGGCATTCATGTATCAAGTGTAGGGGATCATAGATCTCTAGTCCATTCTAGGAAGTAGATACCTATGGTGGATGTTGGTTCTCTAAGTGTTCCCCTTTCCTCACTTAGGACATTATTAACACTATGTTATTCCAATTAGGTATGGGTTGTGGTAAGGTTACTAGTTGGGATATTTGGTGGTGGTAGGGGAATGTAAATTCCTACCAAGTTATTAGAAGCCACATCAGATAAGGTTTATCAACATAGAAGAGAGATAGTGGTGATGACTCTAGATAGTTTGAGCTTGAATTTGAGGGTGGTGGTTAGTTTAAGGGAAGGGAGGTAGACGGTTGGGGTAGGTTCAGTTATGGTTTTGGGAGTGATAGATGTGGCTCTATAGGAGGATGTGGCTTTTAATGAATCAAAAGGGGGTTTGGAATTCCCATTAATTTATGGGGTGAATTGTGAGCCCTCTTCTAGGGTGGTTTAGTGTTGTGTCTCCTCTCCTTGCTCACTAATGGGTCTTTTTTTGAGTATGAATGGTATTATCAAATATGTTGTTCTAGTTTTTTTTTTTGGTTTTCTCTTGGTGGGATTGTGTACCCTTGATGTAATATTGGTCCCCTATGCTTGGTATTAACTCAGTTATGGTTTTTTTATCCCACTCATTCCCTTGTGTATTTTTATCTGAGGATTAGAAGGTTTTTTGGTTTAATTTGTAATGGGGGTGAGAGGCCCCTTTAAACATCAATTATCTATCAAAAAATAATAACAATGATCAAAATTCTAGAGAGTCTCCTTCAATGTCTAAAGATGTATTTCTCCCATTTTTAAAAAATATATCTATTATTCCTCTTATTTCTTTTAATTTCATATTTGTGGTGTTCCTTCACCTTTTCAAACTTATTTTAATGCTTCACAAGTTTCATGTTTATCATATCTTCTTCATAGTGTTTCTTAAATACTCAATATTTTCATTGCTAACTATACTACCACTACTTATCTTCCAAATCTTTAAGTTAGTTCCCTTGTGTGAATCATGAATATTATGCAATATATTAAGTTGAATTTATCTATTAAGGATCTCGAAATTCAATTACACTACTATTAAATAGTATGCTCTTGGTCTATTTTATTCCTAGGTCCTTTTTACCATTTACCCCTTGATTTTATGCTTATATTTTTCATATTTTTATTCTATTTGTGTTTCTACTTCCATGCCAATAGGGTTCTAACTTGAAATAGTGAATTTTAGACACACACAAGTGAACAATTCATGTATATATGATAAGTAATAATCTAAGAAAATCTATTGATTTTTAGAGGTTAAGAGTGATAAAACTTTATATATAAGACCTAAATTAAAGTGGATAATGAAAATTATTATCTTGATTCCTCATATTACATCATTTCCATTTTATTATGAAAGTGAAAATTTATATAAGTATTATGTCTTACATTACCACCAATTATTTTTTAGCTAAATTTCTTGTTGGTACCAATTTGTATAGAGAGAAAATGGTTTTGAAATTTATTTTAACTAATTGTGGGTTTAATAAAGGAGATAAATTTTCCATATATCTTCAACAATTTATATAAAAATAAGTGAGGTTGTTTGTTCATTTGATGACCAATGTGAAGACTCCTCCATCTCTACAAGCTGTGACAAACATAGGTATTATTTTTGCAATGCCATATGCATAGGAACTCATCAAGGTGTATGGTAACTTGTAATTTTGAATTGTAAAAATAGTTTTCTTTGAATAATTTTGCTATATATTTGAGCAAATATAACCTATGTGAATGTGTTTTGTATGTTGGTTTATTTTATGGCATCTGATAGTCCCATTTAAATGATTATTGGGGCATATAATCATGTTATATTCTCATTTGACATGATTTTTCCTACACCTCAACCTATCATTGACCCTAGTGAGTGTCAAACATATATTGATCATGACCATGAGATTTCATTAAGTGCATGTTTAAATTATTTTGTATTCTAGTTTAAAATTAATTTATAGACTTGGTTTCATGTATAGTATGTATGTTTTTGAATAATATTTTTATTTGAATATGTTCAACTACATGTGAGATATAACCATTTAAGGACCCAAAGTTTGACCTTTGAGGAATCTAAGGCATATGAGGGATCTCCATCTATGAGAAAGGAATCCCAAGGAGAGTATTATTTGAGGAAGTCAAAGAGAGGGAGATTATTTGATGAGTAGGATGTCTTAGATGATGTACTTGTCTGTATACATATATGACATTCACCCAACATTATATTATATTATTAGATAATGTAGTTTTTTGTATGATTATATGGTAATGTATGCATTATTGGAATTTTATGCCTATATGACATTCATCTAACATTCTATTATGTTCTTATTTTGTGGTGATCATCTTTCTGCATATAATTTGTCTCACATTATTATCAAAGAACTAAATTTGAGGGTTTTATGGCCATATTTATATATGATCATCTTTAATATTTCCTTCATGTAATTTATTAAAACTAGCTTACAATATTTCAATGTGTTTTAATTAAAAATATATGCAATAAAATAGTATAATGTTTGAGATAGAGTCACACATTACTATGAAGTGCCTCTCATGATTTGGATACACCATTTGGGCTACATCATTCATCACTATTCCAATGTGGATACCTTTACTACACTAGTTTAATATCATTTGGAACTTGATATTCACATTTTGTATTCATTAAATTTATAGGCATACTACATTTATATTATAAGTACAATTGAAACAAAAAATGGAATACTCATCTATTTCATACCTTATTTGGATGCCCTTATACATTTTACTTGTTTGATGCATCCAAATTTATTTAAATGTTGTATTCTTCTAGGAATCAACTTTCATTCACCCATGTAATCATGAAGTGATGTTGTGTTATCTCCTTATCCATAAAGTTTATGCCCTTCTTTTATAGACTCTTCTTTGTCCCTTTGAATTAGTGCACAATTTTAATTCTCATGTATCCTAAGGATTTGGAATATTTTAGTGGTTATAGCTATATTTTTCTCTTCATAAACTTTATTCTCTCCCTCGCCACTGCACTTATTATTGGATTTTCTAGCCACTCTTGGACTCTAACACTTGACATGATTAGAGAGGTTCATTTTTTGACAAGACTATTTGAGTAAAAACCTTGTAAGAACCTTTGTGATGATTATGTTGGTTCAATAATAGGTATAAAAAATTCATTAAGGTTTCCTATACTCTTTCTCCATTGAATAAGTCTTACAATAATTATTGAAGTTACGGTTTGTATTAGGCCTATAAGAGGACCCCTCAATTCAAAAAATGTGTCTTAGGGTCTTGCCTAGGTCTTGATTAACCTTGTTAGGCTTTATTTCAATCCTAGAAGCATTTAAGTTAATGTCAATATAATATATTTTTAGAAGGTTTAAAGTGTAATGCTTAGAGTCATGATGTCTTAGTAAATCCTATTTGACAATTGGAGATGTGAATTGATTTTCAATGATAAACTCCTCCAAAAAGAGTCTAAGTCATTTGATAGTGTCATGGAAACCTTGTATACACCTATTTCATCACTTTTCCATTGTGTCCAAGATCATGGACAAATCAAAATTCCTAAAAAGTGTTTATGAGGATATAAAGGGTGAAAAGGTCATATTTGAGGTTATTAAAAACATTTTAAGAAAGTAAGACACTCTTAAAGTTTTAAAATGGTTATAAATATAATTGAAGACCATACCCCAACTCCCACATCCATATAATTGGTTAAAAGTGCATTAAATTTATTTATGTCCCTTCATTTCACTTTTAGTGGCCTTCAACTCTCTCATCATAGAGGAGTACATCAAATAATAACTAAATTATTTTTCATCCTCTAAGCATGATCATGCAAATTTATTGGATCTAAGGAAGTTTTTTCATGTTGGATGAGGAGATTCTCAAGGTATAGCCATCAAGGTCAAATATTTCTCATAATTTCAAGTCTCCTCAGGGCCTAAGGCTTCAAAATCAAAATTTGTAATCATATTTTATAGGTTTCTTAAAAGATTCAAGGAGGAAAACACCATGGTATTGGAGGGATTATGGTCCCAAAGAATTATATGCAATTTCTCCAAGAAATATAAGCTACATTCATGGAATAAATAACAGGTTTTAGGGGAACATATCTTGAATACAAGCCATGAATGAGAAATAGGCCTAGAAAGTTACATGTATAGAGATAAGTTGTAGGCGGGTTTGAGGTTAGGTCATAGGCATGATCAAAGATCATCTTAAAGAATTTTACAAGTATAATATCATCATATATGAGTTTCAAGCATATTTTAAAGGGATATTTCTAGATTTGTAGCTAAATTGTAGGGTTTCAACATAATTCAAGATGACATAACATGTTAGAAGATAGTTATAGGTATGTGGTAAGTTGTGGATAGGTTACAAAAGGTTTATTATATGAGTTATATGATTATGAATATTTATGAGATTATATAGGCCTATAACCATGAATCTTTAGGTTTAGATTATTAAGATCCCATATCTATGATTGTGAACCTTCTACAAGTTCAATTACACCTTCAAACACTCGTCTACAAGCCTTCATGGTAGTCAAAACCAAAAAATAAGTTGAGGGGATAGATACAAGAGTTGTAGATAGTGTTTAGTGTAAGGTTTCAAGCTACCAAGGAAGGTTTTAAGCTTAGGAAAGCCCTTATTATTGTAAGTTACAAGATATTGTTATTCAAAGACATAATGTTATGATAGATAGTTTTTATCTTGAAAATCTCACTTATAGGCCTAACTAAGTAGTTTTGAAAAATTTCAAGGTGTATTGGCCAATGTTGAATAATTATAGGAAGATAAATGTGAAGGAAATACATGTTAAGGAATGAGGATTGAAAAAATGAGGATGGTCATGACTCAACACCATGTTTTGAATTTGAAACAAGTCTTTATGATTCTTTTGAGGTTATGGAGGGGTTGGTTATAAGTTTATAAAGAGGATGAAAGAGTAAAATAAGATTGTCAAGCATGAAAATACAGGTTTATTTATTATTCGAGGACTTTTATAGGTATATGTGATGGTGATATAAGTTTATAAGATTTTGAAAGAGGAATCTTAATATTATTTAAGGTTGATTTCAAATATTTCAACTCCATCATGTTTCAAGCAGGGAAAGCACATTGGATAGGTCTCTTGACTAGTCCTTCAAGACTATGAATAGAGGATATCAATAGTAATTAAGAGCATGATGGGGTATAAGGCATTGGAAAATTGATAATAAAGGTGTAAATCAACCATGAAGTGTCCATAATGACAATTCAATCATCAAGGCTCCAAATGGTGTTGGAGGTCTACTCTCAACTCAACTGTGTAATTAACTTTGACATGCAAATGTGGAGAGAGGGATGAGCTAACGCAATCAATATAGGAGTTTCTCAAGTTTAAAATCCATGAATAAGCAAATTAATCATTCATTAACTTTCCTCATGATAAAAATAATATCCTTTAATGACTTCTCCTCCACTATTATTCCAACTTTCATTAAAGACCATCATCATGGTAGGACTAGTGCATTAAAGAAGGCTTAATAAACTCATTTCTACTTATTTTTATCTATTGAATGAGATAAATTATGATGTAATATCAGCATTTATTTAGTATATTAGTGATTCTCCCCCTCAATTTACTCTAATTATTATATATGTGGCTATAAATTACTTATTTTGGAATCCTTCTGACGGGTATAGAAAAACTATGCTCTTGTACAGATTTGTAATGCTAGCTTTAAAGCTTTTTTTTTAATAAAAGATTAAATTTTTACCTTATCCAAGATGTATATTTTGTGAATTATTTTATTTTTTTTATCTACACTCATGGTAGATAATTCTCTACCTTGTGTATGTCCATTTCCTTTCATCTTCGTACAAGTAGGCATGTCTTTTACAAGTTATAAGTGGTCTTACATCTGGTTATGTAAGTGATTGGCTGTGGAAACTCCCTAATTATGTCTTGTGTAGGAATTTTTAGCTATCCATCTAGTATTAATATAATAAAACACCTTTATGTTGGAAATATTGTCATTGATGTCAAAGGTCTAGTATTATTGGTGATAAAGGCCCCATTGCATTTAATGTTGTTTGTAATAAATATATCTCGGCTAATATGAGTTAATATTTATTTAATATTAATGAATATATTTTTGGTTTCATATGAGACAAAACAATGGCCTATGGAGAAGTTGAAGAGCCACGGGGTAAAGACAAAAGAAGGATGGGACACATTTTCCCATGAAGAGTCATCTTGGGGAATACCGAGAGTCACCAAGTAAAGACAAAAGAGTAAGGAAAAAATTTCTCATGAAGGGACACTTTGAGGAATATGAAAAGTAACCAAAGATAAGGAAAAAAGTGGGAGGGACATTTTTGGTCATGAAGGGTCACCACATGACTTTTCAAAGGCTTAAATATGAAGGGTCATCCAAGATTGGCACCATTTTCCATGAGGATTGAAGGGTCACAAAGGGGGAAGGCCAAAGGTCATTTGGAAATCTATAAATAAAGGCTTGAGAAGACATTTGTAATGTGGTTGAGAGAGTTTGATATTGATATTGTAATATCTATCTTAGAAGATCAATTATGATAGATGAATAGTATTTGTTATATCTAGCTTAGAAGAGCAAAGGTGAGAGAGAGGAAAGAGATGTTGTATTAAACTATCATTTGTTGAGATATCAACATTGAGAGATAGGTGTGTGGTATACACAAAGGGCTTGGTGCTCTTGTGGGTTGGTGCTCGGCAAAGGGGTTGGTGCTCCTATGTGTTGGTGTTCATGAATAGTTGCTAGGTTGGTGGTTGGCAATGAGGTTTGAAGATCCTATGGGTTGGTGCTCATGAATTTTAGCTAGGTTGGTACTCGACAAAGGGGTATGGTGATCCTATGGATTGTTTCTCATGAATATACTTGAGATTGTTCTCTGTGGTTTTTCCCACATTGGGTTTCCATGTTATATCTGGTGTCTCTCTCTCTCTCTCTTGTCTGATGTTTATTGCTTGAGTTTTAATGCATATCTTGAATGTTTGATTAAGTGGAATTTGATAAAGGGAAAGTTTTATAAGATATATGATATAATGATTCACCCTCCCTCTCAATATATTCTATGCTTAACATTTGGTATCAGAGCAGGTTCCTTTTTGAAAAGTTTTATAGCTTGAAGGTAGATCGGGAAAGCACAATGGCTGGGTCATAGGAAGGATTTTCTAAAAATAAGGCACCTTTGTTTGATGGAACGAATTATGCTTTTTGGAGCATGAGAATGAAGGTTTATTTGATGGCCCTTGGATTCAACATATGGAAAGTAGTGGTGGAAGAATATGAAGAGCCACAGACATTTGTAATTACTCCAGCAAAAAAGAAGGCAAGTGAATGTAATGCTAAAGCATTAAATGATATTTTATATGGTTTATGTGAATCTAAATTTTTTAAAGTTATGCAATGTAAATCTACTCATGAAACTTGGGTAAAAATTGAGAATATTTACAAAGGTGATGGAAAGGTTCAACAAGCTAAGCTGTAGACTTTTAGAAGGCAGTTTGAAAGTTTGAAGATGGAAGAAGAAGAAGATATAACAAGTTATCTTTTGCGAGTTGATCAAATCATAAATTAGATTCAAGGTCTTGGAGAAATGTTGGATGAATCAATGGTGGTGCAAAAGGTTTTGAGACTCTACCAATGAGATATGATGCAATGGTTTTGACAATCGAGGAGATGAAGAATTTAGCCAAACTAAAGATGGATGAGCTTCATGGTATTCTTATGGCATATGAGAGATGCAAACAGAACAAGATAAACCCTCAAAGAGAAAAGTGGATTTCAAGACATCAAAGAAGGAGAAAGATAATATTTAAGAATCAAGTGATAGTTTTAGTGATGATGAAGATGACAATGGAGCACTTTTCATTTGCAAGCCGAAAAGAGCAATAGGTAAATATCAAGGAAAATTACCTTTTAAATATTTTAATTATGAAAAGATTGGACATTTATTAACTAGATGCCCAAGGTTAATGATGACGATGAATAAAATCCTACATAAAAGAAGAATTTAAAAGGCAAATCTAAGAAGGGTTTCAAGAAGAAGAACCTGTATTCTAAGGATCCTAGTTTAGGTGAAGATAGTGGAGTCAGTGATTCAGAAGAAGAAGAGATTCTATTCATGGCCATACATGAAGGTGATCAAGAAGAAGAAGAGGAGGAAGCTGAAGTGAATATGGAAGGAGAGCTCATTTGTGTCTTAGAAGAGATAAAAGCTGTTTAGAAGAAGAATCGAAGATTAAAGCACCATATCGAGAAAAATGAATAAGAGTCAAAGGAAATGATTGAAGATCTACAAGCACACTTTGAAGAAGCCAAGAAGAATGAAGAAAAACTCACAACATAGTTATAAATAGTAAGAAAAGAATGTCAAAGGTATGTTATTTAAATTGACTCTTTAAAATAAGATATTAAGAAAGCAGTCAGTGATAAAGTAGTTAGTGATTCAAAATTTGAAGATAGCACTAACATGCTGAATAAGATATTGGAAAGTCAAAAAGCATATTCAGATAAGATAGGGATCAATTTTGAAAAGAAAAATAGCTATGCTGAAGCTCTTACACAAGAGGAAACAAAAAGGGGAGAAGTGAAGAATACAGAGGACATTCCAAACAAAAAAGGTTGGAAGGAACAAAGCTACAAAAGGAAATCAGGTCAGAGATATACAGATAGGTCTTATTTTTATGGCTATTATTTTTATTGTAATGGATATGGTCACAAGAAATTAGAATGTAGAAAAAGAGCTAACAATTTCAAAAATAAGGAGAAGGAAAGTCAAGTAGAGTCAAGCAGAAGCCACAACTCTTTTGCTCCTCTAACAAGCTATGATGAAGAGACCATAGTATGCTACAAGTGCAACAACTTTGGACACATAACTCAGTATTGTATAAGTGTGTTTGAGTCAGTCAAGAAGGATCATAGCTTTAAAGATCCATTCATAAAGATGAAGGATTATAATCTTAAATCTCCATTCATTAGGGAGAAGGTTTAGACATGTACATGGTAGAAGAAACAACATGAAGATTCTATGATGGTTTAGACAGCCCTGCATGTAAAAGGTAAAGATCAGCCATGGTTAATTGATAGTGGATATTCGAGGCATATGATAGGAGATAAAAGTAAATTCATATCTTTAAAGAAGATCAATGGTGGTATAATGAGATTTGGAGATAAAACCACTGCCAAGATAGCCATAAAAGGTACTTTGAGTTTGAATTATGGTAGAACTAAGACTAAAAATGTTTTATATGTAAAAGGTCTTAAGCATAATATATTGAGTGTTAGTCAAATATGTGATCAAGGATATACATTAAATTTTCATAAAGAAGGTTGTGAGACTAGAAGAAAAGATTCAAATGAGTTGAGTGAAGATGCTCAAAGGATAGGGAACAATGTGTATGTATTGTTAGATATCTTCTCAAAGTCATGATCAAATGATACATTCAAAGATAAGTGAGAGGAGTTGGGAGTAATTTCTATTACTTCCTACCATTGATGTTCAGCATCAGTTGAGTAGGAGGTAAGTGTTAGATCCAGGTAGGCCCTTTGCCATTGATGTCAAAGGGGGATAATAACAGGTACAGGTATAGGTGCAAAAAATAGGTATAGGGAATAGGTATAGGTTTCTATAGTAAGGGGGAGTTACTGTATGTTTTCAGATGACAATATGTGTAGGTGATAGGATGTGGCAGTTTTAGGATTGAGGTTGTCATCCATGACAAAGGGGGAGATTTTTGGAAATATTGTCATTGATGTCAAAGGTCTAGTATTATTGGTGATAAAGGCCCCATTGTATTTAATGTTGTTTGTAATAAATATATCTTGGCTAATATGAGTTAATATTTATTTAATATTAATGAATATATTTTTGGTTGCATATGAGACAAAAGAAGGGCCCATGGAGAAGTAGATGAGCCTTGGGGTAAAGATAAAATAAGGATGGGACGTATTTTCCCATGAAGAGTCATCTTGGGGAATACCAAGAGTCACCAAGTAAAGACAAAAGAGTAAGGGCACAATTCCTCATGAAGGGACACTTTGAGAAATACGAAAAGTCACCAAAGATAAGGAAAAAAGTGGGAAGGACGTTTTTGGTCATGAAGGGTCACCACATGACTTTTCAAAGGCTTGAATATGAAGGGTCATCCAAGATTGGCACCATTTTCCATGAGGATTGAAGGGTCACAAAGGGGGAAGGCCAAAGGTCATTTGGAAAGCTATAAATAAAGGCTTGAGAAAGCATTTT
Source organism: Torreya grandis (assembly GCA_037957365.1). Lineage (NCBI taxonomy): Eukaryota > Viridiplantae > Streptophyta > Pinopsida > Cupressales > Taxaceae > Torreya > Torreya grandis. The sequence goes on from JARHVA010004506.1 coordinate 779,480, forward strand.
TAATGTGGTTAAGAGAGGTTGATATTGATATTGTAATATCTAGCTTAGAAGAGCAATTGTGAGAGATGAATAGTATTTGTTATATCTAGCTTAGAAGAGCAAAGGTGAGAGAGAGGAAAGAGATGTTGTATTGAACTATCATTTGTTGAGATAGAAACATTGAGAGATAGGTGTGTGGTATACACAAAGGGGATGGTGCTCCTGTGGGTTGGTGCTCATGAATTGTTGTTGGGTTGGTGCTCGACAAAGGGGTTGGTGCTCCTGTGGGTTGGTGCTCATGAATAGTTGCTAGGTTAGTGCTTGGCAAAGGGGTTTGAAGCTCCTGTGGGTTGGTGCTCACAAATTGTAGCTGGGTTGGTACTTAGCAAAGGGGTATGGTGCTCCTGTGGGTTGTTTCTCATAAATATACTTGAGATTGTTCTCCATGGTTTTTCCCACATTGGGTTTCCACGTTATATCTGGTGCCTCTCTCTATCTTGTGTGATGTTTATTTTTTGAGTTTTATTACATATCTTAAATGTTTGATTAAGTGGAATTTGATAAAGGGAAAGTTTTATAAGATATATGATATACTGATTCACCCCCCCTCTCAGTATATTCTATGCTTAACACTTTATATGAAACATTTATCCAAGAGGATCCTCATTTGGAGATTGTGTAGAGTGAATTTCAATCTTTATCAGTCCCATTATTTTGTTCTAAATGGGTAGAGGGGACCTTAAACCTTGGTGCATCACCTCAATTTTAGTTTTTTAGTTTCATCCTCTCTCTCTCTCTCTCTCTCTCTCTCTCTCTCTCTCTCTCTCTCTCTCTCTCTCTCTCTCTCTCTCTCATGAACAAGAGTCTTAGTTTATCTTAATTAGGCCCTTTTAGTGTAGATTATAGGATTATTGTCTGATCTTAAATTAGATGCACTATAGTTTTAAAAGGAGTTAGCCTTCTCCATAGATTCACTCATATCATAGGTCACCCACACCTAGGAGTGTTTCCATTATGTCAGTTGAAATATGTATTGAGCCATGATAGGGGGAATTTTGTATATACATGATATTTTTTAACTTTATCAGTTATTTAGGTTTTCTCTCTTGTAAGAACCTGTATAGTCTCAATCTCTCTCGATGCATGGATTAAAGGTGCATAAATAAAGGGGCGGGAAAACCATTAGATCTTTATAAGATTTTTTTCCCCTATACTTCCACTTGAAACTAACACCAACCTCTCCTATACATATCCCTAAGCTTTGGTACCTCCATTATACACTCTTCTAAGTGATTCACTACCTCAAAAATCCCCTAACCCCTTGCCAAGTGGGGCTCCAAAATAGGCCACCACCCCCTGAACCCCCATAGTGACCATTATGGGAGGAGTTATTCCCCAACTCCCCACCTATAGGGAATCAAGAATTTTAATAAGATCAAGCTCAACCATCCAAAAATCTCCCACATGGAGATTAATTTCTACAACTTGACCACTATAGTACTTCCTTGGATTTTTCTTTGAACTTTGACCCTAACATGTTTCTCATCTTCCTTGTTATCCATGAAGACCTATTGAAGTTGAAAAACTCTCTAGATTATTCTTAATGACAAATTTATTTAGCATATCTATAAGATTATAACTTGTATCTTTTCTAACTTCGGTTGAATATACTCTAGAATTAAATGAATGAAGTGATAGTTGAGTTGTATATTTTTGGTTCTTGAGTGGAATGCCAAGTTCTTTGCTAAATGAATTTCACTCTGGAAATCAATGTACAACATAAAATATTTCTAATTATGGCTCAATTCTTCCATGAACCATTACATCCATATCATATCCTTGCTAGCTTTTATATCTGTAACATACTCTACCTCTATAGTTGACAAAGCAACTATCTTCTACAATTTTGAAAAATAACTAATTGTTGTATCACCAAAAGTGAAAACATAACCTATGGTAATCCTCTTCCCATTTAAATCTATTTCCATGTTTACATCAACATATACCTATAATGTAACATCTAAACCTTCATAGCCAATAATCTATCAACAATCCATCTCAAGTACTTGAGAATCCACTTGACTTCATCCCAATGCTCCTTTCTTAGATTGTTCATAAACATACTGACAACACCCACTAAATTAGTAATATATAGCCTTGTGCACACCATAAAACACATTAAAATTCCAACTATTGAAGCATATATAACTTTAGACATGTAATTGATTTCTTCTTGCATTTTAAGACACTATTCCTTGCTTAATTTGAAGTGCCCTCCCAAAGGTGTACTTACAAGTTTTACATCTTGAATATTGAACCTAAATAACACCTTATTTATGTACTCTTCCTAAGACAATGTAAATTTACTATTTTTCTTATCTCTTGTTATCCTCGTACCAAGGATTTTCTTGGCAACACCCAAATCCTTCATTTCAAATGAATTTGTTAATTTTATTTTGAGATCATATATATCCTACATGTTAGACCCTAAAAAAATCATGCCATCTACATACAATAACAATATAATATAACTACCAATATCTAATCTCTTAAATAAATAATATGGTCAAAATGACATTTACTATAACCTTGTTGTATCATAAACATGTCAAATTTTAAATACCACTGCCTTGGAGCTTGATTTAGACCATACAAACTCTTCTTCAATGTGCACACCATTTATCCTTATCTTTTACTTCCCATATTTATGGTTTCACCATATATATTTCCTCCTCCAAATCACCATGAAGGAATGTAGTCTTCAGATCTAACTATTCAAGGTGCAAATCTTCTACTACTACCAAACTTAAAATAATTCTTATGGAAGTCAGTTTCTATAACTGGAGAAAACATTTTGTCAAAATCAGTACCTTTTTGTTGTGCAAACCCCTTTACAAAAATTTTGGCCTTGTATCTCTTCTTTTCTCCATATTCTTACTTAAACATATACACCCATTTATTTTGCAATGCTCTTTTACCTGTAAGAAACTAAACCAAATCCCAAGTTTGGTTATGTACCAAGGAGTCCATCTCCTCTTTCATGCCTTGCTCCCACTTCTTTCTAGTTTCTACCTACATTGATTATTCATAGCTTTCTATCTCACCACTATCAATCAATAATAAATAATAAAGTGAAGAAGAGTGCCATTCAGGGAGTCTACTTACTTTGGTAGATCTTCTAACTACAGTTTTAGGAGTTTGAAATACTTTTTGGTGTATTTTTTGCACATTATGATTTTATAGCACTTTTTTAAATTTTATTTCTTGTTATTTCATCAAGTAATGAATATTTTTTATTTGTCTTTTATTATTTCTTTTCCTGTAACTGATTTCTGTACATGACCTTTTCATTAAAGATCACATCTCTACTCCTAATGATTTAGTGATTTTCAAAATCCCATAAATGGTAACTATTGACCATTTTTTTCATGAAAAGTTTTTGTTTTCCCTTTGGCTCTTTTAGTTTCTCCCTTTCTCAATTTTTTTTGGTCACTTGCTTAGTTGTTTGTCTTTTCCCTTTAGCCTCTCCTGGTTCAGCCTCTTCTCCATTGTTCTTTGTTTTTTCCCTTTGCCTTGTTTGCCTTAGCCTTTCTTGCTTTGTTTTACCCTAAAGTGCCCTTAAAAAAAAGTTTCAAAGGGCAACTTCCCTTCTAAGTGCCCCTTATAAATTTTCCAAAGGACCTTTCCTACCTTGCCTTCTCCCCAAGTGTCCCTCCAGACTTTTCTGAAGTGCACTTTTTGGCCAAGTGACCCTTCGAAAAAGTTCCAAGGGGTACTTTTCTATCTATGTGTCCCTTTATAATTTTTTCTAAGCGTACTTAACCTTTTGCTTTCCTCCCAAGTGACCCTTTAAGAAAATTATGAAGGGTACTTTTTGCCGAAGTGTCCCTTCAAATTTTTCTGAAGGGCACTTTTTCCCATTTTCTCCAAGGTTACCCATCAAGATTTTTCTCAAAGGGCCCTTTGTCCATAACATGCCCTTTAGAAAAGTTCTGAAGGGACCTTGTGCCTCTACTTAGGTATCCTTTAAAACTTTTCCAAATGACACTTTCCCAATTGTCATTTGATAAAAATTCTTGAAGGAAACTAGTAGTTGCCTAGAAGCCAAAATTCTTGAAGGAATTCCTTCAAAAAAATTATTTAAAGGAATTACTTCAAGAAAAATACTTGAAATAATAATCTTGACCTATATGGATTCTCATGATGTGTTTTATGACATCAAATTTAGGGTGGCCAACTAGTTGTTGGGGTTCAAATTGGTGATGTACCATACGACATCAAATTTAGGGTGGTCAACCAACTAGCCGTTGGGGTTCAAATTACTGACAAATCATAGGATGTCAAATTTAGGGTGGCTAACTAGCTGTTGGGGTGAAACTTGGTGACGTTCAACAAGATGTCAAGTGTATACCCAAATTATTCAAGCACTAAGTTATGTCACTAGGAAAAATTGAATGACTCTATACTGTAAATAGATATTTGTCAAAGGCTTTACTTATAACTTTTATAAGTAAGGAGTCTTAAAGAAGTTGAAGGAGCAAGAAAGGAGTAGAAGTAATCAAAAAACCTAAAAGGGTCTTAAACAAAGCAAATTCAATTTTTCAAAATATCTTTTCTTATAAAATTTTATAAGTATAAGCAATTAAAAAACCTGAAAGAGCAAGGATAGTGCGAATTGGGTTTCCCAACATGCTTGACTTATAGGTTTTATAAGTAAAACCATTTAGACAAATTTAATGGACCTATAATGCAAAACATAGAATATTTCAAGGAATCTAGTCTTCACAACAATTATGCAAACCATTTCTTATGGAGCGTCATCTCACCATTGGTTTTACAGTGATCCTGGTCATTTCAAGAGGGTGAATCAAAGAGAAGGACAAACTCCAACTAAATGAGAGAACAATTAGAATCAGTTTCTCTAAGATGGAAATGGCAAACCATTATAGAGGCTTCTATTTTATCACCTAATATATCTCTTTTATCTCCCTCTTTTTATATAAATAGGACCCTTGGTATCTTATTTTATCATCCACAAATAGTACAATGAAGCCCTACTGGAATGTTCTACCATTTTCTTGCCTTTGAGCAAAGAAGCATAAGTCCATTTTCTCTCCAAGTTCTAGGCATTTATCTAGGAATGAAAGAGACACAGAATAATATCAAGTTATGTTTTATCCTTCTATTCTATTTCCTTCATTCTCATTAGCAAAGATTTGTTCCAACAAGTCATGTAGAGTGCATTCTAGCTGTATGGGATTTTGCACATGTGTAACCCTTTTCTAGACTTTACACGGTATATTTCTAGTTATTTACCTTATGTGATCTCATTAATTTTGTCTCTACATTAAAATACTTATGTTTTAATCCTATAAATATTGATTTATAGACTATATTCTATTGTATTCTACATAAGTATAGGGCATGCATGTGGCTACTAATTCTTGGTGTATCACCATTTTAGACTAAGATTTTCATTTATGCAAAATTATAACTCTTTTTAGTCATACAATTTGGTTCAATAGTTTTATTTCACAAAAATGTTAATATATGGAGCTATAACTTTCAACCTAGAGGTTCATTTCCACTTATAGGTACACCCACAGGCCTAGAAATATCCTAACATTTCCCAAATCTAGAGGAGGCTTGAACAACCCTCTTATAGGGTGCAAGATTTAGATAAAATAGTCCTAGCATGCTTGGTGGGATGAGTATTATTGTTAAGTCAAGGTGAATGTTGGTATTGAAAAGTATAAAGTAGTAGAAATACCCCTAGCCTAGTATTTTGCGACTCTAAAAGTGTGTGAATCCCTAGTTCTAGACCAAGTTTTATACATTATCCTACATGGTCCTCACAAGGTCCATAAGTTTTTTTTACCAATCCCCTTTATCTGAAGCTCTTCTTAAAGAAAAATTCCCTAAACCACTCCTATCCCTATTTAATCCTTGGCAAGGAGGTTTTGGGGAAGAATATGAAGAGGTTGAAAATTTTCAAGGAGAGGAAGAAACTAAAGAAGAGGAAGAAATAGAGGATCAAAGGGAAAGAAGAGAAATGGGGGAGAGGGGAGAGATTGATAGACATCAACCATTCCTTAATTTTAATACCCAAAACTAATAGAGCTTCTTAGATATGACCCCATCCCTCTAAATTCTACCAAAAATCTTCCTAGTTTCAATGGGGAGCATCCTAATACCCCATCTAAACATATTAGAGACATCTCTAATTTTTGCAATTTCCATAATGTTACCAGGGCCAACATAGCCATTAGGCTACTTGCTATGTATTTAAAAGGCAAATCACTTGACTAGTATATAACATTGGAGGGGGTTGCATTACTCGTTAGGATGGCTTTGGAGACCTATTGGTGACAAAGTTAAAAAATAAGAGTGATCATGTAATAAGAAGAGGTCCAAATGAATCCATAAGAGATTTTAATGAGAGATTTCAAAGAACATGGTATAGGCTACCACCAATCATGAGACTTCCTCTTAGCTTTGTGTTCCCAACATACCTGAAAGGGATTGGTACTAATGTTATTGTTATATTGCAGTTAATGGGAGGATTTACTCTTCTAGGTGCATATGACCTAGCAATTGAGGTTGAGAATAGATCAATTTAGGCTGGAAGACTTCCTCCAAGAGTTTAAATACATTTTTTGTCCCATAATTTGGTTGAATCTCTAAGCATGTCATAAGTTACCAATTCTAATGTGAAGCTAATAGCATTTCCCAAGAGGGTGGATAACAATATGGACAAGGATGAATAAATTAGATCATTGAGAGCTCAGCTTAAACAAGTTCAATATCAGGCAAGTGCTCCTCCTAATGAATAATACTATCCTCAACAAGGATATATATCTCCATACAAATATAATTATCAAGGGAGAGGACAAAATCAATAAGGTTACAGTAGTCAACCCAATGTATATAATCCAAATTCTAATCCTCCCATAAAATCTATTGTTCCAGTTCATGCAATCTAGTGCAAGGAGAAGATCATTTGGACTAATGGGTGAAGCCTCAAGGTTAGTTTACACATGATGATGGAGGAACCATCTACTATTTGAATACATAAGAGGAAGCTATTCCTTACATGATAGTAGATGAAGCATGTCCCAGCCAAAAGGATAGTCATGGAGAAGGCATCAACCCAAGTGTGGGAATGATGAATTTTTGAGTAAAAGATGATTTTGTGTTGACATAAGGCATGTAAATTATATCTAGTACAAGGGACAATAAGAGATAATTTGGAGAAGGCTAGGAGCCATGAATAGCTCCAAGTGATGCCTCTCTAAGGCCATAAATCTCCAATCAAAGTGTTTCACCTTCTACAAGCCATGTTACTCAATGAAATTAGAATGTAAATGTGGTTGCCAATATTATAACACAATAGGATAAAATTCCTTTATTACCATAAAAAAATGCAAGAGAAAGTGAATACTCCATCTCTAAATATTGTGGACACATTAAAGAGGACTAAGACAAATATATCCCTTTGCGAGGTTCTACATATACCTGATCAAAAGGAACTTTTTCAAGAGTAGTTAACAAGCATACATGTGGCTCCTCAATATTCAAAGAATCATAGTGTGGCTCTCACAAAATTCTCCAAATAATTTTTTGTAACCTTCTACTAAAGCTAAAAATCCTTCAACCTTCTACCTCACACTCATTATGGGAGATAAGTTGGTCCACAATTGTATTGTGGATAATGGAGCAAACACTATTGTCATGTCTAAAGTAGTCACTGATAAGCTAGGTTTGAAATATGAGCCACATAGTAAAGGCATGTTATATGTGGATGGAAATACAAATAAGATGATAGGATTCATCAAAGGTCTAAAAGTGTTTTTACATGGCTACCCTAGCTTCCCTATCATGTAAGATATTATGGTTATGGACCTTTCAGTACACTTTGCTATATGCTTATCTAGGGACTTTATGGAAAAGATAATAGGATACCTTTATGTTGATTGGTCCATTTTAGCTTTCAATACAAGGTATGGAACTAAGGTAGCCATAAATATTTGGACCTTAGCAAGGTTATACATTGATCCATACTTGGAAAATTGTCTAATCAACAAAGAGGAAGAAATAATCCTGGATAGTGAAACATTTTCTCCTCTTGAAGGTATTTATGACCTCTATCTTGACAAGTAAAACACTAAAACACATGGCCTTGATCCTTACACTTTAATAGAGGAAACTAATATGGGAGTTTATTGCATGTATGAGGAGAATGTCCTAATTCCTTCACTCACCAATGAAGATCATGAGCTTGATGGTGTGTGGGAAATGTTATTTGATGGTTCAAGGAGAAAAATAGGTTTAGGAGTTGGTGTCATATTAGTTTCCCCATAAAATAATATTTACTACTCTTCTTACAGGTTTCACTTTAGTTGCATTTGCAACATGGTAGAATATGAAGGCTTAGTTCATGGTCTCCAATGGGAAAATAAGAGAGGAATCAAGATTTTAAAAGTCTATGGAAGTAGTGAGCTAGTCATTCATTAAGTAAGAAGTCAAGATAAATTCAATAACCCCTTGCTCAAGTCTTATAATCATAGGGTATGGGATCTACTTGAATATTTTTATGCCTTTAACATCTAGACCATACCAAGAGACTTGAACAAGCATGCTAATAGATTGACTACAATAGGAGAACATTTTGACTTAGCTACTGATGTTGAACAAGAGAAGGATAAATCCATATCAAGATCATTGTGAGACCTTCCATTCTAAATAATGAAGTTTCATGGTAAGTGTTTGAAAGTGATGAACACATTTCACACTTCTTATAAAATGAGGTAGGCTTCTCTTCAAGAAATCAAAAGAAGGTGCATGATCGTTATGAAGAGAAAATTGTATAGCTGAAGATAAATAAAATAACCAAGGTGTTGATTACCTTGGAGAGTCTCTTCAATGAGGATGATCAAAATAAGAACCAAAGAATGAGCCCATCAACAAAAGAAGAGAAATATGAGAGAGTTTTTATTTTCAAGGACAAACTTTTGAAGATTGGCAAGGTTTATTCTTAGCTAGAAAGGCAAGATTTTATTGCATTATGCAAAGAGTTTCATGACATCTTTGCCTAGGAATACAAATAATTGAAAAGATTTGATCCAATTATATCTCATCACACCATTGAGTTGGAACATGGAGCTAAACCAGTAAGACAAAAGAAAAGGCTTATCAACCCCAAGGTATAAGAACTCATGAAGAAAGAGCTAACCAAATTGATTGAGTCTAGGATTATCTTTCCTTTCAAGCACTCAACTTGGGTAGCCAACCTTCTACCAGTTTGAAATGAGAATGGATAAATCAGACTTTGTGTGGATTTTTGTGATCTAAATAATGTGTCTTTCAAGGATCATTATGAACTCCCTTCCATAGAACAAATTCTATAAGTTGTTTTAGGTTTTTAACATTTCTCACTTCTTGATGGTTATTTAGGTTATAATAAAGTATTTGTAAATGAAGAGGATCAATTCAAGATAGCCTTCACCACCAAGTGGGGGACCTTTTCCTACAAGAATATGTTATTTGCTTTATCCAATGTTGGAGCTACATTTCAAAAGGAAATGGACATGGCTTTTAAAGGTTTGATCAATAAGTTTGTGCTTGTTTACCTTGATGATATAATCAGCTTTTCAAAGGATGTTCTTTATCATATGGGACATCTAAGGAAAGTGTTTAATAAGTGTAGAGAGTATGGTATATCCCTCAATCCAAAGAAGTGCATCTTCACTATCCATGAAGGAAAGATATTAGGTCATGTTGTTCAAAATAAGGCTTATATATTGACCCTGAAAGGATTGAAGCTATTCTAGGCTTGTTTTTGCCTTAACACAAGAAAGGGATGCAAATTTTCTTGGGAAAAATAAAATTTTTAATGAGTTTTATCCCAAACTTTACAACTATAGTAAATCCTATCACAACCATGCTAAAAAAGAACCAAGTTTTTACTTGGACAAAGGAAGGTAAATGTAGCTTTGAAGCAATCAAGAAAGCAATTATAGCATCTCCCACTATCTTAAATCTAAATTTTTATAAATATTTAAATATTTATAATTTTTCTAACCTTGACACAATCTCATCTATGTTTATGCAAAAGAATGATGAATATGTTGAGCAACCAATTGCTTTCTTCAGCCAAGGCCTAGAAGACTATGAAGTGAGATATTATTTTGTTGAGATGAAAGATTTAACCATCATTAGAGGATTAAAAAAGTTTAAGCATATGGTTTCCAACAACAAGATCCATGTCATGGTCTCCCATACTAGCACCAAAGAGTTTCTCCTAAGCAAGGATCTTAATGAGAAGAGAGTTGGATGGATCATGAAAGTGATGGAATATGACATTGACATCAAGGTAACCAGCTTGGTAAAAGGAAGAGGTTTATGTGATCACTTAGCATATAACTTTTAAGATCCAAAAGAGATAGCCTTGGTAAATCAAATTCAAGACCAACCATATAATCAAATGCAAAATCAAAGCTTGCTACAAGACATCATTGGTTTTATTCAAAATGGTGAGTTTTCCAATGGCTTGAGCAAATCTCAAAGAAGGTATTTTAGGTTGAAAGATATTCTTTATTATTTTATGGATGTAATTCTCTTTAATAAGAATTTTATAAATGTGTTGATAAGATGAATCAATAATGAGCAATTTGATATGCTACTAGAAAAGTTCCATAATGGTGTAGATGGTGGTCACTTTTCTCCTAGAACAATAGCTACAAAAATAATTAGATTTGGTTACTATTGGCTTAGTATTTTTAAGGACTATTATCATTGGACTAAGGTTTATCCTCAATGTGCTTTCTTTGTTGGAAAACAAAAGTTTGTTGATATTCCATTGAATCCTATCCAAGTGGACCAACCTTTCATGCAATGGGGTCTTGATTTCATTGGCATGATCAACCCTCCATCAAATGTTGGACACAAATGGATATTGATTGCTACAGACTACTTCACAAGATGGGTAGAGGTTGTTACTTTGAAGGAAGTAAATGAAAATTCCATCTTGGATTTATATGATAGCATTGTAATAAGGTTGGAGCTCCTCATGTCATCATCTCAAATAATTTACTTTCTATCATAAGTGATAAAACTTTTGATTAGGCAACAAAGAATAGAGTTCATTTGAGTACCTCATCCAACTACTACCCTTAAGGTAATGGATTGGCTTTATCTACCAACAAGAACCTCATTAAGATCATTAAGAGGACATTAGAAACCAATCAAAGAGCATGGTATAACGAGCTAAATATAGCCTTATGGGTAGATAAAATCACTCCCAATAAGTCAATTGGTAATTCTCCCTTTATACTTTTCTATGGGAGAGAAGCTAGGCTATCCATATCACACATATGGAACTTTTAAAACAACTGAAATTACTTGAAAACACTCTCATGGAGGTCAAATTGATAGAATTAATGTAGTTGTAAGAGGCAAAAGATGATGCACACAAATCTTTAGAACACAATCAAGTTCTCATGAAGAAATACTTTGACAAAAGGGAAAGAGCAAGAGTGTTCAAAGAATGTGATGTGGTCTTGAAATAGTATGAAGATAGATCAAAAATAGGCAAACATACAAAGTTTGATCATTTGTGGAGTGGTCTTTACATCATCACCAAGTCCAAACAAAGAAATTATTTTTAACTATACAAAATGGATTGAGAAGATATGCCTATTTTTATAAATGGAATCCATTTGAAGCCTTGATTTTGACCCTTGCTGGCCATGTCTTATATATACTTGTTTTGGTGTGTTTCCTTTGTTGTGTTGTTTTCCCTAAGTGCTTTGGAACACAGTATTTCCATTTCAAGTGTTTTCTTTCCTTCTATTGGTTATGAATGTGTCTCTCAAGCTTGTGTGTTCAGCCATGGCTTGTTCTTTCAACTCTCATTTGCCTTTTATAAATCCATGCCCAATGAAAGGATTTAGGTGATTGGTCTTATGACATAACCAACATGTCTCCCCTAAAAATTACTAGAATTTTGACCATTTTATACATGACCAATTTGTGTTTTCCCTTTGGCTCTTTTCATTTCTCCCTTACTCATTTTTGTGTTTGGTCACTTGCTTAGTTGTTTGCCTTTTCCCTTCAACCTCTCCTAGTTTGGTCTCTTCTCCACTATTCTTTGTTTTTTCCCTTTTCCTTATTTCCCTTAGCCTTTCTTGCTTTGTTTTGCCTTGAAGTACCCTTTGGAAAAAGTTTTGAAGGGCTACTTCCCTTCTAAGTGCCCTTCAGAAGTTTTTTGAAGGGCCTTTCTTTCCTTGCCTTCCCCTTAAGTGTCCCTTCAAAAAAATTTGAAGGGCACCTTTTGTCCAAGTGACCCTTCAAAAAAATTTTGAAGGGAAATTTTCCATTTAAGTGTCCCTTCAAAATTTTTTTGAAGGGCACTTCACCTTGTCCTTTCCTCCCAAGTGGCCCTTCAAAAAATTTCCAAAGGGCACTTTTTTCCCAAGTGTCCCTTCAAATTTTTTTGAAGGGTAGCTTTGCCTATCTTCTCCAAGGTTACCCTTCAATATTTTTCCAAAAGAGCCCTTTGTCCATAGCATGCCCTTTGAAATTTTTTTGAAGGGCCATTTCCTTTGGAAATGCCCTTTGGAATTTTTTGAAGGGACCTTGTACCTTTACCTAGGTATCCTTCAAAACTTTTCCAAAGGACGCTTTCCAAAGTGTCCTTTAAGAAAAGTTCCCAAAGGGAACTAGCTATTGCCCAAAAGCCAAAAATCCTAAAGGAATTCTTTTAGGAAAATTGCCCAAAATAATATGCCTGACCAAAATGGATTCCCATGATGTGCCCTAGTACATCAAATTTAGGGTGGCTAATTAACCATTGGGGTTTAAATTGGTGACATGTTGTAGGATGTCAAATTTAAGGTGGCCAACTAGCCATTAGGGTTTAAATTGGTGATGTGCTACAAAATATCAAATTTAGGGTGTCCAATTAGCTGTTGGGGTTCAAATTGGTGATATGCCATAGGACATCGAATTTAGGGTGGATAAATAACCATTTGGGTGAAACTTGGTGATGTGCCACAAGATATCAAGTTCATGCCAAAATTCTTCATGTAAGAAGTGAATTCATTGGGAAAACTCAAATGACTCTATAGTGCAATTTGAGATTTGTCAAAGCCCTGACTTATAACTTTTATAAGTAAGGATACTTAAAGAACCTGAAGGAGCAAGAAAGGAGTAGGACTTAGAAAACCTGAAAGGGTCTTAAGCAAAGTAAATTTAGCTTTTCAAAATATCTTTGATTATAAATTTTTATAAGTAGAAGTAATTGAAAAACCTAAAAGAGCAAGGATAATGAAAATCAGGTTTCCCAACATACTTGACTTATAAATTTTATAATTAAAACCATTTAGAAAACTCAAATGGGTTTGTAGTGCAAAACATGGAAGCTCTCAAGTAATCTAAGGTTTACAACAATGATCTAAGTCATTTATTATGGAGGGTCATCTGACCATTGGTTTTGTAGTGATCTTAGTCATTTTAAGAGGGTGAATCAAAGAGAAGGATAAACTCCAACTGAATGAGAGAATAATTGGAATCAGTTTCACCAGGATGGTGATGGAAAACCATTATATAGGATTCTATTTTGGTTCCTAAGAATTCTATGTTCTCTCCCTCTTTTTCTATAAATAGGACACTTGGGATCTTATTTTATCATCCACAGATAGTATGGTAAAGCCCTGCTAGAATGTTTTGCCATTTTCTTGCCTTTGAGAAAAGAAGCATAAGTTTTTTTTTCTCTTCAAGTTCTGGGCATTTGACTGGGCATGTAAGAGACATAGATTGATAGCAAGTGACATTTTATCCCTTTTTCTCTATCTATCATGCTCGTGATCAAAGAGCTAATCCAACAGGCCATGTAGAGTGCATTCTACCTGTATGAGATTTTGCATATGTGTAACCCTTTTCTAGACTATACATGTTGTCTTTCTAGTTATTTACCTTATGTGATCTCATTTATTTTATCTCTACATTGAAATACTTATGTTGGAATCTTGTAGAGATTGAGGTATAGACTATATTTTATTGTATTGTGCATAAATATAGGGCATACACGTGGATACTAATTCTTGGTGTATCACTATTTTAGACTAGGATTTTCATTTATTCAAACTTCTAACTCTTTTCACTCATACAAGCTAGTTCATTAATTTTATTTCACAAAAAGGCTAATATAAGGAGCTAGCCCTTTCAACCTAGAGTTTCATTTCCACTTATAGGCACACCCACAGGCCTAGAAATGTCCCAACATTGCCCAAATCTAGAGGAGACCTAAACAACCCTCTTCTAGGGTATAATATTTGGAGACAATAGTAACCAAAATCATTAAATCCATATCCAATAAAATTTTATTTTTTAGATTTTGATTCAAGATTGGTTCTATTTTATTTATCAATATGGACAAATGCTTCACAACCAAAATTCTTTAAGAAAGAATAATCTACCTTTTTACCTATCCATGCTTCTTCTAGAATTACACCATCTAATTGAATTGAAGGCCGTCTATTTATTAAGTAAATAGCAGTATCCATAGCATCTACCCAAAACTATAAGGGCCACCCTGCATGTAATCTCATGCTCCTTGCATGTTCCACGATTGTCTAGTTCATCCTTTCTGACACACCATTTTACTTTGGTGTTCTTGGAACCATTTTCTCTCTATCAATCCCATGTGATGAATAATAATTATCAAATTCCTTGTTGCAGTATTCACCTCCACTATCTGATATAATACACTTTAATTTATTTCTAATCTCATTCTCAACCAAATATTTCTATTTCTTAAATGTATCAAAAACATTATATATTTTTGTATGCAACAAACCCAATATTTTCTAGTTGCATCATCAATAAAAGTAACATAATAATAAGAGACATCAAGGGATGACACCTGAACTAGCCCCCATACATTTGTATGCACAAGCTCTAACTTTTCATCCTTTTTTATCTTCCCAACTATGGGAAAATTGACTCTCTTTTGTTTTTTATACACACAATGCTCACAGAATTCTAAATCCACCTTCTTCAAATCTGGTAATGAATTATATATGTGGAGAAATTGTATCCCCTTATCACTTATGTGCCCTCTATGGTACCATAATTATGTATCTACCTTTTTAGAATCTAAAGCAATAGAAGAGTCAACATTACCATTAGATAAATATAATGTACCTACCTTTTCTCCTTTTTCTATTACCAATGATCCTTTAGTGACCTTCCATGATTTTTTTGCAAATGTAACTATGCAGCCCTCACTTCCCAACTACCGTACTAAAATTAGATTTCTTCTCAACTTATAAACATTCCTCACCTCTTTCGAAAACCATTTGTTTTCATTCTATAATTTTATCTATATCTTACCCTTTCCTACAATTTTATAGGTTTCACCACCACCCAAATAGACCTATCTAAAATCACCTTGAACATAGTCTTGAAAATATTTCTTATGGGGTGTAGCATGAAATAAAGCCCCTAAATATAACACCCAAGAATCATTAATATTATCTAAAGAAAGGATTAAAGAATCTTGTAACACATTACTTATTACATTTTCTTCCTGATTGTTATCTTTTTGTCCATCTCCTTGTTTTCATTCTTGAAACCAACAATCTTTCTTTAGGTGTCCTTTCTTCCCAAAAATCTAGCACACCAACATTCCTATAGATTTAGATTTTCCCTTCTTAGACTTATCACAATTCCCTAGGCCCTTTCCTCTATCATTTTATCTTCCCCTATTCTCCATAGTCAAAGCATTCCCTGGTGTATCACTTGTTCTTTTCCATTGCATTTCCTTACTAAGAATAACACCCATAACATCTCAAACTTTAAAGTGTTTGAACTAGAGATAAAATTACTCACAACCATGACCAATCCATTCCAACTTTTTATCAATGAGCATAGAATCAAAATAACGCTAACCTCATCATAAAAATTTACTCCTATAGAGCTGAAATAATTTGTGACCATGTTAAATTCAATTAAATGATCAAAAATAGACCCACCTTCTAACATATACATATTAAATAAATGTTTCATATGAAATACCTTGTTAGAAGCTAAGGGTTTTTCATATACTCTATCTAATGCCTTTATCACATATGTTATTATATTTTCTTTTGAAATATTGAAGGCTAATGACATTGCCAGGCACAACCGTATTATTCCTAGTGACATTCTATCAAGAATCTCCTGTTCTTAATCCTTCATATTCATTGCCTTCTTTTCTATTCTACCAAATCATAGGAAAAGATCCTTCTAATATAGATAATCCTTATTTGCATCTTTCAAAGCTGGTAGTTTTGGCTGCTAAAATTTTTGACCTTAAACTTGCCTTTTTTCACCATTGCTCCCACTAAAATTAGGAAACCTCTTTTCCTATGAGTTTATTTTCCAAATAAATCTTCAGATCTAATAAAATTTTTTAGGATTATAGAACATAGAGTAATATTAATTAGTTAAATATAGAAATAAAATTCAAAAAAGACAACACAATAGAGACATAGATTTAATGTGGTTCACCTAGTATGGGATATGTCTACATAGAAATAGCCAGTCCTTTCTTATTATTTAGTCTAAAACATGAATGGAAAAAACTAAAATAAACCCACTACAATACCCTCTTCATTCACATACTATGTGCCACTATAATTACAATGCCCTCATATCAAAAGGAGGGTAACATATAGGGAAAAAATACACAAACATAATTTCTACCATTAGATCTGCAACCTAATAGTGAATGGTCCAGATTTATTATGAAATTATAATATTTTATAATGTATTTTTAACAAAATTTTACCTTAGGGTTCTTCCCCCAAACCTAACCCCCATGATTACCATAGTGGGGGGGGGGATTGCCCCTTCACACCCCCTATTGGGAACTGGGCGTTATAATAAGATTAGGGTCCACCATCCAACAAGATCCCACTTGGAGACTGAATGTTACAACTCTATCACTACAATTCTTCCTTGGAATTTTTTTTGAAATTTGACCCTAACATGTTTCTCATATTCTTTATTATCCCTAAAGACCTATATAAGTTTAACAACTCTCTAGATTCTCCTTTGTACCTTACTTTGTTAGCATATCTACAAGATTCTGACTTATATGGATCTTTTCCAACTTCATTTGACTAGCCTCCAAAACAAATGAATGAAATGATACCTCAGTTGTATATGTTTATTTCTTGAATGGAATGCTAGGCTATTTTCTAAATGAATCACACTATGGATATCACTTTATAACCTACAATCTTCCTACTTATGCCTCAAATATTTCATGAACCATTGCATCCATATCATCTCCTTGATAGCTTCTATAGCTATAACATACTTTGCCTCTTTAGTTGATAAAATAACTATCTTCTATAATTGTGAAATCCAACTATTTTTTGTATCACCAATAGTGAAAACATAACTTGTGGTGTTCCTCCTACCATCTAAATCTCTATCCATGTCTACATCAACATATCCCTCTATGGTAACATTTGAACCTTCATAGCACAAGCATCTCTCAATGGTCGCTCTCAAGTACCTAAGAATCCACTTTATTGCATCCTAATTATCCTTTCTTGGATTACTCATAAACTTTCTAGAAACTCCCACTACATGATCGATATCAAGTCTCATGCAAACCATATCATACATTAAACTTACAACTACTGAAGCATATAAAAATGTAGACATGTAATTGATTTCTTCTTACATTTTAAAACAATGTTCCTTTCTTAATTTGAAGTACCCTCCCAAAGGTGTACTTATAGGTTTTTCATTTTACACATTGAACCTAACTAACACCTTATTTATGTACTCTTCTTGAGATAATGTCAATTTTATAATTTTCTTATCTCTTGTTATTCTCATACCAAGGATTTTCTTTGCATTGCCCAAATCCTTCATTATAAATTAATTTGATAATTTTATTTTGAGATCATTTATATCCTCCATGTTATACCCTACAACAAACATATCATCTACATACAATAACAAGATAATATAGTTGTCATTATCTAATCTCTTAAAATAAACATACAGGTTAAAATAACATCTACTTTAACCTTATTATATCATAAACATGTCAAATTTCAAATACCACTACATTTTATCTTGCTTTAAGCGATAAAAACTCTTATTCAACCTGCACACCATTTTCTCCTTACCTTTTACTTCATATCCCTATGGTTTCACCATATATATTGCATCCTCCAAATCACCATGAAGGAAAGTAGTCTTCACATCTAACTATTCAAGGTGAAAATCTTCTACTACTACCAAACTTAAAATAATTATTATGGAAGTCATTTTTACAACTAGAGAAAATATTTCATCAAAATCAATACCTCTAATTTGTATAAACCCATTTACAACAAGTTTGGCCTTGAATCTCTTTTTGCATCCATATTCATCCTTCAACCTATAAAATCATTTATTCTAAAATTCTCTTTTACCTATAGGTAATTAAACCAAATCCCATGTTTGGTTATGTACCAAGGAGTCCATCTCCTCTTTCATGCCTTGCTCCCACTTCTTTCTGGTTTCTACCTGTATTGCTTCTTCATAGCTTTTGGTCTCACCACCATCAGTCAATAATAAATAATAATGTGAAGTAGAGTATTGTTCAGGGAGTCTACTTACTCTGGTAGATATTCTAACTATACTTCTAGTAGTTTGAGGTACTTCTTGTAATTGTTGGACATTCTCATTTTTTGGTACTTTTAGAATTCCATTTCTTGTGATTTCATCAAGTACTGCATATTTCCTATTTGGATTTTCTTGTTTCTTTTACTGCAACTAATCTTTGTACATGACCTTTTCATTAAATATCACATCTTTACTCTTAATGATTTTATGATTTTCAAAATCCCATAAATGATAACCAAAATCATTAAATTGGTATCCAATAAAAGTACATTTCTTGGATTTTACTTCAAGCTTGGTTCTATTTTATTTATTAATACAGACAAATGTTTCAAAATTAAAAGTCTTTAAGAAGGAATAATCTACCTTTTTACCTATCCATGATTCTTCTATAATTCTACCATCCAAAGGAATTGAAGGCCCTTTATTTATTAATTAAATAGTAGTATCCATAACATCTACCAAAAACTATAAGAGCAACCCTGTATGTAGTCTCATGATCCTTTTATGCTCTATGATTATCTTATTCATCCTTTATGACACAACATTTTTTTATGGTGTTCTTGGAACCATCTTCTCTCTATGAATCCCATGTGATGAACAATAATTATCAAATTATTTACTATAGTATTCACCTCTATTATCTGATCTAACACACTTCAACTTATTTCTTATTTCATTCTATACCAAAGCTTTCCATTAATTAAAAGTATAAAAAACATCAATTTTTTTTTAATGTAATAAACCCAAGTTTTTATAGTTTCATCATCAATAAAATTAACATAATAATAAGAGCCATCAAGATATGATACCTGAGCTAGTCCCCATACATATGTATGCACAAGATCTAACTTGTCATCCTTATTTACCTTCTTAACTCTGAGAAACTTGACTCTCTTATATTTTTCATACACATAATGCTCACATATTACCAAATCCACCTTCCTCAAATATGGAAACAAATTCTTTGAGTGGATAACTCGTATCCCCTTCTCACTCATGTGCCCAAGTTTGTGGTGTTATAATTTTATCTTTGATTCTATAGAAGATAAAATAATAAAAGAGTCAACATTTCCATTATATAAATATAATGTACCTACCATTTCTCCTTTTTATATTACCAATGATCCTTTAGTGACCTTCCATGATTTTTTTGCAAATGTAACTATGCAGCCCTCACTTCCCAACTACCCTGCTAAAATTAGATTTCTTCTCAACTTAGAAACATTCCTCACCTCTTTTGAAAACCATTTGTTTTCATTGTATAATTTTATTTGTATCTTACCATTTCCTAAAATTTTATAGGGCTCACCATCACCCAAATAAACCTATCCAAAATCACATTAAACATAGTCTTCAGAATATTTCTTATGGGGTGTAGCATGAAATGAAGCCCCTAAATCTAAAACCCAAGAATCATTAATATTATCTAAATAAAGGATTAAATCATCTTGTAACACATCACCTACTACATTTAATTCTTGATTGTTATCTTGTTGTCCATCTCCTTGTTTTCCTTTTCAAAACCAACAATATTTATTTAGGTGTCCTTTCTTCCCACAAATATATATACCAACGTTCCTCTAGATTTAGATCTGCCCTTTTTAGACTTACCATGATTACTTAGGCCCTTTCCTCTATCCGTTTGTCTTCCCCTATTATCCATAGTTAAAGAATTACCTATTATCTCACTTGTGCTTTTCCATCACATTTACTTGCTGAGAATAACACCCATAACACATCAAACTTGAAAGTGTTTAAACCAAAGACAAAATTACTCATAGCCATGACCAAACCATTTCAGCTTTCTGACAATGAGCACATAATCAAAAGATCCCTAACCTTATCATCAAAATTTACTCCTATAGAGCTTAACTAATTTGTGACCATGTTAAATTCATTTAAATGATTATAAATAGACCCACCTTCTGACATCTCCATATTAAATAAACATTTCATAAGAAATACCTTATTAAAGGTTGAGGTTTTTTCATACACTTTATTTAATGCCTTCATCACATCCATTGTTGTCTTTTATTTTGAAATATTGAATGTCATTGATGCTTCTAGGAACAACCATATTGTTCCTAGTGCCTTTCTATCAAGAACCTCCCATTCTCCATCCTTCATATTCATCAGATTCTTTTCTATTCTACATAATCTTAGGAAAAGATCCTTCTGATATAGATAGTCCTCCATTTATATCTTCCATAGCTAATAGTTTTATCCATTGAATTTTTCAACCTTAAATTTTCTTTATTCCACCATTACTCCCACTCAAACTAGGAACCTTCTTTTCCTATGAGTTTATCTACCAAATAAACCTGTGCCTCTAATACTAGTTGTTAGGAGTATATAGCATAGAGTACTATTAATTAATTAGAGACAAAAATAAAATGAAAAAAACACAATGCAATAGAGATACACATTTAACATGGTTCACCTAGTATGGTCTACATCCACATAGAAATAGCTAGTCCTTTCTTATTATTTAGTCCAACAAATGAAAGGAAAAACATACAATATAACCACTACAATACCATCTTCACTCACATATAACATGTTTCTTTAATTACAATGCCCTCATATCAAAAGGAGGGTTACATATAGGGAAAAAATGCACAAAAAATAATTTCTACTATTTGATCTTGTAACCTAATAGTGAACAATTTAGATTTATTATGAAATTATAATATTTTATAGTGTATTTTTAATAAAATTTTAATTCATGGGCACTAGCCTTAAACCCTTACTATGGTGTGGCTCCAAAATAGGTCTCCACCCCCTTAAACCCCCATGACAACCATAGTGGGGGGAAGTTTCCCCCTCATACCCCCTATTGGAAACTAGTCATTATAATAAGATCAGGTTCCACCATCCAACAATCTCCCACTTGGAGACAAACTATTGTAATTCCACTGCTACAACTCTTCCTTGAAATTTTATTTAAAATTTGACCCTAGCATGTTTTTCATCTTCTTTGTTATCCCTAAATACCTATTAAATCTAAACAACTCTCCAGCTCCTCCTTTGTGACTACTTTTATTAGCATATCTATAAGATTCTAAATTGTATGGATCTTTTTTAACTTTAGTTGACCATCCTCTAAAACTTAACAAATGAAGTGATACCTAAGTTGTATATGTTTGGTTATTAAGTATAATTCCATGTTCTTTGATAAATGAATTTCACTCTAGCTATCACTATACACCTTGTAATCTGCTTACTTATGCCTCAACTCTTCCATGAACTATTGTATCCATATAATCTCCCTACTAGCTTCTATAGCTAAAACATACTCTACCTCTGTAGTTGACAAAAAAACCATCTTCTACAATTTTTAAATCAAACTAATTGTTGTATCACTGACAATGAAAACATAACCTATGGTGTTCCTCTTACCATCTAAATATCTAGCCATGTCTACATTAACATATCCATATAAGGTAACATCTAAAACTTTATAGCATAATCATCTATCAATGGTCCCTCTCAAGTACCTAGGAATCCACTTGACTACATCCTAATTCTCCTTTCTTGGATTATTCATAAACTAATGACAACTCCAACTAGAGCAATATATAGCCTCATGCACACCATAACATACATTAAAATTCTAACTAGTGAAGCATTTTGGATCAACTTAGACCCTATGGTGGCCATAATGGGGGGGTGTTGGACCCCTACACCTCTTTTTTAGGAACCAAGCATTATAATAAGTTCAAGCTCCACCATCCAACACACTCAAGGTTTTTAATTTTATTATCATGGAATGCAAGGTAGAGGAAAAAATCATATCCAATAAGAAATAACCATTCAATCACTTTAGAGATCATAACATATTGACACCATTATTTCGTCCACCTACCAAACTAACCACTCATCAAATTGAAGAAAAACATGCAAAAGGATTATGTTTTAGCTATGACATCAAGTGGAGCAAAGCACATAGATGTGCTAAGAAGAAACTATTATAGATTGAGGGATCTAATGAAGACGATGAAGAGGATGTTTCCTCTAATGATTATGAAGAAAAGATATTGGAGTTAATTGAAGATTATAAACCTACAATCTCTTTTCATGCACTTTCAAGTATTATCACTCCTTAAACACTTAAGGTGGTGTGTTTCCTTACGAAATATAAGGTGATAGTGTTGGTTGACTTAGGAAGCACACATAACTTCATCAACCATAAGTTGGCCACTCTATTGAATGGTTTTATTTATGCAAGACCAAAATTCTAGGTTATGATTATAGATAGTGACACATTCAATTATTCAAGGAAATGCCATATTATTAAGCTTGCTATGGGTGAGTACAATCTAGATTCTCCTATATTTTTGATTCCCATGGGTGTTATAAACATTATATTGGGAGTAAAATGGATCAAAACCTTGGGTAAATTTGAGATGAACTTCTAAGAACTATTCATGCACTTTCATTCTAAAGGTAGTAAAATTAAACTATGTGGATTACAAAAAAATATCTATAATTGGTTAGTTCACATCAGATGAAAAAGATGCTAAAAAATGGGGTAGAAGGATTTATAGAATGATTATATTCCATATAAGTTTAACCAATAAATGCATCTACACATCTTAATCTATAAATGATTCTTGATGACCACCCATCCAATTTTGGGGCCATGCCAAAAGGGTTACCACCAAAAAGAGAACATGATCATGCCATTCAACTAATTCTATGGATTCAACCACTAAATATCATACCATATAGATATCCATATGTGTACAAAAGTGAAATTAAAAATATGGTCTAGGATATGCTAGAGTTAGGGATCATCAGGTATATCGAGAGTGCATATTCATCACTAGTAGTAATTATGCATAAGAAGGATGACACATGGAGGATGTGCCTAGATTATAGGGAAATAAATAAGCACACCATCAAAGATAAGTTTCTTATTCCATAGATTGATGATTTAATTACTTAGTTGTTTGGTATTGTTTATTTCACAAAATTAGATCTTCATTCATGGTAGCATCAAATGAGAATCATGGATGAAAATGTTCATAAAATTTCTTTTAGAACTCATGAGGGATATTATGAGTTTTTTGGTAATGCCAATTAATATTACAAATGCATCATCTACTTTTCAAATATTGTTGAACACTATTTTTAGGCCTATTTAAAGGAAGTTTATGCTAATTTTCTTTGTGTTAAGCATGGAATATACGGAGAGGGGGGTGAATCAGTATATTATATATCTTATAAATCTTTCCTTTAACCAAATTCCACTTAATCAATCATTCAAGATATGTAATAAAACTCAAATAATAAATATCACACAAGACAGAGAGAGACACCAGATATAACATGGAAACCCAATGTGGGAAAAACCATGGAGAATCAATCTCAAATATATTCATGAGAACAACCCCACATGAGCACCATACCCCTTTTCCAAGTACAAACCTTAGCTACAATTCATGAGAACCAACCCATAGGAACTTCAAACCCCTTTGCTAAGCACCAACCCAACACCTATTCATGAGCACCAACCCACAGGAGCACCAACCCCTTTGCCAAGCACCAACCCATAGGAGCACCAACCCCTTTGTGTATACCACACACCTATCTCTCAATTTTGCTATCTCAATAAATGATAGATCAATACAACATCTCCTTCCTCTCTCTTAATTTTTCTCTTCTAAGCTAGATATAACAAATATAAATCATCTCTCACAATTGTTCTTCTAAGATAGATATTACAATATCAAATCAACCTCTCACTTCCACATTACAAATGGCTACTCAAGCCTTTATTTATAGCTTTCCAAATGACCTTTGGCCTTCCCCCTTTGTGACCTTTCAATCCTCATAGAAAATGGCACCAATATTTGATGACCCTTAATATCCAAGCATTTGAAAAGTCATGTGGTGACCCTTCATGACCAAAAATGTCTTTCCCACTTTTGTCCTTATCTTTGGTGACTTTTTGTATTCCTCAAAGTGTCCCTTCATGAGAAATTCTCCCTTTACTCTTTTGTCTTCATTTGGTGACTCTTGGTATTCCCCAAGATGACTCTTCATGGGAAAATGCATCCCATCCTTCTTTTGTATTTATCTCATGACTCTTCGACTTCTCCATGGGCCCTTATTTTGTCTCATATGCAACAAAAAATATATTCATTAATATTAAATAAATATTAACTCATATTAGCCAAGATAAACAACATTAAATGTAATGGGGCCTTTATCACCAATAATACTAAACCTTTGACATCAATGACAATATTTCCAACAATCTCCCCCTTTGTCATTGATGGAAACCTCAATCCTGAAACTACCACATCCTGTCACCTACACATACCATCATCTAAAAACATACAATAACTCCCCCTTACTGTATCAACCTAAACCTATTCCCTATACCTATTTTTTGCACCTATACCTATACTTGTTATTCTCCCCCTTTGACATCAATGGCAAAGGGCCTACCTGGAGCTAACACTTAGCTCCCCCTCACTTGATGCTGAAATTACTCCCAACTCTCTCTAATCTTTGAATGTATCCTTTGATCATGCCTTTAAGAAGATATCTGATAATACATATAGATTTTTCCCTGTCCTTTGAGCATCTATAATCAATAATTTGAATCTTTTCTTCTAATCTCACAACCTTTAGCATGAAACCTTAATGTGTATCCTTGATCACAAATTTGACTAACACTCAATAGATTATGCTTAAGACCTTTTACATACAAAACATTTTTATTCTTAGTTCTACCATAATCCAAAACTCAAAGTACCTTTTCTAGCTATATTGGCAGTGGTTTTATCTCTGAACCTCACTATACCACCATTAATCTTCTTTAGAGAAATGAACTTACTTTTATCTCCTATCATATGCCTTGAACATCTGCTATCAATTAACCATGGCTAATCTTTACCTCCCACATGTAGATCTATCTGCACCACCATAGAATCTTCATGTTGTTTCTTCTACCATGTACATGTTTGAACCTTCTTCCTGATGAATGGATCTGACACTCTGATTCTTCTTCTTGATGAATAGAGCTTTGAACATCTGATCCTTCTTGACTGACTCAAACATGCTTCTGTAATACTGAGCTATGTGTCCATAGTTGTTGCACTTGTAGCATACTATGGTCTCTTCATCAAAGCTTGATAGAGGAGCAAAAGAGTTGTGGCTTCTGCTTGACTCTACTTGACTTTCCTTCTTATTTCTAAAATTGTTAGCTCTTTTTCTACATTCTAATTTCTTGTGACCATATCCATTACAATAAAAATAATAGCCATAAAAATAAGACCTATGTATATATATCTCTGACCTGATTGCCTTTTGTAGCTTTGTTTCTTCCATCCTTCTCTATTTGGAATGTCCTCTATATTCTTCACTTCTCCCCTTTCTATTTCCTCTTGTGTCAAAGCTTCAGCATAGCTCTTTTTCTTTTCAAAATTGATCCCTATCTTATCTGAATATGCTTTTTGACTTCCCAATATCTTATTCAGCATGTTAGTGCTATCTTCAAATTTTGAATCACTGATTACTTTATCACTGACTGCTTTCTTAATATCTTCTTTTAAAGAGGAAATTTCAATAACATACCTTTCACAATCTTTTCTTTCAATTTCCAACTGTGCTTTGAGATCTTCATTCTTCTTGGATTCTTCAAAGTGTGCTTGTAGATCTTCCATCATTTCCTTTGACTCTTGTTCATTTTTCTCGATCTAGTGCTTTAACCTTTGATTCTGCTTCTGAACAACTTCTAACTCTTCTAGGGCACAATTGAGTTCTCCTTCCATATCTACTTCAGCTTCCTCATCTTCTTCTTCTTGATCATCATCATGTATGGCCATGAATAGAATCTCTTCTTATTTTAAATTTTTGACTCCAATATCTTTGCCTAAGCTAGGATCTTTAGAATACAGGCTCTTCTTCTCGAATCCCTTCTTAGATTTGCCTTTGAAATTCTTCTTGTATGTAGGCTTTTCTTCTTCATCATCTTTAACTTTATCTGGGCATCTAGCTAAAAAATGTCCAATATTCCCACAATTAAAATATTTAAAAGGTAATTTTCCTTGATATTTACCTATTCCTCTTTTTGGCCTATGAATGAAAATTGCTTCATTGTCATCTTCATCATCACTAGAACTATCACTTGATTCTTGAATCTTAGCTTTCTCCTTCTTTGATGTCTTGAAAGCCACTTCTCTCTTTGAGGGTTTATCTTGTTCTGTCCGCATCTCATATGCCATGAGAATACCATGAAGCTCATCCATCTTTAGCTTGGCTAAATTCTTCATCTCCTCGATTGCCGAAACCTTTGCATCATATCTAATTGGTAGAGATCTCAAAACCTTTTACACCACTATTGACTCTTCCAATGTTTCTCTAAGACCTTGAATCTGATTTACTATTTGATCAACTCACAAGAGATAACTTGTTATATCTTATTCTTATTCCATCTTCAAACTTTCAAACTACCTTCTAAAAGTCTACAACTTAGCTTGCTGAACCTTTCCATCACCTTTGTAAATATTCTCAAGTTTTATCCAAGTTTCATGAGTAGATTTACATTACATAACTTTAATAAATTTGGATTCACATAAACCACATAAAATAGCATTTAAAGCTTTAGCATTACATTCACTTGCCTTCTTTTCTACTGGAGTAATTGTAGATGTCTTTGGCTATTCATATTCCTCTACCACTGATTTCCATATGTTGAATCTAAGGGCCATCAAATAAACCTTCATTCTCATGCTCCAAAAAGCATAATTCATCCCATCAAACAAAGGTGCCTTATTTGTAGAAAATCCTTCCTGTGACCCAACCATCATGCTTTCCCAATCTACCTTCAAGCTGTAAAACTTTTCAAAAAGGAACCTGCTTTGATACCAATTGTTAAGCATGGAATATACTGAGAGGGGGGGTGAATCAATATATTATATATCTTATAAATCTTTCCTTTAACCAAATTCCACTTAATCAATAATTCAAGATATGAAATAAAACTCAAACAATAAATATCACACAAGATAGAGAGAGACACCAGATATAACATGGAAACCCAATGTGGAAAAAACCATGGAGAATAAATCTCAAATATATTCATGAGAACAACCCCACAGGAGCACCATACCCCTTTGCCAATTACAAACCTCAGCTATAATTCGTGAGCACCAACCCACAGGAGCTTCAAACCTCTTTGCCAAGCACTAACCCAACACCTATTCATGAGCACCAAACCACAAGAGCACCAACCCATAGGAGCAACAACCCCTTTGTGTATACCACACACCTATCTCTCAATGTTACTATCTCAATAAATGATAGATCAATACAACATCTCCTTCCTCTCTCTCACTTTTGCTCTTCTAAGCTAGATATAACAAATACAAATCATCTCTCACAATTGCTCTTCTAAGCTAGATATTACAATATCAAATCAACCTCTCACTTCCAAATTACAAATGGCTACTCAATCCTTTATTTATAGCTTTCAAAATGACCTTTGGCCTTCCCCCTTTGTGACCTTTCAATCCTCATAGAAAATGGCACCAATCTTGGATGACCCTTCATATCCAAGAATTTGAAAAGTCATGTGGTGGCCCTTCATGACCAAAAACGTCTTTCCCACTTTTGTCCTTATCTTTGGTGACTTTTCATATTCCTCAAAGTGTCCCTTCATGAGAAATTTTCCCTTTACTCTTTTGTCTTCATTTGGTGACTCTTGGTATTCCCCAAGATGACTCTTCATGGGAAAATGTGTCCCATCCTTCTTTTGTCTTTATCCCGTGACTCTTCGACTTCTCCATGGGCCCTTATTTTGTCTCATATGCAACCAAAAGTATATTCATTAATATTAAATAAATATTGACTCATATTAGCCAAGATAAACAACATTAAATGCAATGGGGACTTTATCACCAATAATACTAAACCTTTGACATCAATGACAATATTTCCAACACTTTGATGATATTTTGATTTATAGTAAGACATAGGAAGCACACTTGCAGCATGTTGAATAGGTGTTTCTAGTTTTAGAGTAGAATCATCTTTATGAGAATCCATCCAAATGTGTTTTTGGATTACAAGATATAGAGTACCTAGGTCACATTATATCCCATTAATCTGTCAAAGTGGATCCTCAGAAGATCAAAGTTATGGTAGTATGGCCAATGGCCAAAGCTCTAAAAAACATCTAAGGGTTCTTAGGATTAACAAGTCACTACCAAATATTTTTGAAAGTTTATGGAATCATAGCATCTCCACTCACTTATCACTAAATAGGGATGTCTTCCACTAGAATGATGTAACCACTAAAGCATTTGAGTAATTGAAAGTAGTTATGTACACCACCCCAATTTTAGCTACTTCAAACTTTATAAAGACATTCATTATTGAATTTGATGCTTCTAGATTAGGTTTGGGATTAGTAATAATGTATGAATGAATACCTATTACATTTGATATTTTTTAATTCAAAGGTAATAATTTAAAAAATATATTTTTGAAAAATAAATGTTCTGTATTCTTCATGAAATCAAACAATGGAGGTCATATACAAGAACAATAAAATTTGGTATTAAAAAATGTGGATTATGATTTTGAAATCATATACAAGAAGGGTAAAGATAATGTAGTAGTAGATGCACTAATTAGATGGGATAAATCCATAGAAGCATTACTTTATGCAATGCCCATGTTACATGTAGATTAGGTGGATGAAGCTAGGTTAGAGTGGGAGTAGGACAAGGATATATAATTTTAAATTCAAAATATCCATAAAGTTTCTATAGCCTTTAAAAATTTTGAATGGAAAGATAATACCCTATAGTATAAGGATATATTATACTTTTGCAAATATTAAGAGATGAAGCATAATATTCTTGCAAAGTTACATGCATGTACAATTGTGGAACACTCTAGGTTTTTGAAAACTTTTCACAAAATCAAGTAAGAAGGATTTTTGGAAGTACTCAAGGGAGATGTACAAATGTTTACTGTAGAATTATTGATATGCTAATAGAATAAAGGTGAGATAGTTAAGACCTCAAGTACGTTACAACCTTTATCAATTTCTAATCAAAGGTGGGGGGAGGTTTCCATGGATTTCATCATAGGTTGCCTTGTTCTAAAGGTAAGAATGTTATCTTGGTAATTGTGGATAGGCTTATAAAATATACCCATTTTTTTCCCTCTCACACCCATTTATATCTAGTATAGTAGCAATTTTTTTTTTCTTGAGGTAATTCTAAAATTACATGGAACCCCTAAAATAATTGTAAGTGATTATGATCCTATTTTCATTAGTAATTTTTAGACTAGACTATTTTCCTATCTGGGTATTTAGCTGGCTCATATCTCATCTTACCACCCATGATCTAAAAATTAATCAAATGGTGATTCATTATTTTGTATCAAATAAGCAGGAATGTTGTGTTAAATGACTACCACTTGTAGAATTGTGGTATAACACATATTTCCATACCTCTTCTAAATTGTTTCCATTTATAGCACTATATGGTTACCATCCACCTTCCATCAATTCTTGATTAAAGGGAAAAACCAAGGTTTGATATATAGATGAGCACATTCAACATTAACAAGAGGTTTTAGCTAGTTTGAGAGAGAATTTGGTCTTGGCATAAAATAGGATGAAGTAGTAAGCATATCAACACCATAGTGAGTGACATTGTGACATGGGTGACTGGGTCTTTATATGTTTTTAGCCTTACAAGTATATGTTATTGAAGTAATATAAAAATTAGAAAAAACATTCTCATAAGTATTATGGCCCTTATCAGGTTGTGCAAAAAATTATAATCATGGCTTACAAGCTAGATATGCTTCATTCATATCGCATACACCTAGTGTTTCATGTTTCTTTCTTAAAGAAGGTCATTGGACAAAAATTTTCAAACTAGATAGTGCTAACAGACATAGATGAAGAAGGATGAGTCATTATGGAACTAAATAAGATCCTAAAAACACATACTAAGAGGTTAAGAACCAAAGAGATTAAGGAATATCTAATCAAGTGTAATAACCTAAGCAGTGAGGATGTAACTTGGGAGGGTGAATATTTTCTACAATAACACCTAGATTTGTTCAAAATTGAGAGTAATGTTGGTTCTAAGGGTAAGGGCATGATATGACCCTAACCTATCACATGTATTAGGATAGGTATAGTTGACTTGAGGCTTACTCATTCATCTCTAATGTTATATCACATTTCTAAATGCATTCATTTGGTTATTAGGTTGGCCTATGGAGTAACCATGGCCTAATTATAATATAAATAAGAGGTACATAGCCTAATATTGTTTTCCCCTATACCACCACTTGAAACCAACACAAACCTCTCTTATACGTCTCCCTAAGATTTGACACCTCCCTTATACACTCCTCTAAGAAATTCACCACTTCAAATATCCACTACCTAAGTTAAACCCTATTTTTATATTTTACCAAACAAAGTTATCCTATTCCAACCTAGTTATTAAAATACAATCATGTTATGGGATTAGTTTGACCTTGACTAACCTAGTTTAGGACCTAACTACTTTATTTAAAAAAGAACAAGTTTGATTGGGTCAACTCTATCAGATAAAACTTCAAAAGAGTTTAGGGTTAGATCCATCTATATAAACACATCCTTTTCATCATTTTCATTAGAGAGATATAGTTAAACATTCATTCATTATTCTTTATAATCTTTTCTTCCACCATTATACTTGAGGAGTCATTACTTAGGGTTTACACTTAGAGAGAAGAATCTTGCCTTATGGAAAAGTCTTGAATGATTAAGATAAGTCATACAAAATAGATATAGATTATCTTAGGGATCCTTAAAAACCACAACAAACTCTTGTAGAGCACCATTATCTAAGTGATAGGTTGAGCCTCTATGGGTTCATCTTCAAGGTAAATATCACTAACTCTTACTCTTGTATTTTAGTAGATAGAAGTAACATAAGTAATGGATTTTGAATGTATTTATATTTCCATGCACTAGGTTTATATATATATATATATATATATATATATATATATATATATATATAAAATTAATTATAATTCTTCTATGTATGCTTACTTTTATGTTTATAACCCCCATTTTGTGCCACATGCTTTGGTGAGCACTAAGATTTTACTTTACTTTGTCATTTAATTTGATAAGAAATTATGGGACCTAACTAGGGTTATTATGTGGTATTAATTTAATAAAATATTTGGAACCATCTCTATTAATATTGTGTGGTAAGATACCCCTTAGGTATAGTGGATCCATATTGGTCATGAGCCTGATTATCTGAATTTACTAACAAGCAGAAGGGCTAGTGTGATTTACCTTTTTTGAGATAGGATTGATTTGTAGATAAGCTTAAATTTCCCTTGTATACATTCATGTGAACACAACATAAACTACCCTTATAGGTTTTATTTCACACTTTCATTTATTATCATTTATTATATATTTTCATTTTTATATTACTAAATCAAATCTATTGACTTAGTCTAACATTCTATGTGTAGGATTAACACATACTCACTATGATTAACTATGTATTTCTATGTGTAATTCATCTTCAACCACATGTAACTAAATCAATCAATTTGACTAAGTTCACTTTTTTACATACAGGTTTTCAAACTCAGTCGACCTAGTCAACTCTATTAGTAGGCTAAAAATCATCATCTAAACAACACAATATAAAAAATATCAAATTTAGCATCTTAAAAATTATCAAGTTCATTCTTACCATATTAGTCATTTATAATATTTATTTATAGTCCTATTTTTCATAGTTTTCAATCTATGAAATTGTAATCTTATAATGAACTAGGACAACTAGATTGACATAGTTATGTATTTTGATTCCCTACCTAGAAAACTCAGTCAATTCATTTGATTATGTTCTTATGGCTCTTAATTCAATAGATAACATTGACCCAGTTGATTCTATTATGCACTATTTATAACATGGTCATTTGAACCGACCCTATACTCTTTAAGTAAAGGAATTAACTCATCTTATTAGTAATTAATTCACTTTTCATTTTATTTCTTAGAGTAACACATAGAATAAATAGGAGGTTTTACTTTATCAATTTATTCACACTATATTTCTTTTTCACACACTTCCAATCCACATGACATTAAAAAACATTAAACATATTTTACCCAAGGTTTACTTACTTTGATTTCATCACTAAGGAGGGAGATGACTCAATTTTATAGTTGAGTATAAATATATGGTTGATGGCATATATTAGAAAATTACCCAAAACCCTTATGACTATGATATTGTAAAGTGAGGGGTTAGGCCTCCATACCAAGCCATTACTTTCACAAATACAGATCCCTTTCAGCCCTAACTATCCAAAACCATCCTTAGATTTCCTTTTCAATTCTTTATTTATAGATAACTCTCTATCACATTTATTTATAAAATTATTATAATTTAAAACATTCAAGAATGACCACATTGATTAACATTTTTTATTTTTGATACTTACTATTTGATAATTGTATGATGTATTGAAAAACGTGTATCATCTAGTGTTGGTGCAAGGTTTATGTTGTGTACCACAACTAGATCGAATGGATTGATACAGTTGTTTGTGTGTTTATTTTAAATATTCTATAAAAAATAATGAGATCATCTATATTCATAATTGTCAAAACCTATCTCTACCTTCTTAACATAGCCAATATTTTTAAATGTGTCTCTTTTAGTCTTTATTTTATATATATAACATAGTCATTCTATCTGACCCAATCTCTCATAGGCTGATCAATATTCCTTTCTATAGAACATATTCATTATGTCTAACCCAATCTCACATAGGCTAGTCTTTAGTGCCTCCCCAAAAAACATAATTGACTGACCCGACTATGTCCTTTCATAAATTTTTATATTGAACTTCCATCCAAACTCTATCAACGTAGTTGACTTTATACCTCTTGGTTGATACTATTTTGTATCTAGTTGACTTTGCTCCTATTTTTCACCTTTGCTTTTTGATCTCAAATTCTTATTCCCATCATCATTAAATCCCCTATGCAAATCTTTTTGGATAACCTTAATCCATTTGATGATATATGATATTTTATTTCCTTCCAATCTTCTCTACCTAAGAGGATTCTCACTCTTGTTGCACATTTTCTCACCCCTCATCTTTGGAATACAATAGGGTACAAATTACTTCAACTAATGACACTGATGGATCATATCTATTTTAAACTTCTCAAGATAATTATTTCTTTAAATCACTTTATTACACTATAAGGGGAATCGACACAAGATTAACCAATAAACTTATAGGAAAATTTTTAAACACCACTCAACAACCCACCCCCTAATACCAATTGAAGGAATATTCCTCCTACCAATCCTAACAATCCACCTTTTGACACTAATAAATCTAATCCACCAATTCACACCACTCAAATTCTTGCACAAATAGTGCAAAAAATGAACATTATGCAAACATCTAATACTTCTGAAATGATTCAAACACAACATCATTTATTAAACATGGTTAATCAATTTCCTACTCTCCTACTTTAAAATAACTAAAATTTCATACCTCCACCTCTTAGAGATGTCATGGGAAATATCATTCCCCAACCCATTATGCATAAGAAGAGTCTCAAAAATATTTAAAATTGACCTTTATCCCCCTTTATTATTTATTTTGATATTGGAAATATCTATCTGACTATTAAATATGATGGGACTAAAGACCCTACATCTTTCCTTAAATCATTTTGGTAATCTTTATAAAGAGTGGATTTAAACTAATAACTTCACCACTGCTAAAGTTTTAGTAAAAAATTCATAGGATATGTATTATAATGGTATAATCAACTCTCTCAACATTTTATATGGTAACTAGAGGATTTAGTCATTCCTCTAGTTAAGGAAGTTTAACACAATGATCTTCTTAAAAAATTTCTTAGCAATTTCATTAATGTTAAATAATCCCATTGTGAATCATCTAATGATATCATTAAATAATGGACATATTTGGCCCACAAAGTCAATCATAACATGTCAAATGATAAATTATTTAAACTATTCATAACTACCTTAACACATTCCCTTTAATACAAGGTTTGAAAATTTTCTCCCTAGTCACTAAACGATGTCATTGATCAAGCTAAAAGATAAGACTTTCTTATGAAATAGTTTTATCCCAACATTAAAAACATCAAGGGATATTTTCAAAACTCCACTAATGAAATCACTAGTAATCCTCCTCAAACAAAACTAGGAGTAGCCAAAATGGATAATCCCCAAGCTTCCCATGCACCCCTATTTGTTCAAGAAATGAAAAAAAAATAGCACTTTATAAACCTTTCACTTATGCCAATAATCCACCTACATGGTATGATCCTAATTTTTTTTTGGTTTCATGTTGATGTTGGTCATTCCCATGAAATATGTCATGGAATTACTAAATTTTCTATATATTTTATGTTAGGAGATATATTCAATAATGATTATATGATTAAAATACATTATAATAATTATGTTAACACCTCTCAAAAGAAATAAATTACTAAGCCTTATTCCTCTAAAAATCCAAAAACTTTTTCTACCTCCAACACACAACATTCAAACAAGGATATATGTGCAATTGACATTCACTATGAACAATATTATACCAATTCTTAAGATGTGAATGTCACTAAAGTCAATTATTGACATAAACCAATCCATAAATATCTCGTCACTAAACCAAAAAAACCATCACTTGAAGAAAAATTTCTCAAAGACAACACTTCCACTACCATACCTTCTAACACAAATGAGGATACACTTCCACGACCAAAACTTAAAAATGCCTCTCTTCCTATAAAAAACATTCTACCCTTCATGCCTCATTTTGGTTCTTCATATTATAAATCGTAATGTAATTTATTAGAATATCTCAACTCCATGCCTTATAAAATAACCCTCATGGATTTAGTTATTACTTCTCCATATCAACACAAATTATTAATTCAATAATTATAATACATTTAATAACCTCTTTCACTTGAAGTAGAACAACCTCTTCAAGAGCCTACATCAATAAAAGTACACACTATTTAAATTTTTTATCCTTCTTCCAAAACTTCCATAGAATTCATTGAAGAAGATATGATCAATGATTAAATTATTTTTCAATCTGAATATACACCTCTTTTCATTAATATCATAATTAATACCACCTTATTCAAAAAGTTTTAATAGATGAAGTTTCAAGAATTAATTTTACCTCCCTTTGGTTATTTCAACAACTTGGGTATACCAAAGGTCACCTTAAGCAAAATTTTCTCACATGTCAAGGTTTTGATAATAAAAATCAAAAATCACTTGGTTGTATTTTTTCTCATCCTCACTATTGGACCCAAGACCATACATACCAAGATCATGGTTATTGATTTACCATTATCCTACAATATACTCCTAGGTCCCCATGGACACATCACATGAGGGCTATTACCTCCTTAGATAGTCAATGTATCAAATTCATACAAAATGGAAAACATTATAAGCATGAGGTTTATCCTAATCCATGGAGTATTCAACTACCTAACCCCAAATCTTAGTATCAAATTCCAACCCTTCCACAAATTAATAGTGCACCTCTACCTAAGTTCATTAACATGAATCCATATTTACAAGTCACTCTTGTATATTTTGATGATGATGAACCTAATGACTTAAAAAACACTTATAACACTACTAATTTACCTCCTTATATTTTAGAATGGCTTCTTCCTTATTTTTTACCACATGATCATACTATCCCTCTAGTTGATAAGATCATTGAACTTCCTCCTCTATGTATTGCACATGAATCTTCTTACATATAATATGTAATAAATATGGAGTGGTAAGATTATTTTAAAATAATTTAACAATGTTACATAAAAAATTTAGTGATGTAGGTGTATCTCCTATGATTCTCCTCTAGATATAGATGCATGTACGATTTCCCACACCTAAGATGACAACTATATCATGACTTAAGCCCAATCATGTGACTTAGACATATAACACTATCAACATACCTTAGCCAAAATACATGCTTTCAAATACAATGCCCATGTCATTCATATATCAATTGATAGTAAATTATAAATTGAAGGTCATATATCACCAACTAATCCTCCATTGTTTGATACCTCTTGGGTAGTTGAACAAATCTTACCTCTATAAAATTAATAAATTTTAAAACCATCTATACCTTCTATATCAAAAATTAATATACCAACTCTCATTATTTACAATGATCCTATAGATACCACTAAGTCTATCCACCTCACTTAAACCAAACCACATCTATAACACAACTTAATACACCTATTACCAATCTGGTTGACTCCAATACACCTAAAATTACCCTTGATGATAAAGTAATAGATGTATGACAAATACATTATAAATATGATCTTCATGGTAATAAAATAATTTATCTTGAAGTAGACATGGAATTATATGAACCCTTAATACACTCCTTAGTGATGAAGCCATGAATGTGTTGGAGAGTTACCATTGATGTCATGGAGGTGTACAAGTGAGTGGATGAAGTGTCTTGATGGTCTAAGTGTCAATTACAAAGTGTGTAGTGTGCTTGTCCTAGTATGTTTGAAGGAGGCTTGGTTGATATTTATTTTTGGTATGATTAGAGATGGGTCTGAAGTATTGATCATGTGTGAGGGGTCTTATCAAAGGTCAAGGATGTTTGGAGATCTTGTGGAAGTGCATGGTATTCATTTGGTTCTTCATTATGTTCATCTTAACATAGTTGGTTCTATGATAAAAAATTTGAGTAGGCAATTTGATGACATCACCATTTATGTGTATGGATGAGTTAGGGGGATTTGATCAAATGGGTGTGAGAAAATTAGTCTCAAGTTTCTATGGTCTAAATTTTAGGTTATGTAGTTGAATGGAGAAAAAGATATAATTATGAAAATTTGGATTTCTAGGTGGTTTGAAATGTTTTCCCATACTTAGCCAAATTTACAAAGGAGATCTAATGATGCATGTTTAATTGAAACACAAATTTATATCATGATATTAATCTAAACTTAATTTCTAAGTTCAAGTAGATATAAGTAAGTAGTTTTATGGTGTTATATTTTACATGCATGAAGGTTCTAGGATCAGCTTGATATATAGATGGATTCCCCTATGAAAGAAGATCATATGGTTTAAATTTCAAGACATGCAATTGAGCACAACAAAATTTATTATTGTTCAAATTTGGCCTTCTAGGTTGATTTTAGAGGTTCCCATACTTAGCCAATTTTGGAAAGGGAGATATAATGGTGCATGTTTAATCACATCACAGATCCAAAATGTGAAATTTATATGACTTGATAAGGATATAACAATGACTATTATACTTATCAAAGATATAATGATGAGCATGAAACCTATCAGATAGAGATAAATGGTGAGTGGGTATTCATACATGTAGATATATGATGCATATTAAGTAA
Organism: Torreya grandis; assembly: GCA_037957365.1. Taxonomy (NCBI): domain Eukaryota; kingdom Viridiplantae; phylum Streptophyta; class Pinopsida; order Cupressales; family Taxaceae; genus Torreya; species Torreya grandis. Next base: position 817,629 of record JARHVA010004506.1, read on the forward strand.
AATAGTTCAAATTGACAAATTTTTAATGAAGTTAAAGTCTAGGCTACTCTTAAAGACATCAACAGAGTGTCTTTATTCCAAATTGTTAAGAAGTAATGAGATGATGACAAATGGTTAATGTTTAATAAGAAGAAAAGGTAAATAATGAGCTAATTTCAAGGGATATCAATGATGCATATTCATTCAATATATGAGAGGGAATGAGATTTTGACAAAGTGTTTGAATTTTAATAGTTTTTCAATGACTGTTGGAATTTAAATACTCAAATTTATGAGAAAAGACCAATTTACAATTTTTGTGCTATAAGTTTTGATTTATGTAGAATTTGATCAGGGTGTAAAATGAAAAGTTATATAATAATTCATGGTGTATCCACAAAACATATTTAAAACTTTTTAGTGTTTGTATAGTTAAATTTATTTGCCTCCAAATTTGACTATGTGTTTTACCATGGTCTATAAGTGACCTGAGATGGATAATTGAGTTTGTTCTAATGGTATTTGGATGTTTCAAGGTGACTTAGCTATTGGAGAGTGTTTTATGATCCTTGAGGATGAGATTTATGGTTTTTGGAGGTTTGAATAATCCATATTTAGTATGAACAAATTCTTAGAATTTGACTGTGTTCATTCATGGTGTTCTTGTGTATAAAGTCAAAGATTGTTCTATTTATCTTTAGCAGAGGTGTGTAATGATGACTATAATATTTTGAGGATGTCAAAGGGGTAATGTGGAGTGGACAAATTTATAATTAGTCCTATATTTAAAAATTTCTCAATGAAGTGATAAATGGGTGAATAGGTCTCCATAATACCTATAAGGGATATTAAGGCCTAATCGAAATGTGTAACTGCTTAAGTGTGACCCATAGTTGTTGAAGCCAACTTGTGTGGATGGTATTGAGATATGATAAATGTATTAAGGGATAAGAAAATTATTATGGATGACCTAGAAGATAATAATCATGATGGATCTATAAAAGGTGAAATCAAAGGTGGTAATTTCTAGACATGATAGAAGAGGTGTATGCGAGTGTTGTGGAGCGAAGAAAAGAAGAAAGAGTGTGTGTCTAGTGGATGGGTTATAGAAAATAGCAATTTTATGACTATGTATATGACTTATAGGTCATATTTTTTATGTCATAAATATTACTCTTATAGGTTTGAAGATTGAGGATGAGCAAAGAGGTATAGAGTGATCCAAAAGGATGTTTTGGATGCCTTAAGCATGAGTGAAGGATATATGATGTCCATGTAAGCTTGTTAGTTCATTTGAGATGAATATTAGAGTGTGGGATATGTGTATGACTATTTTTTCATATTTTTGAGGTTGTGATAGAGTTATTTTTGAGAAGTGTAGAGTGATCCAAAAGGTGATTTTGGATGTCTATGAGTGTGTGACGAAGAGAAGGGGGTTATGTTTATAGGGTGTTGCCATTAGATTGGTAGGAAATAAGTGATTAGGAGTTTTTCTTATCATAAGTGTTTGGAGGGTTTTCAAAATATAGGTTAGAAAGAATTGACCATCCTTAGGGGTAGGTCCTCCTTATGAAGTAGGTGTTTTATTAAATTAAGGTTAAAAGGACTTGATCATCTTTAGGAATAGGTAATCATTGTGAAATAGGTGTTTCACTAAATTTAGGTTAGAAGGACTTGACCATATTATGGGTAGGTGTTCCTTATGGAACAAGGATTTCACTAAGTTCATGTCAGAAGGACTTGACCATCTTAGGGGTAAGTGTTCCATGTGGAATAGGTGTCTCACTAAATTTAGGCCAGAAAGACTTGACCATCCTCGGGGTAGTTTTTCCTTGTGGAATAGGTATTTCACTAAAGTATCATGTTTGAATAATTATTATAGGATAATTAGTCCATAATTTTTTAGGATTGAGAGTAGGTTTTATTCCCCAAGAGGGTTTACCACATAGATCTTTCATTATGTATGTGATCTTGCATTGTCTATTGTTCATTGCTATAAACATCTTGAATGATTCATGAATGGTTTTATTGAATGATTAAGTTTTTGAAGGGTTTAGAAATTTAATTGGATTATTTTACACCACTAATTCATTCACCCCTCTTACTAGCTTGTACCTCTAATAATTGGTATCAGAGCAAGTCCTTTGGTAAAGGCTTAACAACTTGAAGGAGATCCAAGATACAATATGGGTAGCCACCAAATGTAAGGAGGTTTTTCCACTAAGAAAGAAATAATGTTCAATAGATATAATTATGTTTTTTGGAGTGTAAGGATGAGGACCTATATCATGTCCCTAGGGTTAGACACTTGGAAATCTATTGTGGATGGTTATTCTGCACCTACTATTCCTCCATCCAATATTGTAGATAAGAAGTTGTGTGAGAAAAATTATAATGAAGTTAATGCTATCACTTGTGATCTTTTAGAGATTAAATACACCAAGGTAATCCATTGCATATCTACTAAGGAAATGTGGGATAAATTGAAGACTATTTATGAAGTAGATTCAAAGGTTAAGTTGGGAAATTTGTAGATTGACCAAAGATAATTTGAGAGTATTAAGATGAAGGAAGAAGATTCTATGATATCCTTTTTGTAGAGAGTTGATGAGATTGTGAACATCATCTAAGGTCTTGGAGAGAAGCTTGAAGAAGACACTATAATTTAAAATGTATTAAGGTCTCTCTCTCTCTCAATTTTGATTCAAAAGTATCTACTATAGAAGAAATTCATGATCTTACTCTATTGAAAATGGATGAATTACATGACATCTTTACTACTTATGAGATGAGAGTACATGATGATATACCACCAAAAAAGGAAGTAGCATTCAAGATAGAAATGAAGCCAAAGAAGAAGTTTGAAGGTAATAAACTCAAGGAGGATGACATAGCTAATATTGATGAAAATGAACTAATTACTTTGTTTACAATGAAATTGAAAAAAGGGTTAGGGAAGTATAAGGGTAAATTACCCTTCAAATGATTCAATTGTGGAGAGGTAGGATAGTTTTCTAATAAGTTCCCTCATAAGCATAATAAGAATGATTATGAAGATCATGGTGATGGCAAAAATGAATATAAGAAGACATATAACTCTGATAAAAGGAAGAAAGGATTCAAAAAGTATGGCAATAATAATAAGTCCTTAAAGAATAAGAAGAGCCTCTACACTAATAAAGATTGTAGCTCATTAGATGAGAGTGAAAATAGTGACTCAAATTATGATCATGAAGATGATGGTCCTATTGAAGATAAAGCCCTATTCATGGCTGAGGAAGGAAGTTGATCATATAAAAATGAGTCTACTTAGAGTGATTCAGATGATGATAAAGATGAGGTGGACTATAAGACTAAACTGATGAAAGTTCTTAAAGAACTAAAGATTGAGAAGAAGATTAAAAAGAAGACTGAGTCTCAAATGAAGGACTATGAAGAGTAATTCAATGTGTTTGAGGAAATAATGAATGAAGACAACAAGGAGTATGAAGATGTAGACAAGCATCTCAATTGTTAATTAGAAGTCCGATCTACAAGCTTGAAAGCTAAAGAAGATGAATGCTCAAGGTATGTAATTAAAAATGAGTCATTAAAAGATGGGTTAGAGAAGACATCTAGTAAGATGAATTCATTTATGATATTTTAAAATAAATCAAGTGATCTAGATAATATTCTAAGTGATCAAAATAATATAAGTGATATAACTAGTCTTGGATATAAAGAAGAATCAAAAAATGCAACTCAAAACAAGATAAAGACAAATGTAAAATGGACCTTGAAGGTCAAGAATCAGTCAAGGAATGAAGATGCTAGAAAAATTAAGATAAATTAGATCAAACAACTAAATACCATGAGGTATGTAAGTTTCAATGGTTATTGTTACACATGTAATCAGTTTGGGCATAGAGATAGAGAATGTAAGAGACCTATTAGAAATGATTTTTCATGGAACTATGATGGGGGTCATTAGTCAAAAGGTGAGTATTATTCAAAAGGATTAATTTATTTCAATTATCAAAATAATGGACACTGAAAGATTTTTTTCTAATGAGGAAAGGCAGGATAATATTCTTGCAAAAGGTATAGTGTGCTTCAATTGTCAAGAGAGAGGTCACATTGCTAGATTCTACAAGAAAAGGCCTACAAGATAGAATAGGTTTAATCAGGTTCCTAGAGTGAAATAAATAAGGTAAGTTAACTCATGGAAACCAAAGGTGGTAAGTATGAGTCATGATGAGTCTACATGTCCAAGTAATTTTTTTTTGTTATGGTGGATAATGTTATAGAATTTAGAGAGTGTCAAGATCTCTCATTATCTGCCCATGTTGTGAATCAAGAGACCAAGCTCAAGGAGAAGACCAAGGTTCTGGTTGAGGCTAGTTATGAGGTGTGTTTGGATGATAATGAGCAACTTTCTATGTGTGATCAAGTTTCAAGATTGGCTCCTATGTTGTCAAGGTCTAAAAGTGATGTTTTGTAATGCAAAGAAGATACTTTAGTGATCAAGGTATGTCAGCATTCCGTAGTTGCTCCAAATGTTATATATCCTATCATAGAAGAGAAAGTAATTGATGTAGTAAAGGAACAAGTTGTCAAAGTTTAGACTATGAAGAACAAGAACAAGAAGTCTTATAGCTATAAAAGGATTTTAGTGGTTACTGAGGAGATGTGGGTCACACCTAGCTTCACTTTGTTTTAGAGCATTGTGGTGTAAAGGAGGTCTTTCTCTATGCTTCTTAAGATACTCATTTTAGTGGAGAAGCAAGTGTTTTTGTGGTGTTATTCATAAGGTCCTAGAAGGCAAGAGATGAGTGTTTCTAGTTGGATTTGATGTCTCAATATGGGAGAAGTGATTTGATGAGGTGAGAGTGATGTCATAAGGTGTTTTTATTGTGTATGTAGTGTCTATAAGATCAGAATGGTTGTTTTTATGTGGAATAATGAGATTGATGGAATTTAAAGAATATTTTGATGCTCAAAAAGGTCTTTTTAGCTCTTTATGATATGTTCCAAGTGGTTTTGTGTCTTGATGATCCTATTTGTGCCTTTTGGAGGTTTTTGTGTGCTCTTGGGTTTATCTTTCTTATTGTAGATCAAAGCCATGGTATAGGAATTAAAGGTTCCCAAAGGTGTGAAGGCTCAAATATTGGTCTATATGTGTGTGATGCTTGTCTCTAGGTATGCAATAAGTTTCAGAGGTGGGTGTTGACCAGAAGGAGGTTTTTTTACCTTGTTTTTTTGAGATTCGAGAGTTTTGGGCTATGTTAAAAAAGGGGTTTTCCTTCTAAGTTGAGGTATGAGGATTCTTAATATTTTTAATAGGAATAATTGGGTGTCAAATAAATATTCATATAGATTTTAATGTTTTTTTTCAAATTATTCAAGTTTTTTGTCAAAATGGAGGCCTAATTAGCTAGTAGATTTATGAAGGAAGTATGTTGCATAAGAGGACATAGGTTATAAAAATTGTTTTTTTTAATGGGGAATATGAGATTGATATAAATATGAATTTTTATGTCTTGAATGTATGTATACTAAAAGTTGTGGGATCTGCAAGTTCTAAGTAGCGCTATAAGGAGTCTAGATATGCCTAGTGTGAAGATTTGATTTTTTTGCTTAGTTTATCCAAAATATTAAGGAATGAGTGTTTCAAGGTGAGTTATTAGATTGGTTTAGAACATGTTTCCTATTTTGTGAGTGGCATGAAGTTCTATTTCTGGTCCTTGAGGTGGTTTGAGAGAGAAGGCTAGTAAGCCTGTGTGGTGGTTTTTCATGGTGTGTGAAGATTTGAAGATGATCAAGAGGTGAAATGGATAAAATATCTTAGGTTGGAGTCCCTATTATATGTTTCTTATTGATTTCCATTATATTTTAGTTCTTTTTTGTTTTTTTCTTCATTGGTTGTAGTGCTTAGTTGAAAAGAGTATTGGCATGTAACAAGAAGAAGTTGTCAAGGCAAGAAGAGGTAGGCTCAATGTAAGGGGGAGTTTGTATCATTTTTATAAGTTGTTCCTCTACTATAGGTGGTATTTTTAGGTCCTCATTATTATTTTGTGCCCACTTTTTCATTGTGTCAAATGGGGAGAAGGTTATTATTGTGAGAGTGCTTAAAGAGAGAGAAGGAAGGTGATCTATATGATGCGTGTTGACATCAATTACAAAGTGGGAGACTTTTGGAGAGTTTTCAGTGATGTCATGATGGTTTTTAGGTGAGTGGATAAAGTGTCTTAATATCCTAAGTTTCAATGACAAATTGTGTAGTGTGTTTATCCTAGTATGGTTGAAGTAGGCTTGGTTGATCTTTGGTTTTGGCATGATTAGGGATAGATATGAAGTGTTAAGCATGTGTGAGGGATCCTATAAAAATTAAAGGATTATTGGAGAGCTTATGAAATTGTATGGTATTCATATACTTCTTCATTATGTTCATCTTAGCATAGTTGGTTCTATGATATAAAAATTTGAGTAGGTAGTTTGTTGGCAGCACCATTGCCATATATGGATGAGTCAGGGGAAATTGGTCATATGGGTTTGATCATATTAGTCCAAAGTTGATATATTATAATTTTTAGGTCATGAAATTGAGTGAATAAAAATATATAACTATGCAAAGTTTGATTTTTAGGCAATTTACAATGTTTTCCCATACTTATCTAAATTTACAAAGGAGATCTAATGGTGTGCATTAATCACATCATAAATATACAACATGAAATTAATATGAGATTAATGTCTAAGTTCAAGTCGATCCAAGTAATTAGCTTTATGGTGTTATATTTCACACACATGAAGGTTCCAATATTAACTTGATATATGGATGGATTCCCCTATGAAAGATCATATGGTTTAACTTTCAAGACATACTATTGAGCACAACAAAAGTTACTAAGGTTCAAAGTTTTCCTTCTAGGAAGATTTAAGAGGTTATCATAATTATCCAATTTTACAAAGGGAGATATAATGGTGCATTTTTAATTACATCACATATCCATGGTGAAAAATTAATCTAACTAGATATAGATCTAACAATGAGTGTTATACTTATCAGAGATCTAACAGTGAGTGTGAAACCTATCAAATACAGATCAATGGTGAGTGGGTGTTTATATATATATATATATATATATATATATATATAATGTGTATTAAGTCCAATAGGTAAAATTTATATATGTTTAATGAATTTACAGTCCAAGTTACTCTTGAAGAGATTGATAGAGTGTGTTTGTTCTAAATTATCAGGGAGTAGTAAGATGATGAAAAGTAATCGATATTTAACAATAATCAAAGGTAAATACTGAGATACTTTCAAGGGAGATTAATGATTCATATTTACTAAATATATGATAGGGAATGATATGTTGTCAAAGTGTTCAAAGTTTAATAGTTGCTTAGTGACCATTGGAATTCAAATATTTGAATTTGTAAGGGAAGACTATTCTACAATTTTTGTGCTATAACTTTTGATTTATGCATAATTTGATCATGGTGTAAAAACAAAATTTGTAGAAGAATTCATATCACATATATATAACCTAGTTATAATGTATGAATTTTTTTATATTAAAATTTATTTAGCTCTAAAGTTGACCATGTGTTTGACCATGGTTAGTAAGTGACCCAAGATGGATAATTAAGTTTGTTCTGAGGGTATTTGGATGTTTCAAGGTGACTTATATATTGAAGAGTGTTTTATAATCCCTAAGGATTATTTATATGGTTCTTTTAGGTTTGAATAATCCATATTTAGTATGAAAATATTCTTATAAGTTGATTTTGTGTTCATTCATGGTGTTCTTGTGTATAAGGTCAAAGATTGATCTATTTGGCTTTACTAGAGATTTGTAATGATGACTGTAATTTTTTGAGGATGTCAAAGGCTTAATTTGGAGTGGACCTATGCATTTTAAAGTAGTATAATGTTGCTAAATTTCTCAATAAAGTGCTAAATGGGTGAATATGTCTCCATGAGACCTATAAGGGCTACTAAGGCCTAATTGAAAGGTGTAGATTCTTAAGAGTGACCCATAGTTGATATGGCCAACCTATGTGGGTGGTATTGAGATATGTTATATGTATTAAGGGATAATACAATTATTTTATCCAAATTAGAAGATAATAATCATGATGGCTCTATAAAAGGTGAAATCAATAGTGGTGATTACTAGACTTGAGAAAAGAGGTGTATATGAGTGTTATAGAGTGAATAAAAGATGAAAGGGTGTGTGCCTAGAGGATGGGTTATAGATAATATCAAGTTGATGACTTTTTTTATGACATGTAGGTCATATTTATGATGTTATAAATAGTACTCTTGTAGGTTTGAAGATTGAGGATGAGTGAAGAGGTCTAGAGTGATCCAAAATGATGTTTTGGATACCTTAAGTGTGAGTTAAGGATAGATGATGTCTATTTAATATTTGTGGTTGATTTGAGAGGTAGATTAGAGTGTGTATTATGTGTGTTACCATTTTTTCATGTTACTAAGATTATGATAGAGTTATTGCTGAGAAGTGTAGAGTGATCCAAAAGGTGATTTTGGATGTTTGTGAGTGTGTGAATAGTGAAGGGGGATATGTTTGTAAGGTGTCTCCATTAGATTGAAAAATAATAAATAATCAAGAGATGTTCATATTATAGGTGTTGGGAGGGTGCTCAACATATAGGTGATAATGACTTGACCATACATAAGAGTAGGTGCTCCTTATGAAATAGGTGTTTCACTAAACTCAGGTCAGAAGGACTTCACTATCCTTAGGGGTAGGTGCTCCTTGTGAAATAGGTGTTTCAATAAATTTAGGTTAGAAGGACTTGACCATCCTAGGGGTAGGTGTTCCTTGGGTAATATGCGTTTCACTAAATTTAGGTAAAAAGTACTTGACCATTTTAGGGATAGGTACTCCTTATGGAACAAGTGTTTCACTAAATTCAGGTTAGAAGGACTTGACCATCTTAGGGGTAGGTTCTCCTTATGGAATAGGTGTTTCACTAAATTTAGGTCAAAAGGACTTGACCATCCTAGGGCTAGGTTCTCTTTGGGGAATATGTGTTTCAATAAAATTTTATGTTTGCATACTTATTATAGGACAAGTAATCTATGTGTCTACCATCTTAAGAGTGTGTTTTATACCATAAGATGGTTTCCCATATAGATCTTGTGTTGTGTTTATGATTTTTTATTATCTATTGTTCATTACTATAAACATATTGAATGCTTCATGAATGGTTTTATTGATTACTTAAGTGTTTGAAGGGTTTATAAATTTAATTGGATTATTTTCCATCATTGATTCACCCCCTAGTGGTTTGTACCCCTAATAACATGAGATAGTCTATGATAGATAACCTTAAATTCCATGACAAAATCATAAAATTAGAAACTTAAAATAAAAATATCCTCATTTTAATAACTTCATTGCTAGTGTGGACCCCCAAAAAATTCCTATTTATTATCTTCCTAATTTTCCATATCATTTTTAATAAAGAAATGATATACTCATTAAAGAAATAAGAATATAATATAGTACATCATCATGTCCTAGACCCATAACTATCTCAAAATAACTCATGCCAATAGAACATGATAACTTTATCTTATTATTTAACAAGTATCATGAAACCTTAATATGTTCATATGAGGATATGATAGGTATTGAGCCTAATATCATTGTGCATAACATCATCATCTACCTAGATGCAAAATTTGTCTGACAAAAATAATGGAAATTTACACCTTATCCCATATAGAAATTGTCAAACTTTTTAATGCCAAGTGTATTAAACCTAAATACTATTATGAATGGGTATCAAACATTGTTCCAATTTGTAAAAACATCACCATGATCATTTTCATATGAATCAAGTTTTTCAATGTTAAACTCATGTACCTAAAGAATAATTATATATTACCTTCAATAGATGCCATTGTAGATTCCACTATTAGATATGAAATGTTATCACTTATGTATTACTTTTTAGGTAATAATCAAATCCACATAACCCATGAATACCAACAAAAAATAATGTTTATTATGGAATGGGTCATCTATTACTATGTCAAAATGGCTTTTGGCCTTAAAAATGCTAGATTCACTTATGAATGTTCCATGAATCATATCTTTAATGATCTTATATAGAATATTGTGTAAACCTATGTCTATGACCTTATTTCCAAATATAAGAGTCACACAACACACCTCACTAATATATCTATCATTTTTAATCTATTGAATAAAAAAAAGTTATACTTAACCCATATAAGTGTGTATTTGGAATAACATCTGGTAAACTTATAGGATTTCTAGTTTATCTTTGTGATATTGATGTCAATCCTACCAAAATAAATGTTATAGTCAACATGACCATTCCTCATTTAATTCTTGACATTTGTACTTATCTTGGCAAACTTAGGGTAATTCAACAATTCATCTTAGAAAGAAGTTATCATATTTACTCTATTAATTCCCTTCTGAAAAAATGTAATTCTATATAATGGACTGATCCATGTCATAAAGCTTTTGATAACATGAAATAAATTTGTATCCATCCTCCCACCCTTAAAATTCCTTCTAATGACCATCCTTTAATTTTAAAAACCATTAAAGCCTTTGATAACATGAAATAAATTTTTATGTGATATGTACATGCTTTGGGTGACTCCCAAATTATCTACCATTAGGTTAATGGTGATCATTAATGTAAAAGTGACAATATCATTACTTATCATTAAATGGAAACCACACTTTCCAAGGAGATTGCTTTTTTACCGTTGAGCCAATTCCAAGAGATCATAATTCCTTAGGTGATTCCCTTGATTCATCAATATCTCTATTTCATATTCATCAAGTACTTAATGACACCCAATTTCTTATCTAAATAATAAAATCATCATCTTCTATCCAATAAAATTATTTTCTCATTTATCATATTAATATTATCACTATTTGACAAAGCCAATGGTACAAAAACATCTAATTCATTAAACATCAAACCTATCCTCTATACTTGGATTCTCATGAAAATATTAGAATACGTGAATAATTCTTTAAATATGTCTTTTGATTCAACACCCTTTATTTACATAATGTAGAAGGTACCCTATTCCACTGTGTGAAGTAAGAAGATGTTCTTATTTTCCTAAAATAAGAACATGGGGGAATTTTTAGTGGTCATTATAGTAAACATGCTACAATATGCAAATGCTTATGTATGGGATATTTTTGGCTTACTTTAGAGAAGGATGCTATTAAATTTGCCAAAAAATGTAATCCTTACCAAATTCATGATGATTTAAACTATGCACCACTAAATTAGATCCAAATTATGGACTCTCTTTTTCAATTATCCATGTGGTGACTAGATCATATCGGTAAGTTACCTCAATCACAAAATGGTCATTCTTTTGAATATTACTATATATTTTACTGCTAATAAATATTTTACTAAATGGGTAGATGTTATGCCTCTTGTTAATGTCATGGTAACCACTATTTATAAATTTATCCTTAACTAAATCATTTATCACTTTGGATTTCCCCATCATATCATTTCTGATAATGGTGTAAATTTCAAAAACAATGACTTGAAATAGTTATGTGCTAAATTTAATATTTATCATAAATTTTCCACACCTTACCATCCATAATGTAATGGACAAGTTGAATCCAATAACAAATTTTTAAATAAATTATTACAAAATACCATCCAAAAAACCTGAATTGATTGACATCTTCACTTATATCCCACACTTTGGGCCTACCATAATAGCATATGTGCTACCACTAGGGCAACACCATTCTCACTAGTAGTATGGGTTTGAATCCATCTTACCATTACAATTAAAACTCCCATCTTTACATATATATCTTCATGGTATCATACTTAATGATGCATTGTGTAAATCTCAACTTCATGCCCTAGACCTTCTTGATGAACACCATCTAGCCACACTTCATTATAACCATCAATATAAGGCTCACATCACCAAATAACATAATAAAATGGTCAAAGTCTAAATTTTTAATGTTGGTGATATAGTTATTAAATTTTATTACACCCATGATAAAGAATGAGAATATGCCAAAAATGGTAGGGTCCTTATTCAGTGAATGATATTCTTGGTCCTAGCACTTACCATCTAAAAACTAATGAAGACCATGTTTTTAAAGAACCCACTAATGCATAAAATTTTAATGAAATATTTTTCTTAAATATTTCCCTTATTTTCATACTCCTCTATATTTTCATACTAACACTTCTTATAAGACTTCTCCAAGGATCTCACCATCTTCAACATTCTATCTTATACATAAACCTTAGAACCTTCTTTTGGTCCTTTGGTTTCTTTAATTCATGAGTTGAATTGTAATACCATGGATAAATCCTAGTTTTCCTCATGAATACCTTTTTCTTTCATACATACAATTTTTTCATAGGTTTTCCCTTTTAATCACAAGTTTATTATTTTATAATGCATTTTACACCAACTTGGGTTCTTATTTTGTGTGTTGCAATGTAATACCTTGGATAGGACTAATATCTCCTCATAATTACCATTTTCACACCATTTTTCACCCATTTGGGTTTTTATTCTATGAGTTGGAGTGTAAGGCCATGGATAGGACCAAGATCTCCTCACAAATACCATTGTTAATAGCATTTTTCACCCACTTGGGTTTCTCTTTTGTGATTTGTAGTGTAATATAATGAATAGGACCAAGCTCTCCTTATAAATCCCATTTTTGCCTTTTTGTACCCACTTGGGTTTATCTTTTATGATTTAAAGTTTAAGATCAATGATAGGACGAAGATATCCTCATAAAATTTATATATTATTTCAATCATTTTTACTAAATTGAGTGTTATTTTTGGTTAAGAAATGGTTACAAGTTTGTGATCCCATATTCTTAGCCTTGGTTTTTGTTTCTTTTGTGTATAAAACTTTCACAACAAACTATGTTATCATGTTTCCCTATAGTTACATACATTCTTGTGATAAGGAATACTACTTATCTATCATTGTATCCCTTTAAAATTATCACATTTTTGTGATTTGAAGTAATTCAAATTGTTTCATGTTCATTTTCCCTTGATTTCCATTCCTTTTAATCCACTTTGGATAAACCAAGGTCAAAGTCAAGATAGCACTTTTATTTCACATGAATAAACAAGACTCTTAGATACCATGCTCTCTAATTCCTCTTTCTTAGCTACCAAGTCCCATGTTTTCAAATGATAGACATTTTTAGCACCCATGTTTGGTTCTTTGAATCTGTATGGAGGAGGAATATCAAAATCTATCAAAATTTAAAAGCTAAACCATTTAAAACAAAAGTAAATGATCAAATGATAATATACTAATCATAAAGTCAACATCACACTAAAATACATGATCTATAGCACATCTCCTATCTCTAATCAAAGTTAAAATTTCATAGTTGGCCTCATACTATATTCAAGGTCCACTAAGGTGTGGTAGGCTAGTAGATTGGGATAGGAGATTTAAAAAATCTATAGTGCTATCTACTTTCTCATGTAATTACCCAAACTTCATAGTAGATTGATGGCTCTATAAGGGGTCTTAATAAATGGGGAAAACATTATGGGAAAGTAGGTCCATTTTAATTTTCATGATTATAGCCTTCATGGGATTGTATTCATACTTAATTTGATAACCCAAGATTTGTGTGGTTAGGATAATTTATTTAGACTCCTTAATTTCAAAAGTCTTCTTATTTTGAAAAACCTAATTTTAGTGTCTTGAATTCAATAAAGAGTTTTTATACCTTGATTTTTACTTCATTTGCCCCACCACCCATTTCATTCCCCTCTTGATAGGAAAGTTTGATTCTAAAGCTATTTCTCCACTTATAAATTACCTCTTATTCATATCATAAAACATGCTACCAGTACATTATTTTGGTTTTATCTATCTTTCAAACACAATTGCATGCTTAGGTGACTATGGTTTATTTTATTTACACCATTGCTTTAAATTTATATAATTCCCTTGGTTTTATTTGAAAAATATTCATTAGAAGTCCCTTTTTTTAGACAAATACATCTATTTCTATATTTTTGTACTTTTTCCATTTTTAATTGAGGTTGGATTTTACTTCTCACTCACCATTGTTGTTTTCCCTTTCATGTAATTTTTACATTATTGATTGAGTAAGGATTGTTACTACTAACTCATCAATGTTATTTTACTATTTCTCTTCCATCTTTGTTTAAGTAGGGATTGTTATTAATTTCACATTGATGTTAGACTTTAATTTTTATTGTATCCTTAGTTTCATTTGGTTTGTAATCCTTTCTTACTTAAGGTATACTTGTTTGATTTTTTTGGTCATTTAGTAGCCTTGTATTTTTAGCTACCTATTTTAATCTAGATTTTGACTTGGTCATTTGGTCCTAGATTAGCATATATCACCCTAGATTACCACATTCCAATTACACCATACCTACATATTTTAGTTATCTTGGCTTCCCTATTTTTTATTTTTTTTCTCTTTAAGTTTTGTATCCTTAGGGTTTGTCCAAAGTAGTTTTTGTGCCCTCCATAATCAAAACTAGAAACACAACAAACCATTTAGTGATAAAGGTAAGTCAAGGTACGCATAATGTGTTTTTCCCAAAGTACCATACCATGTTGTAATTGTGTGACACGTGATGAAATTTGAGTGGGGCATATGTATACACATAATATTTTGTAACTTTATCAATTAATGATGCTTTTTTTCTTGCAAGAACCCATCAAGTCTCAATATCTCTAAGTACATGCCTTAGAGGGTACACCAAGAAAGGGGTGGATAGACCATTGGTGCTTCATAAGACTATTATCATATGTACCACCACTTGAAACCAACATAAACCTTTCTTATACATTTTACTAAGCTTTTATACCTCCCTTACTCACTCTTCTAAGAAAATCATCACTTTAAGATAGCCTCTACCTAAGCCAAAACCTCTTTTTATCTTTTACCAAACAAATTCATCCTAGGCCAACCCAGTTCTTAAAATATAAGCATGTTACAAGTTTAGGTTAGCCTCAACTGACCTAATCAAGGACGTAACTATTTTATTTATTAAATAATGGGGTCAATTGGGCTGAATCTATCAACTAAAACTTCAAAATATTTTAAGGTTAGATCTGGTTATATAAACACATTCTTTTCTCCATTTTTATTAGAGAGAGATATAGTTAATCAATTATTTATGCTTCTTTACAATCTACTCTTCCTCCATTCTACTTTAGGAGTCATTGCTTAGGGTGTACACTTGGAGAGAAGAATGTTATCTTTTGGAAAAGTCTTGTATGCTTATGAAAAGTCATATATCCTAGATCTAGCTTACCTTAATGATACTTATAAACCACAAAAACCTCTTATAAATCACCATTGGCCAAGGGAAAGATTGAACCTTGATAGGTTTGTCTTTAAAGTATCTTTAACCATTGCTCCTCTATTTTAGTATATAAAAGTACCATAAGTAATGGATTTTTTTATGTATTTATATATCCATGTATTAGGTTTATATTTATGTCTAATTAATTATGATTCCTCCATGCATGCTTAATTTTATGTTTATTACTCCCATTCATGCCACATGTGTTACTTTGTCATTTACTTTGATAAGAAAACATAGGACCTAACTAGGGTTATTGTGTGGTATTACTTGACTAGAGTATTTGAAACCCTCTCTAGTAATATTGTTGTAAGATAACCCTTAGTTAGGTCTAACATATCCATATTGTAGTCATAAAAAATGTGAAAATTGGTAACTTGAGTGTGGCTAATGACACCTAACCTATAGGTCTCTCTTACTTGCTTGCATGACCTTCATAGACATCTTTTCATTGATTCCCAATCATCCATAGCCTTCTAGACCTGATACCAACTCAACAAAACTACTCTTTCCATAAAAAATCCATCCCCCTTGGTCCCATCAACTAAGGACAAAAGTGCCCAGCTTGGACTACAACACCAGGGCCACTACTATACTCTATCCAAGTGTATTTTTAGCCTAAATAGTCAATTCTTTTTTATTCCCCATCCTTCTTCTTATCAGCCTAATACGAGCACATTCAACTCATGACCAATAGATCCCTATAAATTCCCACTCAAAGATCATTTGAAAAGGGTTGCAAATTATCACTAAGCAAGCAAGAATACAAGTAAGATTACTCAAGAAATCTTCCCTATTCTCTACATATAACCAACCAATACACTTACAAGCTTATTCAAATCGTTACACTAGTCCTTAACAAACTTAAGCATATCTAATTTATAATTTTTAGTCTTCATACACACTATTACACAAAGCACATCAAGTGGGAGAACTACATATGGCTTGATCCCTCTTCGAAGTATTGGTATGTAGGAAGCATGGCCACACAAGTGGTGTGGATACATGTTTAGTGAATCTTACACACACTAAACCCCCTCTTTCTCAATTTTGGTTAAATTACAAAAGAGTCTAGGTTTTTTATATGTGATACTATCCCAATCTTACACAGTGAATTCTAGACCTTGTAACCGTTGTTCCCGTTAGTTTCTAGCTATGTCTTATTTTCTTTCCCTTACTATTTTTAGAGAGATTAAAATTATAGTCAAATTAAAAAAAATAGTATCCTAATTATTGTATATTTATTTACTAATTTTACTACTCATAACCTTTAACTAAATTAGGAATAATACACTAATATTCCCAAAATTGTTAAATCATTTGATGAACCTAACTTACTTCATTTGTGCATAAAACCCCTAGAAACCCTAGGGTAAATTTCTTACTGATTATTTTCTATATTTTTTAAATTTTTACCTAAGTAATAACGTTATAAATTATCATTAAATCTTAAAATTTTGTATTAATTTTAAAATAAGTTTCTTTCAAACCCTAGTTTCCCATACTAGGACTCAGTATTTTCCTAGTAATTTTTCAATAATTTTCTGATTTTTTACTAGCATATTAAAATTAGAAATTCACCTTAAATTTCAAAATTCAATAGTCATTCTCAAAAATACTTATTTTTCAAAACCCTAGTGGAGCATCCTAGGTCCCATTAAATCTTAAATTTTCTAATAAATATTTGATTTTTTACTTGTATATTTCACTCAAAAATTCACTTTAATTTTCAAAATTTCATAGTAATTTTCAAAAAAATCATCTTTAAAATCCTAGTTGCATGTAATCACTCATATTTTATTCTTGAGGTATCACCTTACATCTTAAATCAAATTTTAAAATAGATCTCACTTATTTAAAAATATTTCTTGCATTTCTTGAAAATAATAAGAAGACCATACTTGGTCCTATCATGTACATGAATGATGAAGTCTACCATATGTTAATAAAAAGCTTTAGTATTTTCATTTCATGCTTAATTTTCATAATACAAGATGATATTAAGAGAGTTATTATTAAAAATGTTAAGATACCTCTTGCCTCATCTCCCTTAGATCCTTTATCCTATGTTGATTTATGTTGTATGGTCCAGTTTACTCTTCACCAAGTCACTAACCATCACCAAAGAGCCCAATCAACACCATTTATCCCTCTACCACCTTAAATTTTCTATTATCTTTGATTTCCTCCCATAGCTACTACTATTCCTATATAGATGGTAGATAATGTAGTTAGATCTATTACTTGATATGCCACCATGCCTCCTCCACCTAGTCAGGAGCCCTGTCATCCTCCTATTCCTTCCCATCCTAGGCCCAATCCACCCACATAGGTAGATCCATAAAAGGATTATGATATTTTTAATTAGTTGAGAAACACTCTAGATAATATTTTCATGTTATAACTACTTTATAAAGCCAATGTGTTCAAGGACATTCTTTATTAGGCACTCACTTAGACTTTTACACCCATTGATTTAGAGCCTTCTCATTTTGTATCAGTGGTCAACACTTTAAAAACTATAGAAGATTCAATTTTTTTTATCATGTGGACATGCCATCTAATATAGTTATTAATCAAAATTTACCATTATTTATTAAATCTCAAGTCAAAACCAATGCAGTTAAAGGAATCCTAGTTGTAGTGGTTGTGAACTTAATATATGCAATATTACATTATTATAGACTATGGGCATAGATATGGCATCCATGCGAACATCATATAAGAATATTATATGTTTTGAATATATACCATGATAGACATTGGGCACTATTATTTTGGATATAATGGTAGGGCCAAAACCATCTCTACACAGTTTTAGGTCATGTCAAGTCCTATTCATTATAATATTTTACTTGGATGACACTGGATACATGCCATTAGGTAGTTCCTTCTACTCTTCATTGATGTGTTAAGTTTATCCATGAAGGATACCTATACACATACCTAATAGATAAAATATCTTGCTAGATGGGACACCTCATATCATAATTCAATTACCACCTGATTGGATTTCTCTTGATTAGATACATACATATGAGGTAGGAGAGACTAGCACATCTCACACTCCACTTATATTTGTGTCCTCAACTCTAGATATCCATTTAGTCATAGTAGCTTTAGCCATTCTAGCTACTCCATCGATCATATTTCCTACACCTATTACAATTATATATTCACTGATAATAGTTCTAGTAGTACCAGTTAATTCTATAGATATAGCTACTCCATTAGTTATAAATAAATTTCTAGCATTACCATCTTCTACTATTATAGTTTTTGAGACTCCCATATCATAGTTACCCCTTGTGATAAATTCTAAGTTGCCATATGTACATGATGTTGATATAGATTCTCAGGATTCTTTAGATGATATTACAACACCCACACTCACAAATAACTATTTATGTGGATTGAGCTTTACACCAATAGGCCCATGAGAGTATTGATATGACTCTAGAGCTCTCCTTGCACATCTTACATCACTCTTAGCATCTCACACTACACTCTCAAGATATATAAATCACTTATCACATATAGTTCACATGGTTACCTTTATGGATATAGAGCCAAACATTCAATTTTAGGAAAGCAAAACATAACATCAACCATAGATTATGCTAAAAATGTTACTTGATCATGGATTGATCACATTACCAATAGTGTGACATAGATCTATTAGCAGATTACAACAATAGAATGGTCACCCTTTTTATCTTTTTCATAAGATTATAGGACATGATACAAACTCATGTATAGATTTACAATAGGGATTGGATAAACTATAGGTTTAGGGTATTATTAAGATTATACCACGAACACTAGTTTCACCACTTCCACAAAAGCAATCTACTACCAAAGCTAAATGTTCTAGAGGAGAATCAACATCTCTACTAGTAGATCAACCTTCAGTCCACCTTCAACAAGATGACACCATTTACATAGAATCGATAGTATATGATGATATTTATGATGATGATATTGAGGCATTTGATAATTGTTGTGATCCCTTCCTCCATCTCCATCCCTAGTGAGCTCCATCCTTGGAACTTTTACCCCCTCTAGCCTAGTCTTTTATGTCATTATGTACATACTACTGTTTTCAAATGTTTGTACATAATCTCCTTATAGTTAATTGTATATAGCTTCCTTTCATTCACATGTAAATAGTTTCTCAATATCTCTTGTAAATATTCTCTGAATGATTGATTTTACATAGATTATATATCAAAAAATATAAAAAAATTCAAATATTTTAAAACATTAAGAACATTTAAATATTTCAAAACAAAAAAAATATTTCAATTGTAGTTATCATCCATGAATTACATTTATACTATAATTCTATACTTATATTTTATGTTCTATGTTATTGTTTGTCAATTTATCTACATTACCATGATTCACTTAATATTCTTTGAGTGTGTGCAGTGACATCCATATCCTTGTTTGCTTCACTCTACCCATTGATGGGGCATCCTACTTCTACATTGAGACATACATCAATATACATACCCATTGGGGGCATCTTTTACATGATTACACCATCTAGGTAATGTCATTCCTATACCACACACTCTAATTATTATATTGATGTACATTAATTACTATGATTACATAGATTATTATATCAACACTCACTAGTACATAGCACTTGTATATTTCTTAGCATATACCTAATCTTGTACTACCATATCTTGCATACTTTCACTTCTTTATTTGATTATTTAGATGTGATTGTATTTATAGTATATTACATGCTTTCCTTTCTTACTTTATGTAGCTAGATATAGTTCCATTTATTAGTTTCAATTTTTTCTCTTGTATGCACCTTAGGACATTTGCCAATGTCCTTTGTTTCTATTCTTGTGTGTGCCTTAGGACATTTTCTAATGTCCTTACTTGTACTCTTCTATGTGATTATGGATTTCACACTAACCTTATTTGTTTCAATTATATGTATATGTGGCATTTGAATATGCCTTGTATGTTTTCCTTATAGTTTAAGTGACATGTACCCATGTCCCTTGTGTTAAGGTGTGGAGCTGAAAGCTTCATCAAAGGAGCATTTTGCAAACTTGAAAGAGTCACACAGCCACTAGCGTCGGTTAGGAGTGACCAACATCGGTCAAGAGTAGTTCAAGAGATGTCGGTGTCGGTAGGGATCAGCTGACGTCAGTCACAGGCAAGCAGGCAGAAACCGACGTCGGTTACCTGTGCATCTAGAGAGCTATTTTTGAGGACAAAACCAAGTGTTTGCATGTCAGGATTAAGTCATAGTCTTAAGTCTGCATCTCTATCTGTAGTAAGACTATTTTATAACCCTTGTTTAAGAGGCATAACTATTGGTTGTAAATGCATGCTCAAGTTTCCTAATTATTATATAATAGGATATATCTTTTTAGCTTATTGTAGTATTGTAGAGTGTTGAAAGAATAGTACAAAACTATATATGTGAATCATTCCAGGTTGTTGGAGTTGATTGTAATTGAGAGAGAGAGAGAGAGCTCTTGAGGGAAAGAGATCTAGAGAGAGATTTGTACATCTGAGAGAGGTGTGGAAGAAAAGAAGTTTCTTCAATTGTATTCCTTCTATAAAGAGTTTAATACAAGTTTTCAGGGTGGTTTCTGTATCTCTTGTTCTTTGCTATTTATCATTCTAGTTACTTATCATTCTAATTTAATTCTACATTTATTGCTTTCATAAGTGTAATCAACATTGTTGGTTGATCCTCAACAAGTGGTATCAGAGCTCAGGTTCACTAATAGGTGGTTTAGATATGTGTAGTGTGTATTGATTACAGGGTACTCACAGGGTTTTTGTAGGGATTTCTATTTGAGTGGGAGAAGCAATGGAAAAATAAAGTAAACTAAGAATGGAGAAGTTCAATGGCAAAAATTATCAACATTGGATAATGTAGATAGAGGATTATATGTATCAGAAAGATCTATACTTACCATTAGGTGGGATTGCAAAGAAGCCCCCAGACATGGATGATGAAGAATGGGAAGTTCTTGATAAAAAGGCTTTGGGGTCTATAAGACTGAGTCTGGCATCTACTGTGATATCCAATTTATCACAGGCAAAGTCTACAGTAGAGTTAATGACTACTTTAGCAAATTTTTATGAAAAACCCTCAACTTCTAATAAGGTATATCTTATGAAGTAGTTATTTAATTTGCATATGCAGGAAGGTGGATCTGTATCTAATCATCTAAATGATTTCCATGGAGTTGTAAATCAATTAAGTTCAGTCAATATTGTGTTTGATGATGAAATTAAATCTCTTTTAATATTATGTTCTTTGCCTGAAAGTTGGCATAGCTTGGTAATGGTAGTTAGTAATACTGCATCTGCTTCAAATGTTTTAAAAGTAGAGGATGTTGTTAGTGTTATCTTGAATGAGGAAATTCATAGGAAAAGCATAGAGGAAACATCAAGCAACGCTGTAAGTTTTGAGAGCAGGGGAAGGCAAAAAGAGAAGAGCAAGAAAGGGAGATCAAGGTCTAAATCAAAGGTGAGAGGTAGATCCAAATCCAAAAATGGTAGGAAGCCACAATGCTAGAATTGTGGAAAGATTGGGCACATAAGCAGAGATTGCTGGTCAAATCCTAAGGAGGACAATCAACACGAAGGAGAAGAAGAAGCAAAGGTTGCAAGTATTACACAAGATGCTCTTATATTCTCTTTGAATAATAATATAGAATCTTGGGTGTTATATTTTGGTGCATCTTTTCATGCTACCCCTAATAGAGAATATTTTAGTGACTATATCCATGGAGATTTTGGAATAGTGTATTTAGGGGATGATGAGCCTTGTAAAATTATTAGCAAAGGAAAAGTGCAGCTGAAAATGCATAATGAAAACACATGGGTGTCGAGAGATGTTATGCATGTTCCTAGCTTGAAGAGGAATTTGATTTCTATAGGAAAGTTAGGATATGAGGGTTGTACAGTAACTCTCACAACTGAATCTTGGAAGGTGACCAAGGGTGCACTTGTAATGGATAGAGGTAAGAGAGTAGGTACTCTCTATTTATGTAATTGTGTTACTAACAATTCTCCTTCTATATTATCTACTTCAAATGTGGATGCAAAATTGTGGCACTCAAGGCTTGGCCACATGAGCGAGAAGGGAATGTCAATTCTTAAGTCTAAAGGTAAGCTTTCAGATTTGAAAAGCATAGATCTAGATTTTTGTGAGCACTATGTTTATGGGAAATAGAAGAGAGTGAGTTTTCTCAAGACTGGGTCAATAAAGAAGAAGCATAAGTTGCATCTTGTTCACATAGACGTGTGGGGACCGGCTCAGGTTGCTTCTATTGGAGGATCATAATACTATGTTTCATTCATAGATGATGCTATAAGAAAGGTATGGGTCTATTGTATTAAGAAGAAATCTGATGTATTTGAGACTTTTAAGATTTGGAAAGCTATGGTTGAGAATGAAATAGGCAAAAGATTAAAGTGCCTAAGATCTGACAATGGTGGTGAGTTCTGCAGCTATAAGTTCAACTAGTATTGTTATATGCATGGAATCCACAAGCAAAGGATGGTTCCAAGGACACCTCAACAAAATGGAGTTGCTAAAAGAATGAACAAAACAATTATGGAGCATGCAAGGTGTATGAGATTGCATGTTGGTTTGCCCTTAGAGTTTTGGGCAGAAGCTATTGACACTATAGTGTACCTGATTAACAAAGGACCCTCTACAACTCTAGATGGTGGAATTCTAGAAGAGACATGGATAGGTAAAAAGGTAGATCTCTCATTTCTCAAAGTTTTTGGTTGTGAAGCCTTTGTGCACATTGATAAGGAAAATAGAAAGAAACTGGATGCTAAGTCTATGAGGTACACATTTATTGCCTATGGCTCTAATGATTTCGGTTTCAGATTTTGGAATCTAGGAACTAACAAGATAATTAGGACCCGTGATGTTGTTTTCAATGAAAAAGTGATGTATAGTGATCAACTAAAGAGGTTGAATCAATCTGGGTAGAGCAATGGAGAATTCAACGAGGTAACGGTCCAAAATGAGCTTACGAGAAAAATTAATCACAAAAAGGAAAACACAGAGACTGACATCAACCAAGAAGGAACCAGCATCGATAAGATAGAAACTGATGTCGGTCATCCAGTGATCGATGTTGGCCAGACAAGCACTGATGTTGGTTAGGTAGAACTGACGTCGGCCAGTAACAGGCCTGGAAGTGACCGAGGTCGATCACTATCAGAGAATTTGGGTAGACAACATGTTGTGAATGAGTCTCAGACACCCATCAGGAGGT
Source organism: Torreya grandis (assembly GCA_037957365.1). Classification (NCBI taxonomy): domain Eukaryota; kingdom Viridiplantae; phylum Streptophyta; class Pinopsida; order Cupressales; family Taxaceae; genus Torreya; species Torreya grandis. The sequence continues at coordinate 841,301 of JARHVA010004506.1, forward strand.
CAGAAAGGGTAAGTAAACCTCCAATTTGATATTCTCCTTCATTATTCTATTTATTGATAACTGATGGTGGAGAACCGGAGAGTTTTCAAGAAGCAATATAGGTGGAGTCCAAGAATTAGTGGGAGTGTGGCATGGTTGAGGAAATGGAGTCCTTAAAAGAGAACCAAACATGGGATTTGGTTGAGTTACCAGCTAGTAAGAGGACACTTAAGAACATATGGACCTATAGATTGAAGGAAGGTGAGAATGGATAGATGAGATATAAGGCCAGGTTGGTAGTGAAAGGATTTGCACAAAAGCCAGGTATTGATTTTGGTGAAATTTTTTCTCCTATTGTTAAAATGACTTCTATACGGACTGTATTATCTTTAGTTGCTATTGAAGATTTGCATCTTGAGCAACTTGATGTTAAGATAGCATTTCTTCATGGAGATTTGGATGAGGAAATATATATGGAATAGTCGAAAGGATTTGAGGTCAAAGGTAAGGAGAAGTTAGTGTGCATATTGAAGAAAAGCTTGTATGGCCTCAAGCAAGCTCCTAGATAGTGGTATTTGAGATTTGATAGGTTTATGACTGAGCATGGCTATAGTAGGTGTCAATCTAACCATTGTGTGTATTTTAAGAGATTGGATAATGGTAGATATGTTATTCTATTATTGTATGTAGATGATATGCTGGTTGTAAGATCACACATGCAGGATATCTCTGAGCTTAAAGTGAAATTAGCTCACACATTTGCCATGAAGGATTTGGGAGTAGCAAAAAAAATCCTTGGCATGAGCATTAAGAGAGACATGAAAAATCATAGGTTGATTTTGTCTCAAGAGGATTATGTGAACAAGGTGTTGAAATGGTTCAATATGCAGGACACAAAACCAGTAAGCACACCTTTGGCTGGACATTTTAAGTTGAGTAAAAAATAATGTCCTAATTCACATGATGAGGTAGAGTACATGAGTAGACTTCCATATTCTTTCGCAGTAGGGAGTTTAATGTATGCAATGGTTTGTACTAAACTAGATATTGCCCAAGCAGCGGGAGTTGTAAGTAAGTATATGGCCAATCCAAGAAAGAAGCATTGGAAAGCAGTTCAATGGATCCTTAGATATCTGAGAGGAACCAACAGTAGGAATTTGTGCTATGGAGGTTCAGATAATTCTCTACATGGTTATGTAGATTCAAATATGGTAGGTGATTTTGATGGCAGGAGGAGCACCACATGATATGTTTTCACTGTTGGTGGAATGGCAGTTAGCTGGATATCAAAGTTGCAGAAGGTTGTTGCCTTGTCAACTATAGAAGTAGAGTATATTATAGTCACAGAGGATAGCAAAGAGATGATATGGATGACATGATTCACGGAAGAGCTTGGAAAGGAGCAAGAGAGTTGCAGATTGTACAGTGATAGTCAGAGTGCAATTCATTTGGCTAAGAATTCAGCCTTTCATTCTAGAACAAAGCACATACAGCTTAGGTACCACTTCATAAGACAGGTATTCGAGGATGGTGAGTTGAAGCTGGAGAAGATACATACAGATAAGAATCCTGTGGATATGTTAAGCAAGTTGGTTACAAAGGAGAAGTTGAATCTTCATTCAACTTCTATTGGTCTTCATGATTGAGTTGAAGATGGAGGAGCTAGAAGATGTTGATGTACAAGTACTGGTGTAGCTGTTTATCTCCAAGTGGGAGATTTTTAAGGTGTGAAGCTAAAAGCTTCATCAAAGGAGCATTTTGTAAACTTGCAGGAGTCACATAGTTAGCGGCATCAGTCAGGAACGACTGACGTCGGTCAGGAGCAGTTCAAGAGATGCTAGCATCGGTAGGGATCGGCTGACATCGATCACAGGCAATCAGGCAAGAACCGACGTCGGTTACCTGTGCATCTAGAGAGCTATTTTTGAGGACAGAACCGAGTGTTTGTATGTCAAGATTAAGTCATAGTCTTAAATCTATGTCTCTATCTTTAGTAAGACTATTTTAGAGCCCTTGATTAAGAGGCATAACTATTGGTTGTAAATGCATGCTCAAGTTTCCTAATTATTATATAATAGGATAGATCTTCTTAGCTTATTGTAGTATTGTAGAGTGTTGAAAGAATAGTATAGAATTGCATATGTGAATCATTCTAAGTTGTCAGAGTTGATTGTAATTGAGAGAGAGAGCTCTTGAGGGAAAGAGATCTATACATCTGAGAGAGGTGTGGAAGAAAAGAAGTTTCTTCAATTGTATTCCTTCTGTAAAGAGTTTAATACAAGTTTTCAGGGTGGTTTCTTGTATCTCTTGTTCTTTTCTATTTATCATTCTAGTTACTTATCATTATGATTTAATTCCACATTTATTGCTTTCATAAGTGTAATCAACATTGTTGGTTGATCTCCAACACCTTGTTTGCTTGGCCCCTTGGCCGTGATTGTATTATTATTTATTTATTTATTTTCTATTGGTTTTAATGCTATGATCCACATCATGCATTATTATTACTTTCTTGGATGCCATGATGGACATCATGCTCCATCCCTCCATAACAACTAAATACTAACAACTAGCAATTAACTACTAATAACTAACCAACGTTATATTTTTAGTTTAGGACATTACACATGATATTACATTATTTTATCTATCTAGGCATACCCCTATTGATCTAACAATTTTTCATTACAAACCATGCTATATCTTGAGATATATTGTGAATTATCATTGATATATCATGTATCTTTGTCGCATAACACACTTGTAGGGATATTTATTTTTAGGGTAGTCATTATAAGGTATTCATTCTTGCCCTCAAAAGAGGGGTAAAATATGGGTTTTATCATAGAGATCAGAGCTCTTAACGATAAAAAACAACATATAAAACACCTAAAATAACAAGTAGACATTAAACCGAGTAGAATAGATTAGGTAGATAGTGAAAATGTTAGAACAATTAATAGATTTGGCCTAGGATAATAGTGCCAATATTGGACTATAACACATATGTCACTAGTGTCCACTTTTAGTGTTCATATCCAAACAATAGAAAAAATAGACTTGCTAGAAGTAGGTAGAAAAGAAGGTTCATTTACAGTTTTTACATAATTAGACTAGTTTAGAATCAATAGTTTTCATTACATTTTACTTATAGAATATAAATATAGGGGGAATCATGCATGGCATTATGGATCTCACTTCTAATTTTAGATATAGTAGTTGGTATAACTTCTAGATCAGAATCCATGTTCCAGACACTAGTGATTGGGGGTGATGTGCATAGCACATTTGTTTTTTCTTTATAAGTTACATATTACCCAAGAATTCTCAATAATTATGTGCCTTATTCCATCTATAGGTGGTTGGCATCATTTCAGAGTGGATTTCATACAAGTCTAACTTTCAAATTTTAGATTGGCCTTCATATAAGCCTAGTGTACTAGTTTTAGAGTGGATTTCATGCAAGCTTAATCTCCATATTTTAGAGTGGCCAAGATTAGACTAGTTTCTAGCATACATTTAGCTATCCATGCTAACATTATTAGATCATAGTACATTCATGGGATTTAAGAGCCATCACATATGACACACATCCATACTGGTATCAGTTCATATCTTCACTTCATGGGGAAATGATGGATCCAAAGGACTAGCTAGCCTTTGTGTTCTTGTACTGCCTATTTAGAGGGATTGGACACATAGTCCAAATATCAATCAACACATGCATGACCACCTAGCTTTACTTAGTGGATGAAAATGGAAGCAAAGGTCTGTCCTTTATATTCTTGAGCCACTTTTATGGAATTGAGCACTCATCTCTATTCATGATATTACTCTTGTTACAACACACATCTATCATCACTTAACATCATAATAGGTTTTGTATTAGTCCACATAATTAGTGAGGTGTATTCATTCCTTTATCTTCCTCTCTCTCTCTCTCTTACCTAGATTTTATACATTATTATTTTAGATATAATGTATCTAGTAAGAACTGATCTACTCTTTATTTTCTCTTACATATTTACACTTCACAACACTCTCTCTCTATACACACCCAAAATCACATAACTTCATGAGCTTCACCCTTATAAGTAAGTTTAGGTACATTTTATGTTTTTCATTTATCCTCCTAGTATTTCAATTTGTTACATCACTATAATAAAATGGGGGAAAATTTTATCATATAAAATGTGAAAATTGGTAACTTGAGTGTGGCTAATGATACCCAACCTATAGGTCCCTCTTGCTTGCTTTTGTGACCCTCATATGCATCTTTTCATTGATTCTAAGTTATTATTAGCCTTTCAAACCTGATCTAAGCTCAATCAGACTACTCTTTCTATGAAAAATCCACCCCCCTAGGTCTCATCAACTAAGGATAATAGTCCCCAACCTAAACTATAATGTTAGTGCCACTACTATTCACGTTTAATGCTCTTGTCCAAGTCTATTTTTAGCCCCAATAATTAGTTACTTCTAGTTCCCCATCCTTCTACTTGTTAGCCTAATGTGAGCACATTCAACCCATGACTAATAGATCCCTATAAAATCCCATTCAAAGATCATTTGGAAAGGGTTGGAAATTATCATTAAGCAAACAATAATACAAGTAAGACTACTCAAGAAATATTCCTTATTATTTGCATATAGTTAGCCAATACACTTTAAAAATTATTCAAATCCTTACAAAAATACCTAGCCACCCCAATCACATTTAGTTTATCATTTTGTATACTCATACACACTATTTCATAAATCACATCAAGTGGGAGAACTACATATGGCTTGATCCCTCTTCCAAGTATTGGTATATAGGTAGAATGCCCACACAAGTAGTGTGGATAAATGTTTAGTTAATATTACACACACTACACCCCTAATATTTCTCAAATTTAGTCAAAGTAAAAAGGATTATAGGGTTTGAATACAAAATTTTCTCTATAGGGAGTTCCACAAACATCCAGTAGCTAAAATTTCATAGGTAGGGTCACACAGACATAGTGAATAAAACCTAAAAAGCTTAGGCCTCCCAGACAACAATAGAAGAGGTAAACTAAAATATCAAATCCAATAGTTTCATATTTTGGTGCTCATATATAATCATAAAATCAATTATGGATCATTATTTATGACACTATCTTAGTCTTTCGTAGTGAATTCAAAACCCTACAACAACTATTTCAATTAGTTTTTAGCTAAGTCTTATTTTCTCTCCCTTATTACTATTTTTATAAATATTAAAATTATAGTAAAATTACACTAACTATTATCTTAATTATTTAATGTTTATTTAATTATTTTACTACGTAGACCCTTTAACTAAATTAGGAATAATACACCAATATTTTTAAAACTGTTAAATCAACTGGTCATAACCCTGATTGTCTAAATGTACCAATAACCAGAAGGGATAGTGTGATTTATCTTATCTAAGATAGGATTGATTTATAAATAATATTCAATTTTCCCTTGTATACACATTTCAATGCGACAACACATATCTTGGTTATTTCTTATCATCTCATTGTATATCCACTCTATTGTTTAGGAGCGTGAAAACACTAATAATAAATGTTATCAAAGTTAAAGTGGTATGTGGAAAATTCCACTTTAGGGGTTTTATAGTTATAAACTAGTGATTAAAATACATATTAGGTGGTAGATAAAATATATTACCATGTTATTTTCCTCCCATTATGCCTAATCGAGATACACACCACCCATTTTGGCCTCTAGAATGCCCTTCCCAATACAAAGAAAATATAGTTTTTAGCTTAACTTCAGACATGCACAAAATGGAAATTGTAATTCAATGGAAAAAATTTAAATAAAAATCACATTAATTTTTAATATATATAATTTAACCCTATATCACATTGATGTAACATTCAATACTAATCAGTGGCATAAGTTACAGTAACAGGTCCTGAAATACAACTTTTTTGTAGCAAATAGACAAATTCTTGTTCTCCAACTAGTATTTATGCCTTTAAGAACTTGATGTGAGATTAAATAAATTTTAACACATTTATAAATTAAAATTACATGTTATACCATAACATAAACCTCTAATCCCACCCAGATGTGTGTTTTCGCTAATGTTCATCAACGGGGAAACACTGACAATAATTGTTGTCAAAGTTGAAGTGATAGTTGGATAATTCCTCCTCTAATGATTTTTGGATGTAAAATATCACTTAAGACATGTATATGGTAGTGTTTTATTAATATTAATAGGCTATTTTCCTCCTAAAATTCTTTATTTAGAGACCCACCACCCATTTCAACCTTAAGAACACCCTTCCCAATACAGGAAAAATGTAATTTTTTAGCGTAACTTCAAGCATGTATAAAAAGGAAACCATATGTAATTATAAAAATATAAAAGAACCTTAATATTAATGTATAATACATATAATTTTACCTCTTATAATTTATATATATCATTCAATACCAATCTAAGGCACAAGTTGTAGTAATAGGAACTAAAATACAATTTTTTACAATGAAAAAATAAGTTCCTATCCTCCAACTGACATTTCCACATATGGGAAATATAGGTGAAATTAAATAACTTTAAACATATTTATAAATTTAAATTAATTATTATCCCATGACATTGACCTCAAAATCCACCTGAATACATGTTTTCACTACTATTCATGAACATGGAAAAATTGACAAATGTTGTCAAAGTTGATGTGGCAGTTGGAGAACTCTACCTTCGGTGATTAATGGATGTAAAATGGTAAAAATATATATATATATATATATATATATATATATATATATATATATATATATATATATATATATATATATATATATGGTGGTGTATAATGTATTATAATAGGTTAATATCATCCCATCATTCTTGGTTAAGAGACCCACCACCCATTTTGACCTCAAGAATGCCCTTCCTAATAGAAGAAAAATATAGTTTTTAGACTAAATTCAAGCATGCATAAAATGGAAACCATAATTCATTAAAATAAACAAAAATAACCATCACATGAATTTAAAATACATATAATTTAAACATACATCACATTTATTTAACCTTTAATAGTAATTTTTGGCACAAGTTACAATAACAGGTCTAGAAATGTAACTTTTTTGTAGTGAAGAGATACGTTCTTATCCTCCCACTGACTTTTCCAACTTTGGGACCTCAAAGTGTAATTACATCAATTTTAACACATATATAAATTTAAATTAAATTTTATCCCATGAACCCAACCTCCAAAACCACCTAGATGCATGCTTTCACTAATGTTCAAGAGCGTGGAAACATTGACAACAAATGTTGTTAAATTTGAAGTTGAATTCCATCTCAAGTGTTTTGTGGCTAGAAAATAGTTATTCAATCATGTCTAAGGTGGATGGTAATTTTATTAATAGGTTATTTTCCTCCCATAACACCCACTTGAGAGACCCATCACCCATTTTGGCCTCAATAACACCCTTCCAAATATAATAAAAATGTAATTTTTAACCTAACTTTAGGCATGCATAAAATGGAAAATGTAATTCATTGGAACAAATTGAAAGATCCTTCACATGAATTTAAAATCATTATAATTTCACATTATATAATGTTTATTTAACCTTAAATACCAATGTGTGGCATAATTTGTAGTAATGGGTCTTGAAATGTAATTTTTTTATAGTGAAGAGATAAGTTCTTGTCCTCCAACTGACATTTCCATTATCAGGACCTATAAGTGAAATCCAATTTATTTTAACATGTTTAGATAGTCAAATTAAATGTGATCTCATGAACTCAACCTAAAAAACCACCTAGATGCATGTTTTCACTATTGTTTAGGAGCATGGAAACACTGACAACAAATATTGTCAAAGTTGAAGTGGCAATTAGAAAACTCCACCGTTGGTGTTTAATGGATAGAAAATGGTGTCTCTAACATATTCAAGGTTAAAGATATGTTTAGGACTAGGTTATTGGCCTCAAATAATGCCTTTTTTAGAAACCCACCACCCATTCTAGACTCAATAATGCTCCTCTCAATACAATAAAAATGTAATTTTTATCTTGTCTTCAAGTGTGAGTAAAATAGAAACTATAATTCATTATAATGAACCAAAAAAACCTTTAAATTAATGTTGAATCTCTATAGTTTAACCCCATATAATTTTTATGTAACCTTAAATACCAATCTATGTCAAAATTTGTAGTAATATGTTTTTAAATTTAACCTTGTTATAATAAAGACACAAGTTCTTGTCCTTTGACATTTCCACCTTCAGGACCTCTAAATGCAAGTCCATCACTTTGAACACATATGGATATAAAAATGACATGTTATACCATGAACTTGACCTCCAAACCCACCCTAATGTATGTTTCACTATAGTTTAGGAGTGTGGAAACACTGACAATAAATGTTGTCAAAGTTGAAGTGGTAGTTGAATAAATTTAGCTATGGTGCTTCGTGGCTTGAAACTAGAACTACAAACACATCTGGGGTAACATTTAACATTAATGACTAGGTCTTTGGCATACAATTATACTTGATCGAGAGACCCACCACTCATTATAGCTTCAAGATCACGCTTTTCTATATTAATTGAGTGCTTATATTAAGCTTCTCTTAGCTTCAAAATTTTGAAATTCTTTACTAACAGTGCCAACCTCATGAAGGTGGAAGCTTATTTGGCACCACTAACATAGAAAAATTGTTAGTATGTAATTAAAAATTAAATTTTTATATATCCCACTAGGTTAACCAATAAATTATGGATTTTTTCCAAACACCTAAAATTACATATGAAATTATTTATATCTATTTAATTAAATTATTTTTTGATAGATAAATGAATCTAAAGCAATAAATGTTGTTATAAAATTATCCTTCTAGCTAAAATATGATCCATATAGTTCTCAAATAATATTTCAAACTATAATCTAAATTACTTTAAATCAATACAATAAAAGGAATCAAGTACAACAAATATTTATATAATCTATATATCTATTGAATATTGTCATTGATGTCAAAGGTGCATATTATAAAGGTTGATGTCAAAGGTGATTAACGATAGTTGGCAGTGTGTGATGTGACAAGTTGTATGGAAGAATGTTATCATGAGAGAAAGATAAAGAGATAATTTGAAGACAACTAAATGTCTTATGTCTACATGATTGAAATAAGTGTTAATGTTAACATGCAAGATACATGTCATTGATGTCAAGTGCATAGGAAGCATAGTCATGACATGAATAGGTATGTTCATGATGAAATGAATAAAAATATGCATGTTAAGGTTTTATGTAATTTTATAATCATATGATTAAGGTATATAATCATTCATGAGATTTCTAGGGTGAGCCTATAGGGGTACGACCTTTAGTCTAAGTCTACACCCAGAAAACTCCTAAACCCTACCTAGCTTAGTGAGGTATCAAGATAAAATTTAAAGTCAAGTATGAAAATGAGATCATGGATTTTTGTGATATAAGTTGTTTTAGGTATGATCACAAATTTTGAGGTCAATATTTTAAATAAAAGTTCATGAATCATTGTTTTAGGCTTTTCCAAGATCATAAAATAAGGTAATTAAACATGAGAAGAACTTTCAAGCATTCATTGGCACATGTAAACTATACATGGGAGTATGATATATTTAAGATATATGGGGAAGGTTCTTAGATAAGATATACATGCATTAGTTTTAGATTCAAGTGTAAGTACTATCATTAACACCAAAATGTGTGTTAAACCTCCCTAAAACCCTAATAAGGACCAGATGTGAAATATTTTATTAAAATAAGCTTAGGATGGAATAAAATTCATATATAATCTATTTTAACATGTATTAAAATATCATAGTTACCTCCAAGTGGTGGTGGTTAGTCATATGAGTGAAAACATGTATAGATATAGGCTTATTTGTCAAAACAATATTATAGCTCTCAAAATTTGAATTGGTCAGGAAAAGATAGTGGATGCTATAAGAAGATAGAGACTCATTTTACACTTCCATGATGTTTTATGGATATTTTATATCCTTAAATTTCTCTAAATTTTTCATCCAAGTAAGCCAGTAGCAGACAAACCCAATGGTGTGGATAATTTAAATCCCAAGCAGAGATGAAGAGATATATTTAAGGGCCTTTGCATGATATATTGATGAAGTAAAGTGAATTAATAATTTATTTATGAATTTTATTTCATTATCATGCATTGTATAATATTTTGAGGTTAGTTTATTTGGTGAAATTGTTGCTCACAAAATTGCTTTATAGTTCAGACAAGCCTATGAGAGATAAGGTCAAGAAATTATTCTAAAATACTAATATTTTACATTAAAACATATAAATTTTCTATCTAAGTATGTTATGGATATATCATAGGACCATGTGTATCCATTAAAATTCATTAAAAGTGTCTACATAGGCATTGGAGGTCTAATTCTTCATGACTAGTTTTTGATGTAATCTGGTAGTTCTGAGTAAGTTGAAGAGATTTTCTTAAGCCCTTATTTCCTAAGTGAAGGTGTTATAAATATATATGTCATGGAGAATATAACTTCATGTTTCATTTTTCATGGTTGATTATCTTAAATTTATTTGAGCTTCATTATTGTAAGATAGACTTTTGAGGTATACAAGCCTAATAGGGTAGTTTGTCCTAAAGGAGCTTCCATGGTATGAACCAAGTATGTAGATATATTAAATAATGAATAAGGTTATAATATTTCATATTATAAGTGTTTAAATGGTTTTTTATTTTTGTAAAGAGCCATACATGCCCAATATGATCAATTTATAGTGTTAAGTGGGTAGACCTAATGTAATTAGGTCTTTATGAGACCTAAAGGAGGAGTAAAGCCTAACTGAGTTATGACAGACCAAAAGGGGTTCAATTTGTGATTAAAACATGTTAATAATATGTCTTAATACCTATTTTTTGGATTAAATAATAGTTTTAAGGTATATGGATGACCAAGTGGTGAGTGACCATAAGACTATATATATATATATATATATATATATATATATATATATATATATATATATATATATATATATATATATAAGGCAGTTTAGGCCTATTTGTGTGTGTGAAAATGAGAAAATAAAATGATGCACAATTGAGTAAAAGGAGGTATAAAAATGAGTTGTAGACCATAATAAAAGAGAATAGTTGTAGAATGTGATCAAAATTATGAGGTGGATGAGTTGTTATTGAGTCACTTAGGGAGTTGGTGCTTCATTTCAAGTAGAATCTTGCTAAATCCTAGTCAAAGGGGTACTTGACTTTATTAGGGGTGGTGCTCTAAGTTGATTTGCTTTTAAATTGAGCTTGGTATTTTAATTTATATAAAAATTGTCAATTTTTATATATCTTATTATTTTTTCTTTCAATTGATGGTTTTCCACTCATATATGTGTTATCTTGTTTCATACTAATATGAATGGTTCTTTATGAATTACTAGATCACAATTTTTATTTCATGATTCATGAATGTTAAAATATAATTTAAATATTTTTTTTAAATAATAATTCACCCCCCTCTCATTAATTGTGATTCTAAAAATTGGTATCAGAGCTTCGTCCTTTGAATCATCCCTAATAACTTAAAATAAATCCTAGAAGTACAAGCCTATCTAGTCGTCAAGTATAAGGAGGTTTCTCTAACAAAAAGGGCCCTCTCTTTATTGGGACTAAATATTTTTTTTAGATAATTAGAATGAAGACATATTTAATTTCCTTGGGATATGACATATGTAAATCAATTGTTGATAGATTCAGTCTAGCTTCTATACCACCAAATGATGCAATAAGCAAGAATGTAAGTGAGAAAAACTCTAAGGTCATGAATTTGATATTATGTGGTCTTTCAGAGGCATAATTTGTAAAGTTCATGCATTATGATTTATCCAAATAAATTTTTAAAATTTTTCAAACCATCAATGAAGTAGATACCAAAGTCAAGTTGGCAAAATTATATACCCATGAAAGGAAGTTTGAAAGTCTAAGAATGAAGGAGGATGAAAACATTGCACCTTATCTATTAAGAGTGGATGAAGTGGTAAATGTCATCAGAGGTTTAGGAGAAAATCTAGAAGAATCCATAGTAGTACCAAAGGTATTAAGATCCCTAACATCTAAGTTTGATTCAAAAGTCTCTATTGTAGAGGAGATCAAAGACCTCAACAAACTATATATGGATGACCTTCATGATATCTTAACTACTTATGAAATGAGAATAAGTGATGGAAGACCTTCTAATAAAGAAAATACATTCAAAGATGAGAAAAATTCATAAGGTTAAAATGTCAATGATGATTTTGATATAGATATTGATGATGATAAGATAGAAGCCATGTTTGTAGAAAATTAAGGAAAGGATTAGGTAAGTATAAATACAAGCTTCCATTTAAATTCTTTATCTATGGTAGGATTGGTCACTTTTCATCCAAGTTAATTAACAAGGATAAGAAAGAGCATGATGGAGAGAATGATGAACATCATGGTGAGGATAAAGAGTTTTATAAGCTTGATAAGAGGAAAAAGAGTTTTAGGAAGTATGAATGAAATAAAAGGTCATTAAAGAATAAGAGAAGTTTCTATTGCAAAGAAGACATTAGCTTCTCTAATATAAGTGACACAAATATATTTGATAATGATGATGATAGTAATGAAACTCTATTCATTGCCATATAACTAGATAATGAAGGTTGTTTAAAAGGAAAAAGTCTTGAAAAATATGAAGAAGAGGCTGAAGTCAACCTTGAGGTAGAATTGGTGAATGATCTATAAGATTTGAAGTTCCAAAGAAGGAAGAATTAGAAACTAAGATCATTGGTTAAGATTTATGAGGAATAAATCAATCTCTTTGAATAGAGACTAAATAACAACACCAATGAACATAAAGAGATCATTAAATTATTTGAAACTCAAATTAAGATTGTTACTACAAGTATTAAGACTAATGAGGAAGATTGTACTAAGTTTATAATATAAATGGAGTCCTTAAAGGCATAATTAGATCATGTAACAATCAAATCAAAGACATGTCATAAGTTTTAAAAGAGCACTAAAATTTTTAGTGATATTTTGAATAGTCAAAGTCTCCACATGATAAGACAATTTTTTGATTCAAAGAAGACCAAAAGGAAAATAAGGAGATTCAAACCTCAAAGGAAAATAAGATATCAATAAGTGATGATACTAACATAGTGAAAACCTATGTAGAAACTCTCAGATTAGATATCCAAATTAACCATCAACAAGTCAAAAAATATATAACTCCTTTAAGAGACAACAAAGGTAGATGGTCATTATTAAATAGTCATCAAAAGACAATTCTTATCAGATAGATAAGGTATGTGAATTATTTTAATGGTTACTATTTCTCATGAAATCCATATGGACATAGAGTTATGGATTATAGACATCATTCTAGAATCAATTACTCATGGAGGAATAAGATGAGTGCTCATTTCAATATTAGATCAAAATTTTGTGTTATAATTGTGATTAGAGAGGAAATATTGCAAGGGATTATAAGATGAGGCATATGATGAAGATTAATCAAGATAAAAAGGTAAATATTCATACCACTAAGAAGTGGATCAAGAAGTCAAACCTTATGATAAGGTGAAGGAGGAGTAGAAGACTAAATGAGAATAATCTATGCTAGCTCAAACTACATTTCACATCTAAGATGAAAACATTAAGTGGTATATAGATAGTGGTTGCTCAAGCCATATAACAGGGGACAAGATCAAGTTTATTTATTTAAAGAAGAATTTTATAGGGATAGTAATATTTGGAGATATCACAACTGCCAATATTATTGGCAAAGGTATCTTGAGTTTGGACAATGGAAATACCAAGCTAGAGAATGTGTTATATGTGTAAGGCTTGAAACATTACTTTCTTAGTGTAACTAAAGTGTATAACCAAAGACAGACACTATCCTTTCATGATAAATGGTGTGATATAAGGAGAGCCAAATTAGGAAGGCTAGTTACCAATGCTAAGAGGAATGAGAATAATCTATATGTCTTGAATGAGATCAAGAAGGATAAACGATTTATGAGATATATGGATGAATGTTGGATTTGACACAGAAGGTTGGGCCACCTAAACTTTGATAATTTTGGTAAGATCAACTCTAATAAGTCTATGAAGAATATGCCTAAAATCACCAAACTTGCATATACACTTTGCAAGGCATGTCAACATGGTAAGCAAACTAGGAGGTTCAAGTCTGAGTATTATACTACAAGACCTTTAGAGTAAATACACACTAATCTCTATGGACTTAAAATATTCTAAAGCTTTCAAGGAGATATCTATTTCATGTTACTCATATATGAGTACATAATAATGACTTGGGTAACAATCTTGAAATAAAATTTAGAAGCTCTTGATAAGTTTAAGGAATGCAAGGATCTAATTGAGAATGAAAATAATATAAATATAAAATGCCTAAGATATGATAGAGGATGAGAGTTTTGGTCTAATGATTTTGATTATTTTTGTGAGGTTCATGGTATAAGGAGATAGTTCTCAATAGCCAGGACACCTCAACAAAATGGAGTAGTGGAAAGAAAGAATAAAATAGTTCAAGAAATGATAAGAACTATGATAAATGAATAAACATTATCTAATGGATAATGGAGAGAGGTAGTAAACACTATAGTATACATTTTGAATAGATCATATATAAGGATTAATGGCAATAAAACCCCCTATAAATAATGAAAAGGCAGACCTACAAATTTGGAACACTTTAGAGTGTTTGGAATCAAATGCTTCATCAAGAGAGATGAGGAAGACTTAAGTAAGTTTGATTTAAGGTTTGATTAATTAATATTCATGGGATACTCATCATTAATCTCATGCTATATATTATATAATAAGAGGTTGTAAAAGATAGTAGAATTCACCAATGTGAAGATTGATGAGACCAGGTCTAAGAAGTCACACTCTTGGTCAAAACATGCATCAAATAATTTGGACTTAAATAATGAAGAAGAAACAATAGAGATAGATGAGGAAGAAGAAGAATTTGAGGAAAGACAAGATTCAAAAGTTCTTTCAAGATAGATTTAGAGATACCATCTTGAATCACAAATCATTGGCAACAAGGATATAGATATATAAATACGGAGAAAGCTAGTAAGTAATATAAATCAAGATAATGTTGCTCTATTATCTAAGGTTTAACCTAAGAAACTCATATAATCATGCAAATACAACTTCTAAATAGGTGATATTAATTAGGACTTAGACCAAATATAAAAGAATGAGACTTGGGAACTAGTTCTTAGACCTAAAGATAAAAATGTCATTGGCACAAAATGGGTGTTCATAAATAAATTAAATTAAGATGGAAAGGTCACTAAGAAAAAGGATAGATTGGTATGAAAAGGGTATGCACAAGTAGAAGGGATAGACTTTGAGTATAACTTTTCTCTAGTACTAATATTAGAGGCTATTAGAATTTTTCTAGGATATGCAGGCTTCAAAGGGTTTAAAGTGTATAAGACATATGTCAAATCAGTTTTTCTAAATGGGAACTTGGCAAATGAGGTGTACATAGAGAAACCAAAGGGTTTCTCATTATTAGGTAATAAGGACTATGTATGTATATTGAAAAGGGCTCTTTATGGTCTAAATAAATCTCTTAGATCTTGGTATGCCAGATTAGACAAGTACCTATTAGACTAAAAATTCAAGAGAGGAGTTGTAAATAGTAATTTGTACCTAAAGACAAAAAAATATCATCAATTGATATTGGTTGTTTATGTGGATAACATAATATTTTTGGAAATAATGAGTATGACTAAGGCCTTTGAAGATGCAATGAATAATAAATTTAAGATGTCCATTCTAGGAGAACTATCATTATTCCTTAGGTTACACATCATTCAATTTGAAAGAGGTATATTCATGTCACAAGCTAAGTGCATAAGAGAGATATAGAAGAAATTTTAGATGGAATATTGCAAGGAAGTTAACACACTTATAATCAAAGGGTGTAATTTTATCAAGGAGGATGAATCTTTAAAGGTTAATCAAACATCATACAAGTCAATAATTGGAAATTTTTTGTATATTACTGCCTCTATACCTAATATCATGCAAAAAGTAGGTCTTGTGGGAAGATTTCAAATAGATTGAAAGGAAAACTATTTACAAGATATCAATAGGATACTTAGGTATCTCAAGGGGACTATGGAGTTTGGGTTGTGTTATCCAAAGATAAAGGAGTTTGATTTAGTAGCCTATATAGATGCAGATTGGGTACAGAGTCTAGATGATAGGAAAATCACTAGTGGATGCTCTTTCTTATTAGAAGAGTGTCTAGTGTCATGGATAAACAAGAATCAGTCATTAGTGGCATTATCTACTATGGAGGTTGAGTAAATTATATTAGATTCATGTTTCACTCAAATTGTATGGATGAGATAGACCCTTAAAGATTATAAGGTAGAGTATGATAGTCTTAGTCCTATCTATTCTAATATTATAAGTGCCATAAACATCTCAAATAATCTTGTCATGTATTCAAGAACTAAGAACATTACAATCATGTATCATTTCTTAAGAGAGTATGCTAGTGAAAAAAAAAATAAGCTTGAATATATTTCTACAAGGATTAGATTGCAAACACTCTAACCTAGCCACTTCCAAAGGTAACATTTGAGTATCTGAGATAGGAATTGAGAGTGATTCTTGCCTATACTAGACATTAAGCAAGTCAAGGGTAATGAGAGCTAATCAAGCTGGTTCATTAGATCCAAGAATAGGTGATGAATACCAAGAAGATTTGTGAAGTCATGATAGGAATGTATGAAAATTGAGAGGTAAGCAAAAATATAATTGTGCTACTAGTGTGATCCAATAATAAGGTTCTTATATACATGTTGAGAATGGTCTACGATTCTTGATGACTCATATGATGAGAACAAGATGAGGACAAAGGGTGAGTACCTAATTCTTTAATAAGAAGGTCTATGCCAAATAATAACATATGTGGTGGCCTAGTGAGTGATCAAGGGTTTGATCTAAACTCTATGTCAGTTATATTAAGGCTAAGGTGAGTGAGGTATGGATGAAAATAGGTGGATTATATTTTTATTATGTTTCATACACCCATAATCCTATGTGTTGAAGTTTTGGTTGTAGTAGGTATGATCTGAGAAGTTGTAGGTACCTTTTTGTCATTAATATCAAAGGGGGCGAAAGATTATAATGGGGGAGAAATAGCTTGTTGAGAGAATTTCTTGAGAGTGGTTACCATCAATGATAAAAGGGGATAATGTTGAATATTGTCATTGATGTCAAAGGTGCATCATGTGAAGGTTGATGTTAAAGGTGATTAAGGATAATTGGTAGTGTGTGATGTGACAAGGTGCATAAAATGGTGGTGTTATGTGAGAAAGAGAAAGACAAAATTTTAATACAACTAAATATATTATGTTTGCATCATTCAAATCAATCTTAATGTTAGCATGGAAGGTACATGTCATTGACGTCAAGTGAATAGGAAGCATAGTCATGACATGAATAGGTATGTGCATGATGAAATGATTAAAAAAAGGCATGTGAAGGTTGTATCTCATTTTTTAAGAATGTGAGTAAGGTATAAAAGCATTCATGAGAGTGTTAGGGTGAGATTATAGGGGTAGGACCTTTAGTCTAAGTATGTACCCAACCCACTCATAAACCCTATCTAGCCTGGTGAGGTATGAAGATCATATTTAAATGAAATTATGTAAATGAGAGCATATACATAGGTGAGATAAGTTTTTTAGGTATGATCAAAAATTTTGAGGTCAATATTTGAAATTAAATAACATAAATCATAATTATAGGCTTTCTCGAGCTCATAAAATGAGTTACTAAAACTTGAAAAGCACTTTCAGGTATTCATTGGAATGTATAACCTTTACATTGGAGTATAATATATTTAGGATAGATGGGTAAGTTATTAGCTAATATATCTAGGCATTAGTTTTGGATTCAAGTGGAATTCCTTTATGAACAGTCATTAACACCAAAACATGTGTTAAACCTCCCTAAAACCCTAATAAGGACCCAATGTGAAATATTTTTTTAAAATTAGCTCAAGATGGATTAAAATACCTATATAATATATTATATCATTTATTCAACTCTCCCAGGTACCTCTAAGTGGTAGTGGTTGGTCAGATGAGAGAGAAAATGTACATATACAAGCTTATTTGTCAAGAAATTATTGTAACTCTCAAAAGTTGAATTGGTCAAGAAAATAAAATGGATGGTAGAATAATATATATATTCATTTTACATTTCCATGACGTTATATATATATATATATATATATATATATATATATATATATATATATATATATATATATATATATATATATATATATATATATATATATATATATTTTCTAGCTTTTAAATTCTCTAAATTGGTTATCCAAGTAAGCTAGTCATAGATAGACCTAATGGTATGGATAATGTAAAATCTAGGCAGAGATGAAGAGATAGATTTGAGGGTTTTCACATGATATATTAGTGAAATAAAGTGAATTAATAATTTATTTATTAGTTTTATGTCATGATCATGTCTTGTATAAGCTTTGGATGTTAGTGTATGTGGTTAAAATTTTTCTCACAAAATGGCTTGTCTAGTTTAAATATGACTGTGAGACATAAGGTCAAGAAATTGGTCTACAAGACCAATATTTTCCATTATACCATACAAATTTTATATCTATGGATGTTTTATATATATCATAGGACTATTGGTATGCATCATGAGTTATGATAAATGTCTACACAAGCTTTTGAGGTCTATTCTTCATGATTGGTTTTTGAGGTAATTTGGCAATTCTGAGTAAGTGAGTTGCAAAGACATTCTTGAGACCCTATTTCCTAAGTGAATTTGTTAAAATAATTTGGTGATGAACCTAAGGTCATGGATATTTTGTCTTCATGTTTCATTTATCATGGTTGAGTATATTAAGGGTGTTTAAGCTTCATTATTGTAAGGCAAACTTTTTAGGTACACAAGCCTAATAGGGCAATTTGTCTTAAAGGAGATTTCATGGTATGAACCAAGGATTCAAGTCTAATAAATCATGGAAGAGGTTATAATATTTAATTATATAATTTTTTGAATGTTTTTTTATTGTTTTAGAAAGCCATATGGGCCCAAGAAGATCAAGTTTTAGCATTAAGATAGCAGACCTTAAGGAGGAGTAAAGCCTAATTGAGTTATGGTAGACCAAAAGGGGTTCAAATTGTGGTTGAAACATGTTCATAAGATGTCATATGATATATTTTGTGTCTAACCAAGTTGTTTGTGACCATAAGACTAGTATATATACAAGGTAATTTAGGCCTATTTGTGTGTGTGAAAATGAGCAAATAAAATAATGTATGGTTGAGCAACAGAAGGAGGTATTAAGATGAGTTGTATAAAATAATATAAGAGAATAGGTGTGGAAGGTGATCAAAATTTTGAGGTGGTTGAGTTGATGTTGAGTCACTTAGGGAGTTGGTACTTCCTTTTATTAGATGCTTTTAAAGCCTAGTTAAGTGGGTGCTTGAATTTATTGGGGTTGCTTCTCCAAGATGAGTTGGTTCTCAACTAAGTTTGGTATTTTTTTTATAGGATAGTAGTCCATTTTCATAGATTGTAATGATTTTTATTCCCCTTGAGGGTTTCTCACTCATATATGTGTTATCTTATTTCATGATCATGTTAATGGTTCTTTATGCATTGCTACATCACTATGTTGCTTTCATGATTCATGAATGTTAAATTATAATTGAAATAATTTTTTTTAAACAATAATTCACCCCCATCCCCCATTAATTATGCTTCCAAAAAAATTCAACCATGAATAAGCTTACAACAACTATTGTTTATAATTCCAAAACAATTTAAAAATTACGTAGCCAATGTTATGTTGAATATTCATCAAATAATAATTTACAATATAATACAAAGTCAATTATATAATAAAATGAGTAAAACAATATAAATGAGATACTATAATAGCTTCATGATACATTAGATAGACTGAGTATAAGTCCAAGGTTAAATTTTCTAATAGAAGGAGAACATCATCTTAGTGATTTACCTCAAACCATAAACCAACAATCTCTCACCTTTGGATATCATGATACCTTTGGATATTCATGATACATTCCCTTCATGGATGTGTATATAATAACACTATGGATATCAATAAATCAACCAAACCTATGTGTACTATCACTATTATATGAAACAACAAAATATACCATGGAATCCAATCCTATGTCTATCACATGTAAACTAAAAGTGCATTGAAATGATAATGTCTTAATTTGTAACATTACTTTATCCAAAATTTTCATTATAGAATTTAGATGTAAGAATCTAGGTCAATTTCATTCACACATAAATCTTTGATCTAAATCATGACTATCATGTAATATCAGGGGATAGGTATATGAGCTACCCATTGGCATACTCGTATAATTATCTCTTGTTTTTTGAAATAAAATCTAATATATTTTAGAATACTCTTAAACTAATTGATGAATAAGTGAAATCAATCATAAATATAAAATATCATTTATTTCATTCACTAAACCATAAAGTGACAACATAGGCTATTAAAATAAACTATATTCAAACCTTTTTTTCATAAGATACTAGAATAATAATAAATTCATTCTAAGTCCATTTTTATAACACAATTAATATTATCACATATATTAATATGATAACAATGCTTAGCCAACAATTTAATGTATGACATTTTAAAGTTATGTGTGTGTGTGAGTAAGTGTGTGTGTGTGTATTCACATTCATTCAATCAAAATTGTACACAAGATTTGGAAAAAATTAGAGAACACTCTATCCTATCATATTTATATCAATATTTTGTTTATGTAAGAATAAGGTACAAAACTTAGTCATTAGTACATAATCATGAGTCTCAATAGTTTAATATCTTACATATAAATTGTAATTTAAGTCAACTTAAGAATTTTATATTTACACCATCTTTTCTTCCTTAAATGTAAAAATCATTATTTGAAATCAAGTAATAGTAATAAACAATCTCATCATTCACTTAACCACAAGAGTGATAGGTATAGGCTTGTCAAACTAAGTTGTATCCAAAACCAAATATGCAGGAGAATGGGAACAATAATTAAATCATTCCAAGACCCTTCTCAA